>CM064527.1:47101182-47361182 GCA_032716605.1 Paralithodes platypus | reverse complement strand
AACCTCTGACTAACATAATTCCCTCTTAAACTGAATGAAAGCATATGTTTATACATACATACAAGATTAAAGACCACAGAGAGTGTGGTTTCAGTTTTATGTCCTCAATGGCGACTTTCCAGGCGACCCTGTTTTGGGCTGCCTCTTTATATTGAGATTGGACCGAAGTACCTGATCCCACGTCTTTCTAAATTCTAGGTCTATCTACAGTATAGCCAGAATAAAATCTAGAAATGCGTCCTCATAAACTGAAAGGGTTAACACTGCATTCGATTGTACTCACAGATGGGTAGATTGTGGAGGTGGTGGTAGTGTTTGATGGCCACTCGTTTGATGTGGAAGGACCGTAGACCATAGTTCCTCTTCCAGTACAGTAAATGGCTCACGATCTTCACCAGCATCACAGCCTCCCGCACACTCTCTGGACGGTATAGATAAACAAAGGGAGTCGTCACATCATGGGCCGCCAAGTTTGTGGGGTGGATACACATATGAATCTTGCAGGGTTTAAGGGCAAGGATACTCCGACCTAATCCGCAACAAAAAACAACATTACTCTCATTATTATTTAGTTGTAAATTAGTCAAACAGCAAGGAAGTTTTTTGTTTTTTTTTTGTTTTTTGCTATGTGATTGAGGGAGGCAAAAGGCATAACTGCCTATAGCGAGTGCCTCCCCCATAGTTGAAAGAGTGACAGGGCCAAAATCAAGGGACGTTCGAGCCAAAATGCCTGGACACACGGAGTTTGAAGCAATTTAAGTCATAGGAAGAGGGAAAGACTGATTCTGGGAGAGAGTTCCAGAGCTCAGCTGTTGAGTAGAAGAAAGTTTGAGAGTAACGTTTCACTCTTGGGTTGGAGAGTTGCACAGAGTAGGGGTGGGATTGAGTTGCAAGACGGGTACTACGTGCCCTACGTAAAGGAGGTGGTATGCACTGGGATAGCTCTGAGGAACACTGATTATTATAGTAGCGATAGAATAGCGAGAGAGATGCAACATTGCGGCGGAGAGAGAGAGATTGCAGAGAGTTGGTGAGTGGACGGGAGTTAATGATACGAAAGGCCTTCCTTTCAACTTTGTCTAGGAGAGCAGTGTGAGAGTAACCTCCCCACACATGTGAACAATACTCAATACAAGGGCGCACTATGCCCCTGTACAGAGCAAGAAGCTGTGCAGGGGAAAAGAACCCCCTAAGGCGGTTGAGCACACCCAGCTTCTGGGAGGCTGCCTTAGCAAGACTGGTAATATGGTCCTTCCAAATGAGAGCAGAAGAAAAAGAGACACCAAGAATATTGAGAGAAGATGAAGGGTTGATTTTTGTATTGTTGAAGAATAAGGGATAGTCCGCTGGGAGATCCTGACGGGTAGATAGATGGAGAAATTGGGTTTTGGAAGCATTAAAGTTAACAAGGTTTTCAAAACCCATCACTTCGAGTCGCCATACTAAGGGTTCAGTTCTCTGCAATTCATGCGGGAACTGGACCCACTTCACCTGCACAACACTTGCCTCCAAGAAACACTACACAAACACCTGGACCTGTTCCTCATGCCCCTCCCTCTCCCAGTCAAATCCCTCACCGAAAACCCGTCCACCTCTCCTCCCCAACCCACCTAACCTTCCCATATCATCCACTTCCCCCCCTAAAACCCGTCCACCTCTCCTCCCTAACCTTCCCATACCATCCACATCCTCAACTCAACACACCACACCCCATCCTAATCCATTCCAACCCCCATCTCCTGCTCCCCAATCCCCACCTCACCCATCCCAACCCCCCTCTCACCCCCACCCCCACCCCATCCTCGTGCACATAACATTGACATTCTTCAACTGAACATAGATGGCATCAACACAAAGAAACACGAACTCTCACACTTCATCAAACAACACAACATACACATTGCCATCTTACAAGAAACAAAACTCCGCACAACACAAAAAACACCCACATTTCATAATTTCACCACCATCAGACAAGACCGGGCTGTCGGCGGGGGCGGTGGACTCATCACCCTGGTACACAAAGAAATATCATACATAGTAACCAGTGTACAAACCAAATCCCTCCTCCCCCCAAATGATAACACAACAGAAATACAGTCAATTAAAATACGCACTGGCAACAACTCCAACATAACCATCATAAACACATACATCCCTCCCCAAACATCCCCTACAGTACCAAATGAATACAGACCACACTTACAACACATCACAAACACCCCACACATCATCCTGGGTGGTGACTTCAACGCCAAGACGTCGGCCTGGTTTGTCGACAACCCCGACACAGACAGAGGGCTGGTACTACAAAACCAAACCGATAACCTCATCATCCTTAACGACATCCATCAACATACCCATATTCCTCACCAAGCCCTCTATAACCCATCATCTCCAGACATCACCTTTTGCTCCCCAGAACTCGCCCCCACAACATCCTGGAGGGTGGTCAGAACCTTAGGCTCTGACCACCTCCCGATCATTATCACCACCAAAACCAGACTCACCCCAGCTAGCCACAAACACACATACACCAATTATAAAAGAGCTAACTGGGAAGCATTCACAAATGAGACAGAACAACACTTCACAACTCTAAACAGTACACCCATCACTAACATCAACAATGCTGTACACATACTCAATAAAACTATCCAAAACGCTGACAAGAAACACATTCCAAGAGGTAACAGAAAAAGACACAACCCCAACTTCACACCAGAAATTCAAAACCTCATCAGACAACGCGACATACTGAAACACTCCCCAGCACCCCACACACAAGACATCACACAACAAATTCAAGCACTCAACACCCAAACTAACAACAAAATACAAGAACAACAAAAACTAAATTGGAATAACTTCCTACAAACACTTGATCACAAAACAAACCCCAAAAAACTCTATAAAACACTAAACAGCATCACACTTTCCAACAGCAACACAACACAATCACATGCTGCAATCACAACAACAGACTCTACTCCTTCATGTAAACAACAAGCAAACACTCTCATCAATCACTTCTCACATGTCAGCCACCTAAAACCTCACAAAGACGACCGACGTGTCATCCGACGTAAGAGACAATTCCCCACAGACCCTGACTATACACCCTTCACCTATCACCAGACAAAGCATATCATCAACAATCTCAAGCACTCACCCGCCTGTGGCCTAGACAACATAAGCAACATACACCTCAGACACCTGGGACCACAAGGCATACAAACACTCACTAACATATCAAACTACAGCTATTCACACAACACAATACCAGACATTTGGAAGCAGGGTATCATCATCACATTCCCCAAACCCAACAAAGACCCCACGCTACCCTCCTCGCACCGCCCCATCACACTCCTTTGCTCCCCCTCCAAAGTCATGGAACGCCTAGTATTACAACTAATTACACCTGACCTACCCCTAGCTCCAACACAACATGGCTTTAGGCCACTGCACTCCACAAACACTCTTCTCACAGACCTTACACAAAGAGCTTTCGACGGCATCAATTCAGCTAGACCACCACACAGATCACTATTAGCCACACTCGACATTAGTAAAGCCTTCGATGCCATCCCCCGCCACAACCTAACAAGCAAAATCTACAACACAAACATGCACAACACAAAAAGGTGGCTGGCCAACTTCCTAGCAGGCAGATGTGCACACGTATCTTTTGCCGGTCAGTCATCTAAAATCAGAAACTTTCCAAACGGAGTCCCACAAGGATCCGTCCTATCGCCCGCACTCTTCAATCTGTACATGCACGATATAACTACACCCAATACGCCCCAAATAAACTTAGCCTCCTATGCAGATGACATAACACTCACATGCACACACCATGACCCAAAAAGAGCAACAGATCTCCTTCAATCCTATCTCAACACACTACATGGCTGGTGCACTACAAACAGACTTAATCTAGCCCCAGCCAAATCCACCGCAACCCTGCTCACAAGTTGGACAGAACTCGAATACATCCCTCAACTCACCATAAACAACACACCCCTAACACATACACACACACCCAAAATCCTAGGAGTAACATATGATACTCATATGACATTCAAACAGCACACCACAAACATTAAAAAGAAACTGACACCCAGACTTAACGCCCTCAGGTCACTTGCTCACACAAAATTTGGACACAACAAAGAAACTACCACCACAGTATATAAACAATACATAAGATCAGTGATGGAATACGCAAGCCCAGCCTGGGCTTCTAACCTAGCTGAAACACATCATAAGACCTTACAGACTATTCAAAACAAAGCCCTGAAGATCATTACAGGCTGCACAGCTACTGCACCCACAGATCACCTACATCAAGAAACCAAAATCCTCAAAGTCAAAGACCATCTGGACATGAGAGGCACTCAATTCCTGGCAGCAGCCTCCACGAACCAAGACCACCCACTAAACTACATGGCAACACACCCACAGACACCAAGAAATATCAAAACAACACCCAGCACACGGTATTACACACAATTATTGTCCTCTCTCCCTCCCTGCCCACCCCGAACCAACTTCCAGAAGCACATCCATACTCATATCTCTCACCGATCCATCCACTCACTCACAGACAACACGCAGCTGCATGCACGACCTCCCGAAATCCATCCTTCCGAATCCTCCCTTCCTCGCGAGGAAAGAGTCCACCTGGCCAGGCTGAGATGCGGACACCATCCAGCTCTCCTGAGCTATCAGAAGAGACTGGATGACTCCGTTGTCGACGCCTGCCCGGGATGTAACACAGCACCCCATACCATTAAACACATCATAGAAGACTGCATTTCACACAACCACTTACGCCAACAACACAATCTACACTCAATGAGAGCTCTGTGGGAAAGCCCGATCGTGGCCATGGCCTTTCTCAGGGACTCGGGGCTGTTCGGCCAGGCAGCTTAGGGAACAACAACAACAACAAGGTTTTCTCTGCCCCAATTGGAAATAGTATTTAGATCAGAATTTAAGAGTACTATGGCTTCATTACGTTTGTCGTTGAGGGATTGCTGGCTGGGGCGTTCTGAAAAACTAATGGAGTAGTGCAAGGTTGAGTCGTCTGCGTATGAATGGATAGGAATTAAGGTACAGTTAAGGAGATCATTTATAAAAATTAGAAAGAGAATAGGAGATAGGACAGAGCCCTGAGGAACACCGGAGTTTATAAGGTGAGGAAGTGAACAATGGCCGTCCACAACCGCGGCTATGGAACGGCCGGAAAGGAAATTGGAGACAAAGGCACATATGGAGGGATAGAAACCGAAGGAGGGTAGTTTAGAAATTAAAGATTTATGCCAGACTCTATCGAAGGCTTTCGATATGTCTAGTGCAATAGAAAAAGTCTCACCGAAGTCCCGAAAGGAGGATGACCAAGAGTTAGTAAGATATGAAAGAAGATCACCAGTAGAGCGACCCTTAAGGAAGCCATACTGGCGATCTGAGAGCAGATTATGAGAAGAGAAATGCTTAAGAAATTTGGAAGCAAGAATAGTTTCAAAAACTTTAGAAAGACAAGAGATGAGAGCAATTGGACGATAGTTGGAGGGTTGAGAGCGGTCACCCTTCTTTGGGACAGGTTGAATGTGAGCAAACTTCCAGCATGAAGGGAAGACGTTAGAGGATAGACAGAGACGAAAGAGTTTGCCTAGGCAGGGAGTTAGCACGGAAGCACAGTTTTTGAGAACAACAGGAGGAACACCGTCCGGACCGTATGCCTTATTAGTGTTAAGCCCAGAGAGGGTAGAAAGTACATCTTTAGAAGAGATTAGGATATTAGGCATAAGTAAGAGAGAGGAGGGCGGAGAGGGAGGAATAGCACCGGAATCATCCAAGGTGGAGTTTTTAGCAAAAGTTTGAGCGAAGAGTTTAGCTTTGTCAGAGGAAGAAGTGATGGTTGTGCCATCAGAGTGGGAAAGGGGAGGGAAAGACGAGGAAGAGAAATTGTTGGAGAGGTTTTTGGCTAGATGCCAGAAAGCTTGGGAAGAGCTAGAGTTGGATAGTTCAGTGCATTTATTATTGATGAAAGAGTGTTTGGCAAGTCGAAGAACAGATTTGGCTTGATTCCGGGCAGAAACATATGAAGAATGAGAGTCTTGAGTTTTAAGGCGTCGGTACCGTTTGAATGCTTCCTCCTTATTGCGGACAGCAGTAGAACAGGCGTGAGTAAACCAAGAATTTTTAGCATTAGTCTGAGAGAAAGAGAATGGAATGTATGCTTCCATGCCCGATAGGATTACCTCGGTAATGCGTTGAGCACTCTCCGAGGGTCCCCGGCCACGGAAGCAGAAATCATTCCCTGGGAAATCAAAGAAGTACTGCCGAAGAGCCTCCCAGTCGGCAGCGCCAAAGTGCCACAAGCGCCGCCGGCTAGGAGGATCGGGTGGCCGTACTGGAGAGATAGGACAGGTGACAGAGATAAGTTTATGGTCGGAGGAGCCCAAAGGAGAGAAAAGATCGACAGTATAAGAAGAAGGGTTAGAAGTTAGAAACAGGTCAAGAATGTTGGGCCGATCTCCGATGCGATCCGGGATACGGGTGGGTTGCTGAACTAACTGCTCTAGGTCATTTAGGATAGAAAAGACGTAGGCTTGTTCACCAGGTGGATCAGTAGTGTGAGAGGAGACCCATTGGCGGTGGTGAACGTTGAAATCTCCTAAGATGGAGATTTCTGAGGTGAAATATAATTGTTTCTGATAAAGTTGCGTCACTTAGTCTCATTTGCAAGAATATACAGCAAATTTAACTGGCCTTACCGGAATCAACCATGCATTTCTTTTCCAGCTGTGAGAATGCTGAGGAGAGTAAGTAGGCGGAGTCCGTTTTGCGTCTGAGGTGCGGTGCCGTTGCCAGCGTCAGAAAGGTAGGGTAGTGCAAGTGACCAAGGAACCCTTTCAGTGGGCTCGGTAATTCCTGCTCTGACACCATCCCAGGGAGAGTATCCCAGCCAGGAACTGAAACACAAGTACAGTATGACACTAATGTCTCGTGGATTTATTATTCTCCATCTAAGTATTAAAATAAAGTTTATGAATGATATCTTTATATGTGTCAGCAATCTGCACAAAGTAGGTTCACGCATATTGCAAAACTTCCATCTGATAGGCTGTGATGACTGATGTAGGCTACATGTATCAGAGGGAACTTCTGCAGATGTGTTTTTTTTTTTTTTTTTGTATCAATCACTGAAACAGAGCATATTAATTAATGGGGGGAGTATATTAAACATAAAATTGTACTAAATCAAACCAAAGTTCAATGAAACCATTTGACTCTGAACCTCGTAGAATTGAAATTAAATATAACATCTCCATACTGAAAGAGTCATTAGGATGAGGATCCCCATCTTCTTCACTATTAAACATTATGATAAGGACACCAAGGAACAAACAGCATTTTTTGATTGGCAATCGAAGAGGAATAGCCCCTTGAAACTAAGTGGTTGAACCAAACAACAAGCAAACTGAAAATTCTGTTAGCTCCTCTATGCTGTTCCAAATAGGGACACTCGCGTTAGTTACGATGTCCAATTTGTGTGATTGATGGCTAGAAATAGAGCATCGTGATTAACCAAAACCTTACCATGGTTCATCAGTCACCCAAAAATCCTTACCGTTCTTACTTATTTCTCTAGGATAGTCTGGATGGGCACCTGTGCCGCATTTTAAGCCATGATCGAGTCATATGATTCAAACACAGTATCTGCAACTGGGGGATATATCTATTGAAATATATGTAATTTTCAATGGGAGAGAAAGACCCTTCTTGGTAGGCTATAGCCCCTGCTGATATAATATCAAATATAAAATATTATCTGAAGCAATGTCCAGGATTTCCAAACATCTCAACCAATACAATCTTTTCATCAGTAGTTTGTATCTCAACCAGTGTCAAATCACCCTAGGCTATATAGGTCAAGCTGAAGTCCTAACCTAAGATGACTTCACTTAATTAATAGTAGCCTACTGGTTGAAATGGACAATATTTGTTGAGTTAATCACCATTTCCATCAATATTTTAACCTTTCATTGAGGTAATGTCACACGAGTCTTTTTTTTATCTATCTATCTATCTATTGCCAGATGACTCAATCCCCGAGGAGGTAGCCACAAATAAATCTCTTCCATGCTCCTCTATCGTCCCACCCAACACCACTCTCACTCATATACCTCTCAACTCCATATCCTTCCATCTCATCCTCGTTCTACTTCTTCCTCTCAGCTCTTTCCCCTCACTCATACACAGTTTTCATGTCTCTCATTCACCATGCGCTCCACATGACCGAACCATCTCAAGGTGTTCCTTTTCACACTCTCCACTACATCTACAACCACACCAAATTGTTCTTGTATTTTCTCATTTGTCTGTCTCTCATGTGATCCCACATGCACTTCTCAAGTAACTCATATAGAATCCTCTCCCTCTTCATTTATGCCTCTCCAACAACGCTTCACTTCCATATGTCAATGTTAGGATTACCACACTACCATGCAACGACTTATTTACTTCCATGCTCACCTCCCCATTCCTAGTCATTGTTTTCAGCATGCCTACAACCCTCCTCCATTGATGAACCCTCTATTGCACTTCATCCTCCAAACTCCCATTTGTACTCATCGAACTGCCTAAGTAAGCCTACTTATATGAGGTGACATTTTCCATTACCTGGCCAGTCAACCTTACTTCACATTCTGTGACTGCATCCCCCTAAATTTACTCTTTAAGACATTCACCTTCAGCTTTCCTTTTTTTGCACAGTACCAAACCTATTCACAAAACACTGTAACTCCCACTCGTCATCACTCAATAGAACTGCCTCATCAACAAGTAACAGCACAGGCAACTTCCACTCACTCCCTTCCCTTTTCAGGGGTATTGTTACATCCACTATTCTTCCTTGTCCTGTACTTCTTTCACGACTCCATCCATGTATATATTGAACAACCATGGGTACCTCATACATCCCTGCTTTAATCCAATATTTAAATCAAAGAACTCCCTCTGTTCATCCTCTATATGCACTGCCACCCTAGCTCCCTCATACATGTTCTTTACTGCATTTACTGACAATTTTTAAGGACCTTTTTTGTTTTGCAATATGTTCATACATTGGTATTGGAACCTGGACTGAAGTTACAATATGTAAAGTGGCTAACTACTGATCAAACTTAAATTTTAAAGATGATAGATGAGAATTTCTGAACAATATTGTCGGTAAAACTGCTTGTGTGACTTGGGCTTTGCACTAACCTGGGAACTGAGGGACAATATCCAGCTTATATTCCTGCCCACTGGACCTGACTTTAGCCCCCAGGGACATGAACTGCCTGGTGGGGGGGTCCACAGTGTAGAGGGAGGGAGACTGCCGGAGCCTCTGAATGCGCTGGAGGGCGGTCACCGCTAACACCAACCTGTATATTGTAATCCTCTTGTCAATCGAAATTATGTCTTCGCAACCAATATCAACAATCCAATCTTAATAATCGTCTCTCACTTGACTCTCATGAGTCTACTTACTTAAATCTGGCAATTATGAGTTACAGTAGACATTTTCTATTCGTAAATACTAAATTGAAAGGAGTAGAATCATCATGATAATTAATGAAAAACGTTTATCAACTCTCTGGATTATCGAAATTGAATGCATACACGTAAGTTTGGACTTAAAAAAGTCATAAGGGCAGTTTCATATCAATCCTTTCAATATGACAAACACAAGAGTAGTTAGTATATCGTATTTATGATAGTGAAAAATGAAATGCAGATAAATATTGAAAGGTTATGAGAATCGCCACTAAAACCAAGAATTCCTTTGTAACCACTGGCCTCTCTTGGGTCATGAAATTGATTGATGATGGCATAGTGATAACAGTGCCTCAATAAGATTTTACAAATCTCTCCTGGCATAGGGGTAATTCTGCTTCAACAAGATTTAACAAAGTTCTCCTACAGCAGCAGCGCCCTGATCATATTTTGCATAATTCAAGGTGTCTATGAAGTGCTCAAATTACTATCAAGAATATCTACAGTATTTTGAATTACTTGTCGTAACTTCTAAAAATGTTAAAGTTTTGAAAATAAAATGGACTAATATACTGAAAATACCATGTACTATAACTGGGGGCTATAACTGGGGACACACTCACATATCCAGCAGGTAGACACGGAATTTGATAACTTCGAGGTAGCCATCATCGTTGACAAAGTTTGGTCTGAGAAATCTTGAGCCCTGCCATCTCAGCTTGTAGAATCCAGGCTCATAACACTTTTGAACCTGTTAGTGTATAGGTCTAGGTCAACAGAGGCATTGTGATGAGGCTACCCAAACAATCTGCCCAGTATTGGGTCTGATCCAAGCGTGCTACCAACTACACCGCAGACGAGTTTATATTAGCAAGATTTTATATCAACAGAGCCTGACTCCGGAAGGAACCATGACTCCTCAAATTAAAGGTGAATTCCAGGGATGAAACCTATTCAAACTACAATGTCCATTGGGATCTGCTTGGTTTTAGGTAGGCCTATATGATACTGAAGAACTTTCATCAATTTGTTTTAACAACATAGAAATATAGCTTATCTAAGTTATTTTATGTGGCGCGAACTGGCGTGTTTACCATGACGTAACTGTAGCCAATGGCAGGAACTATCGACAGGGGAAATGGGTGAATCTGTGTGGGTTTTTTTTTTATAATTTGTATGCATGTTTACAGCTCAACATTTGGCTTCACCACTGTCTGGTCAAGGGACCACGATATACAAATTGAACAGAAAACTATATTATCATTACGAAAGAGGCCTTAGAACCGACCTCACTCAATTCTGGACCAGGCTAAACATGCATAAACACTGCATGTATGTTTATTGCTGGCGAGCTGGGATTATTTCTTGATGTGCACCACATCATCAGGACGTTGGTCGATCTTTTGCAGAGCTTGAGTATTGAATTGAAAGGTATTAATTACGAAAAACAGACCTCACTCTTCAGGACCGCATATCTTGTTTACAAACTGCTTCTCTGCACATTGGAGTCACTCCAGCTGGCTGAAGATGCCAATTTGTCACCAACGACTATATATATTAGTATTTTGTTCTGGAGTTTAATGGAATTATATCGATATTGCCCATATACATATTACAGTATATTCATGCCAAGTTATGACCCTGCATTAATCTTTGTTTTTTCGTTCATCCCTGTAGTTCACCTTTAATAATTAACCCGTAAACGGCGGAAAAGCTCATAAGAGGTTTTACTGGGCGACGGCGGCAAAGCTCTTAAGAGGGAGGCCTAAAAAAAACATTTAAACGGCCCCAGTAGCACTAAACAATTTTGTTTTCCCCTATACCTCATATCACTCCTCCACATCCACTCCTTCCCCCTTTTCCCCTCCCCCTTCAATTATCACCTACTTTCCCTGTTATTCCCTAATTCGTTGGTATATTTTTGTGCTAACATTAGCAAAATGTGTGGAGGATGTGCTTACGTGCCTAGCGAGTGGGTTACATAAGCGAGTGTGTGTATGAGTAGGCTCAGTCAGGATTGAGGCCTCGTGGAGGGAGGGGTTGCCTTAATTTTCTCCATAATTCATGAATGGGCTGGTCCATCTATATTCGCGATTTTAACCAGAAAAATTATATTTTCACTTGTTTTATTGTTGTTACAGGTTACTATCTTCATAGTGAAGGTAAAATAGGCTCATATGAATAAGTAATAACGATATTTATCGTAAAATGACGATTATAGGCCTGAATGGAGCCAATATGCTCGCCTATGGGCAGCTAGTTCAATACCCCCCCCTCGTCGTTGCCGGGTTAATAAGGAAGGGTGATCGCCGTCTCTGAGACATGTTGTTCGTTAAAAGAATGTAAAAAATATGTAGTAAAGGATTTAAGTTAAATTTGTTGGTTGTCTCTAATCGATAACCCTCTTGTAGTGATTTGGATATTATTTTAATTAAGAATTGATGCCCGCCCAAACCTTTGCAAACTGTGCTTCAAAGATCCCCTAAATAATTGTTATTTATTATATTTTCACTATGATTATATATATATATATATATACAGTATATTTTCATGAATGTAATCGTGACAAGCTTGAGGGTGGTGTGTGGTATGTAAAACTATCCTGGTTACTTGGGGAACTCTAGGGAGTATAGTCTTAACATTTTTGCTGGAATTTTGGGTCAGCACATTAATGAAATATTAAATGAAAAAGTAAGAAGAAAAAGGACATCCATGCACAAGGGAAGCGTGCACCATCCTAGAATCAAGGAGTGATATACTTATATATCCCCATTATTATGTTCTATCCAACAACCAACTCTACTCCTAAAATCGATTAATGAAATATTACAAACACATGTGGCAGTCCGTGGATTCGAACCCAGGACGCTCACACCGAATATCAACACCTTATGCATTACACCACGAAGGCAGTTAAAGAATGGTGGACACTGCCTACGATTTATTATGCAACTTCGAATCCTGCATATCAATCTTAAGCATGTACACACATCCCAACTGCAACTCACATAGGCTATGCATATGTGAATGGAAAGAGCAATTAATGGGGCCTTAACCACTAGGGAAGGCCTCTCGATAAATTACTCCTGAACCAATATCAATTATTATGTTCTATCCAACAACCAACTCTACTCCTAAAATCGATTAATGAAATATTACAAACACATGTGGCAGTCCGTGGATTCGAACCCAGGACGCTCACACCGAATATCAACACCTTATACACAGGCCTGGTATGTAGAGCTCTCGTCTCACACACGAGGGGTCGGGGGTTCAATCCCCAGCCGGGCGGAGACAAATTGGGCTTGTCTCCTTTCATGTGTTAGCCTCAGTTCACCTAGCTGTAAATAGGTACCTGGAATAAGTGGACGACGTTGTGACGTCCCATCTGGGGTTGGCAAAAATGGTACAAGGCGAGATGGTTATCATATGGTTCACCTAAGCTGATGGCTACCTAAGCCTTCGGGCGAGACGGTACCGTCTATAGTGAGAATGGTACCACACAGATCCACCCTAAGCCTTCGTTTCCGATGTCGCCAATTGGCTAAAATACAGACTACACACACATCCACAGCCATTCCAACAGTACATAAAACACTTAACATGCATTTCACGCAATACATTCCCAGTTAAGGAGGCGCGATAATAATGAGCTTAGCTCGCATTGCGTGGATTCCCCTTGACGAACAAGTAACTGAGACTGAGACCACGAAGGCAGTTAAAGAATGGTGGACACTGCCTACGATTTATTATGCAACTTCGAATCCTGCATATCAATCTAAGCATGTACACACATCCCAACTGCAACTCACGTAGACATTAATGAAATATTAAATGAAAAAGTAAGAAGAAAAAGGACATCCGTGCACAAGGGAAGCGTGCACCATCCTAGAATCAAGGAGTGATATACTTCTATATCCCCATTACTAAGGCCGAGATGCTATAACTATTTTGTTATATCATTAACAAAATCATCTACAAAGAGCAAGACTCAATGAAAAACGTGACCTGGTATAGCCTACGGTACAGTATTGAAAGTTTTAGCATTTACAATTTACTTTAAATGTATAGGCTACAGATCAATTTAGATAATGCATTCACTGAGACATGGGAGTGATAGGGTTTTGGCAATATCAGTAGAATAGGCCTATCTAAATCTGTAGACGTAATTATACAACATTAATTATGTCAGTACATTGACACAAGACAATTGATCATGGCTATCATTAGACGATCTTATTCAGCTTATAAAGGACCTGTGGAAGTCAGAAGGAAAACTGAGAGAAGGAAAACTGAGATAGTATTTACCTCTGATAATAAAAAGGCCCTTCATAAGTTGAGCAATATCACAAAACGTTGGTCAAAATATAATCTAATAGGAAAAAACCGAGTCTCATCATGTACCTGGAAGTTGTCGCTGTAGTAAGGTTTCGGCAGTATGAGTAGGATATCAAAATCTGTCCTTTCGTGAACCCCTGAACCTTCAAACCCACTGCCTGAAAACTGTATCTCTGCCTGGCCTAAGATGGCTGGACAAGCCTGCGCCAACACAAGATTTAAATCGTTCAGGAACAGATTCACCATCTGGAAAGAAAGCCAAAAAAAAAAAAAAAAAAAAAAAAAATTGTTTTTAGTTGGATTTGCCTTAGTGTAAACACACCATCTGGAAAGAAAGGAAAAAAAAAGGGAAGAATAATAGTTAGATAATTATGCCTGACAGGTGAATGAGAACATAGTAGTGTGGATTAGTTTGCAATTTGTTCAAAATCCCTGGCAGCCCAGTGAAGTTCAGTCTGTACTTTATACCTTTCAAATTGTAGGGCAATGTAGTTCAGGATCACACGTTACTTCTTCACTGCATTCACTATTTCTACTCTAGATAATTATGTTCCCTCTTTCTACATGTCTCTCGTCTCACGTGGCACATCTAACAGACCTCTATCATTGACAACTGCTCTGTTTCCATTTCCACTCATTAGTCCCTCAAAATAGGCCTAGCCTACTTCTTCCATCTTTCCCTTGTTTGCTCTTCATCTGTAATCACATTTCCTCTTTAATCTTTCACATCACTGACCACATTTCCTCCTGCATTTACGCACTTCCTTCCAAATTAATTTCATATTCTCTGCAAAGTTTTCTTCCATTTTCTTTCCCAAATCTCCATTTATTTTCGCTTTATTTCCCTTACCTGTTGCTCTTCTTGTACTTCCCTTTACTTTCTCCACAGTTCTTGTTCTGCATCCACACAAGCCATTTAGTTATTTTGTCTTTCACTTCTTCATCCCACCATGCTGTCCCTTTCCTTCCATTTCTGAATTTGCACATACCACATACATTCTTCACAAGGCAGTCCTTGTATATCAGCCATGCACTTCCAATCTCCATACCACATGCCCTTAATTATTCTTCCACCCTTTGCCTGTATTCTTCTGTTACATCCTGATTGCTCATTCTTTCAATTTATAGGCCTATTCTTTCAGCATTACAATTGCTTCTATCTTTCTTCCACGCTCCTCTCAACTTTACCTTGCACAGCACAAACATATGATTAGACAGTTCTCCACTCAAACTTCACTGCTTTTGTATCACTTTCATCACCAATCATTCCTCTTTCTACCAACACATGATCAATCAAACTTCTATCATCCGGTCTTTCAACACTTATATAGGCCTATAGCCTACCATGACATTGTATAGGCCCTACTTATGAACATCTTTATGCATAAACAAAATTACATATGTATAACTTCCTTTCATTACACATATCCTTCAATACAGAATAAATGCTAATAGGCTACCTTGTGCTTCTCATGTAGCCTCCTGTTGAGTGTGGTCAGTCGCTCCACCACCTTCCTTGTGTCTCCTGAAGCCAACATTGATATGGTATCCTGGTTGTCTGTAGCACTCATGCTGTCTGTGCTGGTCAGTAGTACCGGTACTCTCAACAAACTTTGCACCCTGGTCGAATGTAGCCCCATGATCGAACTTGGCACAATGGTGGGCCTATTCGTTTGTGGCACCATGGTCGAATGTGGTACAGTGGTTGTAGGTGGCACAATGGTTGTAAATAGCTGATCCCTGGTTGTATATAATACGTCCCAGCTGGCTGGATATAACTCTCTGGTTGTAAATAGCTCCCTGGATGTAGGTGGCAACCAGGTTGTAAATAACTTCCTGGATGTAGGTGACCACCTGGTTGTGGATAACTTCCTGGTTGTAGATAAATCCCTGGCTGAAGGTGGCACCCTGGATAAAGATAACTCCCTGGTTGTAGGTGATACCCTGGCTGTAGATAGCTCACTGGTTGTAGGTGACACCCTGGTTGTAGATAACTTCCTGGCTGTAGATGGCTCCCTAGTTGTAGATAACTCCCTGGTTGAAGGTGACACCCTGGTTTTAGATAACTCACTGGTTTTAGGTGACACCCTGGTTGTAGATAGCTCCCTGGTTGTAGAAAACTCCCTGGCTGAAGGTGACACCCTGGTTGTAGGTGATACCCTGCCTGTAGATAACTCCCTGGTTGTAGGTGACACCCTGGTTGTAGGTGACACCCTGGTTGTAGATAACTCCCTGGTTGTAGGTGACACCCTGGTTGTAGGTGACAACCTGGTTGCAGGTGACACCGTGTTTGTAGATAACTCACTGGTTGTAGATAACTCCCTGGTTGTAGGTGACACCTTGGTTGTAAATAGCTGATCCCTGGTTGCAGGTGACACCCTGGTTGTACATAACTCCCTGGTTGTAGGTGAAAACATGGTTGTAAAGAACTTCCTGGTTGTACATAACTCCCTGGTTGTAGATAACTCCCTGGTTGTAGGTGACACCCTGGTTGCAGATAACTCCCTGGTTGTAGATAACTCCTTGGTTGTAGGTGACACCATGGTTGTAAATAGCTGATCCCTGGTTGCAGGTGACACACTGGTTGTAGATAACTCCCTGGTTGCAGGTGACACCCTGGTTGTAGGTGACACCCTGGTTGTAGATAACTCCCTGGTTGCAGGAGACACCATGGTTGTAGAAAACTCCCTGGTTGCAGGTGACACCCTGGTTGTAAATAGCTGATCCCTGGCTGCAGGTGACACCCTGGTAGTAGATAACTCCCTGGTTTCAGGTGACACCCTGGTTGTAAATAGCTGATCCCTGGTTGTAGATAACTCCCTGGCTGCAGGTGACACCCTGGTTATAGATAACTCCCTGGTTGTAGGCGAGACCCTGGCTGTAGATAGCTCACTGGTTGTAGATAACTTCCTGGCTGTAGATGGCTCCCTGGTTGAAGGTGACACCCTGGTTTTAGATAACTCACTGGTTTTAGGTGACACCCTGGTTGTAGATAGCTCCCTGGTTGTAGAAAACTCCCTGGCTGAAGGTGACACCCTGGTTGTAGGTGATACCCTGCCTGTAGATAACTCCCTGGTTGTAGGTGACACTGGTTGTAGGTGACACCCTGGTTGTAGATAACTCCCTGGTTGTAGGTGACACCCTGGTTGTAGGTGACAACCTGGTTGCAGGTGACACCGTGTTTGTAGATAACTCACTGGTTGTAGATAACTCCCTGGTTGTAGGTGACACCTTGGTTGTAAATAGCTGATCCCTGGTTGCAGGTGACACCCTGGTTGTAGGTGAAAACATGGTTGTAAAGAACTTCCTGGTTGTACATAACTCCCTGGTTGTAGATAACTCCCTGGTTGTAGGTGACACCCTGGTTGCAGATAACTCCCTGGTTGTAGGTGACACCATGGTTGTAAATAGCTGATCCCTGGTTGCAGGTGACACACTGGTTGTAGATAACTCCCTGGTTGCAGGTGACACCCTGGTTGTAGATAACTCCCTGGTTGCAGGAGACACCATGGTTGTAGAAAACTCCCTGGTTGCAGGTGACACCCTGGTTGTAAATAGCTGATCCCTGGCTGCAGGTGACACCCTGGTTGTAGATAACTCCCTGGTTGCAGGTGACACCCTGGTTGTAAATAGCTGATCCCTGGTTGTAGATAACTCCCTGGCTGCAGGTGACACCCTGGTTATAGATAACTCCCTGGTTGTAGGCGAGACCCTGGCTGTAGATAGCTCACTGGTTGTAGGTGAAAACCTGGCCGAAGATAGTACCCAACTGGCTGTATATTTCTCCTTGGTTATAGGTGGTAACCAGTTTGCAGATGGTAACGTGTGTATAGGCGTAGGTGGCAGCCTATGTGTAGATTGCTTCCTGGCTGTAGGTAGCAACTTTGTTGTAGATAACTCCCTGGTTGTAGATAACTCACTGGTTGTAGATAACTCCCTGGTTGTAGGTGACACCATAGTTGTAAATAGCTGATCCCTGGTTGCAGGTGACACCCTGGTTCTAGATAACTCCCTGGTTGTAGGTGACACCCTGGTTGTAGATAACTCCCTGGTTGCAGGTGACGCCCTGGTTGTAAATAGCTGATCCCTGGTTGTAGATAACTCCCTGGCTGCAGGTGACACCATGGTTGTAAATAGCTGATCCCTGGTTGCAGGTGACACCCTGGTTCTAGATAACTCCCTGGTTGTAGGTGACACCCTGGTTGTAGATAACTCCCTGGTTGCAGGTGACACCATGGTTGTAAATAGCTGATCCCTGGTTGTAGGTGACACCCTGGTTGTAGATAACTCCCTGGTTGTAGGTGACACCCTGGTTGTAGATACCTCCCTGGTTGTAGATAACTCACTGGTTGCAGGTGACACCCTGGTTGTAAATAGCTGATCCCTGGTTGCAGATAACCCCCTGGTTGCAGGTGACACCATGGTTGTAAATAGCTGATCCCTGGTTGTAGATAACTCCCTGGCTGCAGGTGACACCCTGGTTGTAGATAACTCCCTGGCTGTAGATAGTTCACTGGTTGTAGGTGAAAACCTGGCCGAAGATAGTACCCAACTGGCTGTATATTTCTCCTTGGTTATAGGTGGCAACCTGCAGTTTGCAGATGGTAACGTGTGTTTAGGCGTAGGTGGCAGCCTATGTGTAGATTGCTTCCTGGCTGTAGGTAGCAACTTTGTTGTAGATAGCTCCCTGGTTGTAGGTGATATACTTGTTGTATACAGCTCCCTGGTTGTTGGTAGCAACCTAATTGTAGATGGTACCGGTAACCAGGTTGTAGCTAGTTCCCTGGTTGTAGGTGGAAACCTAGTTGTAGATAACTCCCTGGTTATAGGTGACCCCATGGATGTAGGTGGTAACATGTTTGCTGGTTGTAGCCTAGGTGGCACCCTGGTTGTGTTTGGCAATCTTATAATTTGTGACATGTACCCAGGTTGTATGTGGCGTTGGACATGGTATGTGGCACACTGGTTGTAGGTGGCACACTGGTTGTAGGTGGCACACTGATATAGTTACTAACTATACGTGGCAACCGCATGGTTGTCGACAGATAACACTTAAATTTCATCACTCCGGTGTGGGTGCGGTGTATAGAACAGGTATAAAACTCGATCGCTACCTCATTTTACTTCACAAGGATATAAGAGCGATATCTATAGACTAGTTTGCATGTAAGAAACTTCAAGAATTGTTAGCACTGAGCACACATGACGTGTTTGATTGTTTCATATCCAATTGTTTCTATGTTAATTGATATTCTCATACAGGCGTTTATTTTGATGTACTGTAGGCCTACCATTCCAGCCACCATGGGCATTGGGCAACTAAATCAAGATTGTAAATTGAGTACCTTTTTCCACATCACTCTTCTACCAAAAGCAAACTATATATCGAAATACTGCACCCGTATACGTGCTTTCACCCCAGACTTCTAGTCGGTCAGCAGTCACAACTGTCGATGGCGGTGTACTTGTACGTCGTTCCCCAACCCCAACCTCGCTAGTTGATATATGCCAAAATAACTGGTTGGAAAAGGGATAATAATCTTCAATTCGGATTGTTACAAATAACATCCCATAGCACTATTTGTTAATGTGTACTATAAAGTTGCATGGCGATCAATAGGAAACTAGAATAATGTCTTATGCAATTTGATGTCAGTGCGTATTATCGAAACATCATACGTCCGCCAACTACCATATTGGCTCAACAAAGTTACACAGGAATATTGACTATATTGTCGATGTATTTTGTTTTTTTAGTATGTGTAATTAGTATGTATTTTTTTGTTTAGTATGTGTAGTTTGTATTAATGTATCTTAAGTCGATCCAGTAATAACATTTAATTGTTACTGGCTTCGTACACTTCGAAGTAGAGTGAATGATTCGACCGCGTGAATGTATACGTATCGTATACTCTATAGAGGAATACGTACAGCTGGTCCGTGCATGGCGAGATGACTAGATCAGAACAGCTGATTGATTAGTTGCTGGCTGGCCATGGACATGTAGGCCAAATATCAGTTAATGTTAGGATTAGTAAAATATCCCCATATATTGCACATGGTGCTGTAACCATTTGTCGGTTCTCGACGGAGGCACAATGGCTTAATTGTTTACTCTTGTAGGCTATATAATACTGTATATATACTGTATAATATATATATATATATATATATATATATATATATATATATATATATATATATATATATATATATATATATATATATATATATATATATATATATATATATATATATATATATATATATATATATATATATATATATATATATATATATATATATATATATATATATATATACTGTATATAGGCCTATATATATTTTTTTTCAAGAGGGATCGAGCTGAACGCTTGCTCTATTTTTGTTTTCTATGTGAGTGAAGGAGACAAAAGGCAGAACTGCCTGTAGCGAGTGTCTCCCCCATAGATGAAAGAGTGACAGCCAAAATCAAGGGACGTTTGAGCCAAAATGCCTGGACACATGGAGTTGGAAGCAACTATTAAGCCTTTTGCAACGGCGATCAAATGCTGTTCCAAATAGGTGGGCCAGAAATCAAGACCATTACTTCTGTAACTCCAAAAGGGCTAGAGCAAATGGTCTGTAAATTTCCACACCTATTCCCTGGATGACTCTTCCCAAATGGTAGAAATATTAGCTCGGTTACTCTAGTCACTTGTGAGTTATAGAGGTTGATGTTCAAGAGTTTTGGTTAACTTTTTTGGAGCAGGGTATAGCGATAATTAATCGAGCTTTCCACAGATCACAGTAGGCTACTCGCGTGATAAACTTTGAGGGCGGAGTTCAAGCTAAAAGGTAATTCCATTATAAATTGGAATACAAATAATAACGGATTATGAACGAACTTCAACTAAGCCACAAACTCACAAATAAACTCTTTAGGCCTAGGCTACAAGTTTGTGAAAATTGGAAAATGTGGGTAGGATATATAGGCTATAGCCTACAGTTTACATTATGGTTTGTGTAATCTTGCTAACAATTAATGGTCAAGATCGTGATATATAGACTACTTAAAGGTGGACTACAGGGATGAACGAAAAAACGAAGATTAATGCAGGGTCATAACTTGGCATGAATATACTGTAATATGTATATGGGCAATATCGATATAATTCCATTAAACTCCAGAAAAAAATTAAAATGCCCCAGAACGAGAAACCCACCACAGAAGCCACGAGCGAACACCACACAGAAACACCCGAAAGAAAGGTCTACAGAACGAAAGGACCAGCTGACCGAGCCAGCCAATTCAGACAGGCCCAAGCCCGCAGGGCTAAGCAGCTCCAAGCCGCACCTACCTCTATCTATCTATCTATTGCCTGACGCCGTGATCCCCGAAGGGGTGGCCACGAACGAACCGCCCCCATGCACCTCTGTCCCCAGTCAGTCGACGCCCCTCCCCCCAACCAGCACCGCCTTCGTTCATGTAGTTCCTCACTCCATCCTTCCACCTCATATTCGGTCTACCTCTCCCCCTCTGTCCCTCTAAACTGACCATTTTTCCACACCTCACGTACACTACCCCCTCGTGTCCTACACTTCTACCTACATGATGAACAGGAATATACATTCATATTAAAAACACCCATGCCCTGTCCCTAGGTTGAGCCAATGCCAACAAATCAGACAGCCATATATCTATGTATGTTCTTACATCCGAGAAGTAGATGTTATATATTTTAGAAGTTAATACACCCATGCTCTGTCCCTAGGTTTAAGTATTAATATCAACATACCCTAAAATACCTTGTCTTGCCAGACTAAGTTTCTGAAGACCAATCGCCCCCATAAATCTATGTATTCAATCCTTAGGTTAGTTATTAATATCAACATACCCTAAAATACCTTAATTGTCTTGCCAGACTAAGTTTCTGAAGACAAATCGCCCCCATAAATCTATGTATTCAATCCTTAGGTTAGTTATCTTTATCCGCCATTGTGTTCATCTTTTCCATTTACTTTTCCACAATTGTTATACGTCTTCCAATCACCTCCTTCGTATCCACAGTCCACACTACTCTATTTTGCTTCATGTCCTACACCTCTTACCCACCAGACTCTCCCTACATGATGATGAACAAGAATACACATTCATATTAGAACACCCATGCCCTGTCCCGAGGTTGAGCCAATGCCAACCCGCCAGACAAAGTTATGACTAAAGATGTTAGCCACCATGCTATAACGTAATTCTTACCCCAACCAGAGATTGTATAGATAACCTTGTTACCAGTATCTGTCATAAGTACCTCGAAACAATAACGAAGTACCCCTACGAACTGCCGCTTTTCTTGGTATATATTTCATAGAAAACGCAGTTCCTAGGGACAACTAGACGTGCAAAAGCTTGTGCCAACTAATAGTATCCATAACCCCTCGTACTGACGAAGAATAATACACCATGTTTTTCCCCACTTTACCCACAGTCAAGCACACACCTACAGTTCACCTCCTTCTTCCCCCCCAGCCCCACAGTCCACATAATTCTATCTTTTCCAGACTCATATACCACCCCATAGTTGCATTCCCCGGTAGCATTTGGCTAACGTACTTTCACTGCCTTTTCAAACTCCAATATCAACTGCAGCCTATACAAAACACACCCTATACAAAACACCCCTACACAAAATACACCCTATACAAAACACCCCAATACAAAACACCCAATGCCACCCCCACGCCCAGAGACCTTAGGGTCAAATTTCCCTATAGCCCCCCTGAACTCCTCCCCTCTCATTAAAATACCCCGCGCTTCTCGACTCTTGTCCGACCTAGCCTCTCTCTCATACCTCTTGAAGATCCTTGATTTTTCCGTTGCTAACGCTCTCCAACCTTTTATATAATTATATACTCCTATCCAGCCTGCCTTCCCTTAGTAGGCCAGAACAACATTAGAACTTTACTAACCCCTTGCATGCCATCTATTCTCTTACAACCTATTCACAACCCTGCACCCAATGGTCGTCGGTGCGAGGCTAGCCGCCTCACCAGTAACTAACTTCTATTGCCATACTTCCAGATAAATGTGGCAGAGTTAGCAACCAGTCTCCACCACATCCAGCAAACCATACGATTAACAAGCGGTTCGCTTGGTGTAGTGACTAGCGTCTCGGACTTCCACCCAGAAGGCCCGGGTTCGCGCCCACGCTCGGCGCATTAAAGATTTTTCACAAGCACTGAGTCGTTACCATCCCTCATGAGCAAAGGGATGGGGTAGTAGTACAGGATCCCAATGGAAATACGCCTAATCGACCTTATTGAGCTATCCTTAGCTAGCTTAGCATGCGCTAGCTTTAAGAACTATTATTATTATTATTATTATTATAACCAACCGATTAAAACCAGCTAGCCAAGGCACCTTCGGTTTGGATATTAAGAAGACCCACATCTGTCTCATAAACAGAGGGTTATTACAAACACTGGTGATATGGCAAGCCCCTAGCCACAGCCGCCGGACAACCATCCCAGAGAGAGAGCGCCCGGCTACCCCTTTTTTACCCACCCGAGGAGGGAGACCCCACCCCCGTGGAGGTATACCTGACCCCTGTTTTGACTTCCGGGTCATTGCCAGGTAGCCCAGGAATTCTTCCTATCAATGAACTAACCATGCATGTCTAACCCCCTTACTCACCTCTTTTTTACCCACAATCATCCATTCACCTTTCTTGCATACTCGGATAAGCAAATTAGCACCTCAGCTATGCCATAGAATGAAGACTGAGCAATATAAGAGAGACGCCCCTATCACAGCTGTCCCAGCCCTCCCCGCAAAGTAGATCCAGTCTCCCTCCCATAAATACTTCCAGTATAGCCAAAATAGTACCTCTTACTAAGGCTCAGTTATATCACAATATGAAGGCTTCCTATAGCCATGTGTCACAACAGTAATCACCATCTTACCTAGTCCCCATATCTATTGAGAGCTCCAATAAGTCCCTAAGACTCAAGATCCCTATGGCCGACAGGGTCCAGAACCGAGCCTATAAACCCAGCTCCCGCCCCCAGTAAAATCAGTTGAAAGATAGACACCAACCAGTGGTACCCACCCTGAAGTTGACCTCTAGCTCTGCCCTTGTGTTGTTCCTGAGTCGAGAGATTCCCGAGCCGGCAGACTCTGTGGCAGAAGTTAAATAGAAGATCTGTCCACGTACAAGTACCAACGTGCACCTTATAACCTTCACACAAATTAGTGGGTATATAAGTGTGTAGCCAGCACCGATCGCCAAGAGATCCGACTTGAGAACTTCCTACATTTGGACCACCTGGACGGCCGAAGAACCAGTCGTTAGCCCCCAACATCACCGGAAGCAAGATAACCAGGACCAGACCAACAAATACTATTCAAGATTCACTTTATTAGTACTAACGTGTTATAGTACTAGTTCGACATTCACTTATTAATTTTTCTATGAAGTGGCTATAACTTTTCCCAGTGTAACTCATATTTAACCATTCCATTTGGGACGTACTAAGCGTATCAGTGTTCATTAATTAACAGGCGACATTGACTCTCGTAATTACCTTATTCAGATATTAAAACCCTAGTAATATCTAACGTTCGCCCACTGATTTGTGTTCTACGTATTTCTGCCATAAGAATATAAATCTTAGATCAGTACCCCCTTGAGGTTAATAGAATTTCCGTGTTCTAAAATATACGCGTGTCTAATTCTAACTGTGAGCCGCTACTTGGGCATCCGACCTACCAGTAAGAAATCTAATTAGTGAAAGTGAATACATAAGTACATTGAGGTCTTCCAGTATTATAAAACTTGCTAACTAAACCAGTGATCAGAAGAGTATACCTGAACGTTGGAAGTGGGAGACTAGGCTCCATCCAGATCCGCTAATGCTAGCAGTTCCCTTCTATTATTTGTTTTTTACGAGTATTACTATCTTTCTATGCTCTTTATTCATCTACTTAAATAAACGTGATCGTGTGTCGTGTTACCGTGTGTTTATTTTGTGTTCTCTATTCCTCATATCTTGTATTGTGCATGCAGCCTTATATACCCAGTCAGATAGAGCCCACATCACCCAAGTTAATCCTGTAGAAAAACAGGGCATAACAAAAATACTAATATATATAGTCGTTGGTGACGAATTGGCATTTTCAGCCAGCTGGAGTGACTCCATTGTGCAGAGAAGCAGTTTGTAAACAAGATATGCGGTCCTGAACAGTGAGGTCTGTTTTTCGTAATTAATACCTTTCAATTCAATACTCACTCTCTGCAAACGATCGAACGTCCTGAAGATGTGGTGCACATCAAGAAATAATCCCATTACCTTTCTCCTTCTTCTTCTTCTTTAGAACCCGCCCGCAGACCGTGCAGATCCACAGGGCTGACCTTTGTATCGGTACTGGCTCAGAAACGTTAGTAGGAGGGAAAGTTTAGAGTAGAAGGATAGTTTAAGAGACAGTTTTTGTTTGTTTTTTATAAACCCCCCCCCCTCACTTCCTCCCCCTCCCCCTCACCTCCGCTCCCCCACCCCCCCCATTTCTCTTCCTCCACATTTTCTCCAACATCCTCTTCACCATCTCCATGTCTTGTGTTTCCATCTCCTGTGTTAACCCCAATAGCGCCCCTACCCCTCTATCTTCCCTCTGCTTAATCTCCTCCCACCCCCTCTCCCCAACTCTATTTAAAATGCCCCAGAACGAGAAGCCCACCACAGAAGCCACGAGCGAACACCACACAGAAACACCCGGAAGAAAGGTCCACAGAACGAAAGGACCAGCTGACCGAGCCAGCCATTTCAGACAGGCCCAAGCCCGCAGGGCTAAACACCTCCAGGACACACCCATTTACCTTTTCTAAACTGACCATTTTCCACACCTCACGTACACTAACCCCCTCGTGTCCTACACTCCTAACTACAAAGATATGATGAACAGGAATATACATTCATATTAAAAACACCCATGCCCTGTCCCGACGTTGAGCCAATGCCAACACATCAGACAGCCATAATTATATCTATGTATGTTCTTACATCCGAGAAGTAGATGTTATATATCTTAGAAGTTAAAACACCCACGCTGTCCCTAGACCTCGTATATCATTTTCCATGACAAGTATAGATATATGTAACCCGTGCTCAGTCGCCCCTTGCATTGTTCCTCTAGTAACTAAGTCTATAATATTAACTGCCACCAGCATTGATACGACATAGCGGCACTGTCCTTGCTACAAAGATGATGAACAGGAATATACATTCATATTAAAAACACCCATGCCCTGTCCCGACGTTGAGCCAATGCCAACACATCAGACAGCCATAATTATATCTATGTATGTTCTTACATCCGAGAAGTAGATGTTATATATCTTAGAAATTCAAACACCCACGCTTGTCCCTAGACCTCGTATATCATTTTCCATGACGAGTATAGATATATGTAACCCGTGCTCAGTCGCCCCTTGCATTGTTCCTCTAGTAACTAAGTCTATAATATTAACTGCCACCAGCATTGATGCGACATAGCGGCACTGTCCTTGTGTCGTATTGTGCCAAGTACAGATCAACCAGGTTTCATCACCTTATTAGGACGACGACTATAATGTCATCGTTCATCGATGTATGCAATCCTTAGGTTAAGTATTTTTATCCGCCATTGTGTTCACCTTTTTCCATTTACTTTCCACAATTGTCATACGTCTTCCCCTTGCCTCCTTCGTATCCACAGTCCACACTACGCCAATTTACTTCGTGTCTTACACCTCTTACCCCAACCAGAGATTATATAAGATAACCTGGTTACCAGTATCTGTCATAAGTACCCCGAAACAATAACTAAGTACCCCTACGAACTGCCGCTGTTGTTGGTATTTATATTTAATAGAAAACGCAGTTCCCAGGGCCAACTAATAGTATCCATAACCCTCGGACTGATCACATAACTCTATCTTTTCCAGACTCATATACCACCCCATAGTTGCATTCCCCGGTAGCATTTGGCTAACGTATTCTACTGCCTTTTCAAACTTCCATATCAATTGTAGCCTAATGCCACCCCCACGCCCAGGGACCTTAGGGGCAAAATTTCCCTGTAACCCTTGAACTCTCCCCCCCCTCTCATTAAGACACCCGCGCTTCTCGACTCTTGTCCGACCTAGCCTCTCTCTCATACCTCTTGAAGATCCTTGAATTGTCCGTTGCTAACGCTCTCCAACCTTTTATATATATACTCCTATCCAGCCTACCTTCACTTAGTAGGCCAGAACAACATTAGAACTTTACTAGCCCCTTGCATGCTATCTATTCTCTTACAACACATTCACAACCCTGCACCCAATGGTCGTCGGTGTGAGGCTAGCCGCCCCGCCAGTAACTATTTTCTATTGCCATACTTCCAGATAAATGTGGCAGAGTTAGCAACCCAGTCTCCACCACATCCAGCAAACCCTACAATTAACAACCAGCCGAGTAAAACCAGCTAGCTAAGGCACCTTCGGTTTTGGTATTAAAGACACTCACATCTGTCTCATACACAGAGGGTTATTACAAACACTGGTGATATGGCAAGCCCCTAGCCACAGCCGCCGGACGACTATCACAGAGAGAGGGCGCCCAGCTCCCCCTTTTTGCCCACCCGAGGAGGGAGACCCCCACCCCCGCGGAGGTATACCTGGCCCCTGTTTTGACTTTCGAGTCATTGCCAGGTAGCACAGGAATTCTTCCTATCAATGAACTAACCATGAATGACTAACACCTTTACTAACCTCTATTAACTCACAATAAACCATTTACCTTTCTTGCATGCTCTGATCACTAAATTAGCACCTCAGCTATACCATAGAATGAAGATTGAACAATCTAGAGAGACGCTCCTATCACAGCTGTCCCCATCCTCTTCGCAAAGTAGATCCAGTCTCTCTCCCCTAAATACGTCCAGTATAGCCAAAATAGTACCTCTTACTAAGGCTCAGTTATATGAAAATATAAAGGCTTCCTATCGCCCTGTGCCACAACAGTAAATACCATCTTACCTAGTCCCCATATCTATTGAGAGCTCAATTAAGTCCATAAGACTCGAGATCCCTACTGTCTACAGGGTCCAGAACCGAGCCTATAAATCTAACTCCCGCCCCCAGTCAAATCAGTTGAAAGCTAGACACCAACCAGGGGTCACTACCCTGCAGTTAACTTCTAGCTCTGCCCTTGTGTTGTTCCGGAGTGAGATCCCAGAGCCGGCAGACTCCGTGGCAGATTTGGATAGAAGGACCTGCCCACGTATTGAAGAACTTCACATATGGCCCCCCTGGACGGCCGCGGAACCAGTCGTTAGCCCCCAACATCATGGACGCAAGATAACCAGGACCAGACCCATCAGATACTACCCAAGATTCCCTTTAGCAGTACTACATATTACTGTGCTGTTTAGAGATTCACTAATTAATATTTCTACGAAGTGGCTAAGACCTTGCCCAGTGTAATTCATACTTAACCATTCCATTTGGGACGTACTAAGCGATCAGTGCTCTTTAATTAACAGGCGACCTTGACTCTCGTAATTACCTTATTCAGATATTAAAACTCTAGTGATATCTAACGTTCGCCCACTGATTTGCGTTCTATGTATTTCTGAAACAAGGATATAAAACTTAGATCAGTACCCCCTGAGGTTACTAGAATTCCCGTGCTCTAAAATACGCGTGTCTAATCTAGTCTGTGAACTACTACTTGTGCACCAGAGCTACCAGTAATAAATCTAACAGTGAATATGAATCTATAAGTAACATTGGTGGTCTTCGGTATATAAACCTGTGGAATCGAAGCCAGTGATCAGAAGATTAATACCTGAACGTTGGAAGTGGGAGACTAGGCTCCATCCAGATCCACTTATGCTAGTGTTGTTCAATTCTATTGTATTGTCTTACACAAGTATTCTGCAGTGGTATATCAATAAACGTGATCGTGTAACTTGCTACCATGTGTTTCTTTGTGTTCTCTATTCCTCATATCTTGTATTGTGCATGCAGCCTTATATACCCAGTCAATTTAGAACTCACATTACCCAAGTTAAACCTGTAGAAAAACAGGGCATAACACTATTCCTCATGTATCTCTCCAACTCGTCTCTCTCCTCATTATATCTTGTACATTCGGTTACTATGTGTTCTACATCCTCCACCATTGGGTCTCCTCCCATTTCACATTGACTGCAGTGCGGTCCCACTCCATTCCATCTCCTTGTTCTCTCATTCGTTTCTAGCGATCCTGTTCTTGCTTTAAATAGAAGTTTCGATCCCCATCCTCCATCATAGTATAGTTCTCTAGCTGGTTTTTCCTTCTCTCTATAATATGCCAGCGTGGCTTTATTTTCTACCCCCTCCCTCCATCTTCTTCTCCCCTCCTCCTTTATCCCTTTCTCTATCTCTCTGACACATCCCCTCCCATTTTCTAGTATGACTCACTCCTCTCTCTCATTTCGTTTTCTAAATTCCCCTCCAACAATAAACATATAGCGGCTATAGCCAGTGTTTGTGAGTGTCTTAGCCTGGTCCAAAGTTAAGGCAGGTCGGTTCTAAGGCCTATTTCGTAATGATAATATCGTTTTCCTTTCAATTTATATATCGCGGTCCCTTGACCAGACAGTGGTGAAGCCAAATGTTGAGCTGTAAACATGCATACAAATTATAAAAGTTTCTAAAAAAAACAACAACAACACAGATTCACCCATTTCCCATGTCGAGAGTTCCCGCCATTGCACAAAATGACGTCATGGTAAACACGCCAGTTCGCGCCACATAAATTTGATAAGCTATATTTCTATATTGTTAAAACAAATTGATGAAAGTTCTTCAGTATCATGTACCTAAAACCAAGCAGATCCCAATGGACATTGTAGTTTGAATAGGTTTTATCCCTGGAATTCACCTTTAACCTCTGAAGTGCGCATGGGGGTAATTGGAAACGTCCCCCTGTGCTGACGTATTTGAGGTGTTTCCGTCACTAAAATATTCATTGTGCCATTAATAGCATTAATATTTATCCATATGCGCCTATTATGGGTTGATTATAAAGGTATTAACCTGAAACAACAATAAAACGAGTGAAAACAGCGTTTGGATGGTCAAAATCGGAGATATAGCCCGCGAGTTGTATAATGTATGGGTGAGGCAATCTGCTTTCCCGCCAATTTCCCCCAAGGCCACTGAGACACAGTCGATCGATACTCTCTCTCTCTCTCTTGCACTCGCTTGCTATCAGTGATGACCACACCCTCCAATCGGATTTCTAATGTTAGCACGAAAATATACCTCAGAATAAGGGAATAACAGGGAAAATAGGTGATAACTGAAGGAGAGGAGGAAAGTGGGGAAGGAGGGGAGGTAGAGGACTGAGATTTTGCATGGCCCAGGGGCCAAAAAAATAAAAAAAATAAAAAAAAAAAATATAAAAAAATATTTTTTTTTCGATGTCAAAAGTTGATTTTTATTTTCTCTGACTCTTAAGAGTCTTCCCGCAGTGCGCCGGGGGAACTCTTAAGAGTCTCCCCGCAGCTCCCGGGTTAAAGGTGGGGGCTCATGGGTTGAGATAAACTTGGAATGATAATCGCCAAGCTGTAGGCTACATAATTATCTTGCAAAATGCAATGGCACTGAAATAATTATTAAAAATGGTATAAAGGATTTTGTGGATCGTCTACACCGGGCCTGTGACGTCACTATGACGTCACAGGCCCGGTATAGACGATCCGCAAAATCCTTTATAGGCTACCATTGTTAATAATTATTTCAGTGACATTGCATTTTACAAGATAATTATATGCAGGTTGGCGATTATTGTTCCATGTTTACCTCAACCCATGAGCCCCCACCTTTAAGTTCAGTGGTCAGAGTCTGCATATATATTATTTCCTCAAGACCTCACTCCTTTCTAATTTCACTGTCTCATTGTGGTTCCGAGGTAGGCCTACCTATAAGCATGATTACATATGTTGGCAAGTCTCGTCGTCGTCTGCATTTAATTTACTTCCGTAGTCCACCCGCCGCCCGCGTCGAAAGTTTCAGCAGAAGTTGCAGAACCACAGACTTCACTTCACCACCAGCTATTCGTTCCTTACCACAGCAAAATGGTGTTATTCTGTCGTTTCTGTGGCAGCATTCAGCCAAGTTATCGCGACCTTGGGTTACATCTGGCCACCTGTCCTGATCGTCCTTATTTCTGGCTGATTGGAAGTCCCCGTGGAACCAGCAATTATAAAAATACTTCAAACACTTCAAGTAGCACGTCTATTCCGTTAAATGAAGATGAGGGACTACAGACTCTGCAACCTATTCAAGGTAAGTCAAATTCAATAGTTTTTCGACAACCTGCCTCATATACTATGACATTTGAAGGTGCTATCTATCACGTTCTTTCCATTGACAGTCCTCTCCTTCACTCTAACATCAGTAGCTTAGCCTATTATAGAAGTTTCGGAGTAAAGCTGGTATGAGACGAGTGATATTTCCCTCCACTTTATTTAGTCAACACTTCGCCTATCTTGCAGGTTATGCAATACTAATTTAAAATATTGTTATTAATCAACCATCAATATTGCCGTAAACATGTGGACTCGTGTGATAGCTACCATCTTTAGTGTAACTTTGTTTATAGCCTAACCACATTTCACACTCATTATTAGCCTAACAAAGTTTCTGCGAACTATTAATGTTAACGGTACATTAATATGCTGACCTAATATAGGCTAAGCCTATACCCTGTTCCAAATGGCTAGGTCGGAAATAAATCTTGACACCAATCGAACCTCTGTAACTCAAAAAGGACTAGAGCAAATGGGCTGTACATGTTCACACCTATTTCGTGGTAGGAATATTGGCTCAATTACTCCAGGGTGAGGGCTGGTCCTATCCAGAGTGAGGTTTGACATCCTCTACCCAACATTAGCCTAGTAGTCTGTCTCTTTTACTGTCCTACTTTTCCTTCTCGGGGCAGGGGGCTAGGAATCCTCCTCCCCTTGTAAGATTCACCTACTAGACGAGACAGAGTAAGGGGCGAGGGAACGCGAAAGTGGACTCACACCCTAAGAATTGGAACTGCAGTATATACAGTAGGCCTATATGTTGTTTCTGTTCGGGCTTTGTCTCGAATCGACCACCCCCAGCTATGGGGTATGTGCCTGAGTATATAGGCTACATACATACATACATATACATAGGCCTACATACATACATACATACATACTCTAGTCGTGTGTAAGTTATAGGCCTAGAGGTTAATGTTCAAGAATTTTAGCCTGCATATTTGGAACAGGGTAGGCTACAATAGGCTACATCACCCTATTAGTCGATGGGTCGGATTCCTAAATGACATGAATCTAGGCTATAAGCCTAGCCTACCATTCGGGTCCAGCTTTCAGCATGATATACAATAAACGGTTATTAAGTGATAAGGGAACTCATTGACCAAGGTTATCATATCGATTAACATCTTCACGACAGTTAGAACATTGTCTTTATTATTAGGCTATAGGATAATTGTAGCTAAATGCCTTCTCTGATGGGATCGGTTTAGCCTATATTTACCCTGCACCGCGAACTATAGCTACGCCTAGGCCTATCATAACCTAACTTTAGCCTAATATAATATAACCAACATAAATTAATTATAACTTAGCCTATTGCCTAATTAAAAATATACCAACTAACATAATGTAGGCTAGCCTACTCGAACTTCTGCCCAAACAAGTTGACTAGCTTTCTTTGCTCATGCTGGCGGAATATCCCTTGGCAACTGATGTATCGATATGTAATTCGAAAACTATGAATCTACTATATTTTTGCAAAATTAATTAGGCTACCAAGTTTTAATTTAAAAAAAAATATGTCGCTATAAATGAGTAGTCAAGAGTAGCAACACCAATAATACTAGTAGTAGTAGGCCTATTCCCTTATTGTATTATTGGTCTTGAAGAGGACATGCCAATATACCGTCAGCTAGGGAATAAAAATAGACTACAGTAACAGTTAAGATACCACATGATAGTAGGCTAGTGCTGATTAGTTTGTGATTTAAGTTATCATATGTGTTTCTGTCTTTTCCCACGAGTTTGATATAACCACACATGATCCAATCCGTAATCCTTATCTTATCTATACCGGTATTGGCAAATAAAAAAAAAAAAAAATCGGTATGAAGATAATATAGATAGGCTATATTGCGCTTTTCGTCATCATAGAAATACTGTAATTGAGGACAAAAATAAATTATCTAGGCTTTATTATTTTGAACTTCATTTGCCGTTCAATGCTCCAGCTTATAATACATAAAAATTAATGTCTTGTTATTTTGTGTTTTAAGTGCATTATTTGTTTTAATAAATGCAAATTTTAATTAAAAGGCTACCGTGTGCAGACAATAATAGGCCCTATTAATCTTGGATTGGAGAGTTGGACAATAGGAGTGGGACTGCGTTGAAAGGCGGGTGCCTCGCACTCGCGGCAAGGGAGGGTGATAATTACCCTAATATAACTAACACAAATCAACCTAACCAAAATTAGCTATTCTAACTGCTAAGCCTAGGCTACTTACCTTAGCCCCATAATCAAAGCTAAGTAACCTAACCTAACTAACCAAAGCTACCAATTGAGCATATCTCACCTTACCTGATCGTTAAGTTAGGCTTGGTTATTTTAGATTAATTGCCTTAGCAAGGTTAGATTGGATAGTTGAATTGGCTATACCGTTAACATAATAGGCTAGGCCTATAGGCTACCTAATTTAACCTAACAAAAAACAAACCAAACCCAAACTGGTATAACCTATCTAACTAAATATTATAGGTAGATTAGGTTGGTTAGCTTAGTTGTGTTAAATAGATAGGATACAGTACTTGGTTATGCTGTAACAAAATGTATCTAATAATCTAACCTTACTGACTGGGGAGATTGTAGCCACCAATCGTGCAGGGCAGTAGCCTAGGCCTACTCGGGGGAGGCCACATAGGCATATGATAAGGAATTGCTGGAACTCCTGTTTAATTTTCCTGGCTGCCCCCACTGTTTCTATTTGTGCCTCACCTACACAGAGAGTAATCCAGCTAACTCTCGCAAACACTTCCTCCTATTCATTTCGCTACATTTAAGGGAGTCCACCTCGCTTTTTCTCTTTCTCTCCCTCTTTGGCTTGTAGCCTATCCATTCGGCCTACTGTTTTAAGACGTTTACCCCATCCAGGTGTCAATATTTTCCTGGCGAGCGGTAGCGAGCCAGCATATGTATATTTCTGTTTTGACAGCAAGCTAAATTTGTAAACTTTTTCGATAGAAAATGTCTCCGGCGAAGCTGGATTTCTCCAAACAATGCTAGCTCGCGAGGAAGAAATCGACACCTGGATGGGGATAAACGTCTTAAAACAGTTGGCTGAATGGGGCCGAATGGATACAATCCAGGGAAAGAGTAAAGATACAAAAAAAAAAAGCCGGTGACCCACACCACACTTCTTTCCAACACACCTAAATTACCTTCAATGTACTTTGATTTTGGTTTTCTATCTCTCAACCTGGGGGGGGGGGGGATTTGTTACAGTCAGCTATGCCTTTTGTCTCCTTCATGCACTTTGAATAAAAAACAAAGAGAACAATGAACTAGCCTAACCTTGCATAACCTATCTAACCTAATCAGGTAATTGCGTTAGAATATGGTTAGCTTGGTTGTGTTAACTATATTGAGTATGGTGATTGGCCATACTATAAACATATTAACCTAAACTAATAGGTATATAATAAAGCAAACAACCCTAACCTAACAGGATATTTAGATTAAGTCAGGTGGCTTGGTTGGGTTACGTTGAATAATTTACATTCTTAAGGGGGGTCACCTGCTTTTTTCCTCTATCTCACCTTTTCTCTCTTTCTCTGACTTGTATTCATTCGGCCCCATTCAGCCAACTGTTTGCAGACGTTTATCCCCATTCAGGTGTCGATTTCTTCCTGGCGAGCAAAAGCGAGCCAGCATTGTATGGAGTAATCCGGCTTCGCCGGAGACATTTTTCTATCGAAAAATTTACAAATTTAGCTTGCTGTAAAAACATATATATATATATATATATATATATATATATATATATATATATATATATATATATATATATGCTGGCTCGCTACCGCTCGCCAGGAAAATATTGACACCTAGATGGGGGTAAACGTCTTAAAACAGTAGGCTAAATGGGGCAAGAATGGATACAACCCAGAGAGAGAGAGAGTGAAAAAGAGAAAAAAACGAGGTGGGCACCCTTAACTCATACACATATTTACGATTAGAGGGAGAGAAAGAGTTACATTAAGGAAACATTAGTATCTTAGAGACCTTGCGGTCCATCCCATACTCAAAGATACTCGAAGTGGAAGGAGAGAGACTGTTTAGTGCACTACACTCATTACAAAATGTGCAAAATACTATCTACTCTCTTCTTGAACTGTTCTATTGAAGATCTTTTTAAAACTTTGGAGGGAATTTTGTTCCACGTAGAACATATCTTTTAATTATGTGAAAAGTTTCCACAAATACTATACAGTAGGTAGCGCCAATAAACTTGACAATAATCTTGAACCCTGACCTCTCTGTAACTCAAAAGAGCCTAAAGCAAACTATTCTATTCTATTCTATATACTCACCCAATCCCCACTTTCCTATTTTGTTTTTCTTTTCTTTTTCCCTCTTAATTTTTTTTTTTTTTTTTTTTGGGGGGGGACGACTCAAGACAGAGCCAGAATAGGGACAACACAACAGAAAACAATGAACACAAAAACAAAATACAGATTCACACACATCTAGGTCATCCAGGAGAAGACCCAAAGACCAGGGTCACCAAGGTTCCTCCAGCACTTCCCCGGCCCCCGACCACCCGGAGAGGTTCCGATCTCGGCAGGCAGACATACAGCAGAGCAAAACCACAAAGCAAACTGGCTGTAAATATCCACACCTATTTCCTGGTGGACTCTTCCCAAATTACTAGCCCGATTGCTTTCATTCGTTTCGAGTTATAAGAAGTTAAGGGGTCAAGATAATTGTTAAGTTCGCTGGCACTACCTATAGTGCTGAACCTTTTCAATTCTAATTTCCAGCCATGGTTGCGTGTTATTTTCATATTTATGCAAAACATTTTGCTATAATCCATTAATCCACATTGTCAAACCCATTAAGTATTTTATAAACTTCAATGGGCTGACCTCGTAGTCTGCGTGTCTCCAACGGAAAGAGATTAAGAGCTCTCAACCGGTCTCGCGCTTTCCGCATTTATCACCTAGTGTGACGAACTCACTAATGCTGTTGCTTTTGCAGTGCACACTTCATATAACAGATAGAAACCCCCATCAATGGTAATACAATATCTCCCATCACTCCTAATTCATTGTTCTTTTCTCCCATAAAATTTGCAAATGTCAACTTCAAAGCTAATTTCTCATCCTTCAGAGACAGGACCCCTCTCTCTCTTTTAACACTATCTAGTCTGTCTTGTAAATCCACGTAGCTCTCATCAGAACAAGCCTATGCTAAAATGAGTCCCTGATAATTAACCCGGGAACTGCGGGAAGACTCTTAACCCGGGAACTGCGGGGAGACTCTTAAGAGTTCCCCCGGCGGACTGCGGGGAGACTCTTATGAGTGAGTGAAAAAAAAAATCAACTTTTGACATCGAAAAAAAAAAATATATATATTTTTATTTATTTTTTTTTTTTTGGCCCCTGGGCCATGCAAAATCTCAGTCCTCTACCTCCCCTCCTTCCCCACTTTCCTCCTCTCCTTCAGTTATCACCTATTTTCCCTGTTATTCCCTTATTCTGAGGTATATTTTCGTGCTAACATTAGCGAGTTGCAAGCAGGGTGTTGTCATCACTGATGGCAAGCGAGTGCAAGAGAGAGAGAGAGAGAGAGAGTATCGATCGACTGTGTCTCAGTGGCCTTGGGGGAAATTGGCGGGAAAGCAGCTTGCCTCACCCATACATTATACAACTCGCGGGCTATATCTCCGATTTTGACCATCTAAACGCTGTTTTCACTCGTTTTATTGTTGTTTCAGGTTAATACCTTTATAATCAACCCATAATAGGTGCATATGGATAAGTATTAATGCTATTAATGGCACAATGAATATTTTAGTGACGGAAACACCTCAAATACGTCAGCACAGGGGGACGTTTCCAATTACCCCCATGCGCACTTCAGAGGTTAAGAGTCGGGGGAAAAAAAATCCATTTAAAACACCCCAAAAAAAAAAAAAAAAAATTGCCCCTGGGCCATGCCAAATATCACTCCACCTCCCCTCCTTCAGTTATCACCTATTTTCCCTGTTATTCCCTTATTCTGTGGTATATTTTCGTGCTAACATTAGCGAGTTGCAAGCAGGGCATTGTCATCACTGTTAGCAAGCGAGTGCAAGAGAGAGAGAGAGAGAGAGAGAGAGAGTATCGATCGACAGTCTCTCTCCAGACGTAAAGAAAAGTGGTGGGAAGTGAGGTTGCCTCAGCCATACATTATGTAACTCCCGGCCTGTATCGCCGATTTTGACCATCCAAACGCTGTTTCCACTTGTTTTATTGTTGTAACAGGTTAATACCTTTATAATCAACCTATAATAGGCGCATATGGAGAAGTATTAATGCTATTTATGGTAAAATAACGATGTTAGTGATGGGAACAGCTCAAATACGTCAGCACAGGAGTGTGGTGTCTCATACCCCCCATGCACACTTCAGAGGTTAACTAATAGAGAGGCCGCCCGACTTGAAATTTGGAGGACACCTGATGTTCTGTAATTAAAGCTACCACTAGCTAGGTTTTCAACTTTTCTATTTGAATACGAGAACTTTCATTTATTGTACTTTACCAATTAATTTTATTATATATATTCTACTATAATTTTAGTATATATAGGCCTAACAATTGAATATGAACTATCACTACACCTTTAGCTATACGATAATTTTTGTATCTTGCAGCAGAATCGTCCACTTCTTCAGGTACCAAAACTACAATCTCACCACCTGCAGCTACTACGTCTGCCACACCTTCCACGCCGATCACCGCAACAACCGCCAAAGTTACAATTGCAGTTTCTACCACGACTACCGCTACAACAGTCACCACAAAGGCTACAACCTACACAATGACCCCAACAGTTTCTACCACAACTACCACCACCCATGTCACCACAACTACCACTCCACAATTCAGCGAAACCCTTCCAAGCCCACCAACTACTTCGCATACCATCGGCAGGAAGAGGATAGGAAGGATAAGTAAAGTTAAAAGCCGAAAGATAGAGGGTGGAATAAAGAGCAAGATGGTCCAGAAAGAGCCGGAAACGAGTGCCACAGAGCAAGTGAGATATGGGGGTTTAAAGGTGAGAAGAATAGGTGTATTCAGAAAAGGTACTAAACAAGACAAAGAACTGGAAATAACAATAATACACCCAAGCTCGACCTCGAAGGAGGAGCAGGAGAGAGAAGAAACTGAAGCAGCAAAGGACGTGGGTAAAGAGGAGCTCAGAGACGTGAACAATGAAAAGAAGAGGGTGGAGGAGGAGGAAGAGAAGAAGAGGATGGAGAAGAAGTTGGAAGAGCAGGTGGCTGAGGAAAATAATAAGAACATGGAAGAGGAAGGACGAGAGGAGAAAGAGATACTGCCTAAGACCGGGAAGAAAATTGCAGTGCCGATATTCCAAGAGAAGACTCCGAAAGACCACTGTGGGAAGGTGAGGAAGACGATATATGGCATGAAACGGCAGTATCTGAAAAGGATAAAGGGGGGGAATAATGCAAGGGATGACAAAAAAGAGGTGGAGAGGGAAGATAACTCAAAGACAGATGGGGAAATGGGTAAACATGAGGGGAAAGAAAACAAGAAGCCAACGAAAATAGAGGCCATTCTGAAGGTGATGGGCGGACTAAAGAAAAGTAAGAGAAATAAATCATCTAAAACAGAAAAATGTGAACTAAACTATGTAGGGACAATTAAGGATGAGGAAACTGGCAAACAGAAAAAGAGAAAATTGATACAAAATCTGGAAAATGAGCGACAATTGAAAATTGTAATAAAAAAAATAGACGAGATCGAAATGGAGTTACCGGTAACAGAGAAACACTTGAGGGAATACGAAAACGAAGAACAGGGAAGTTTTGGCGATGAAATAAGTGCCATGCGAGAAAGAAAAGTGAACATGGAGAAAGGAAAAAAGAAGGAGAAAGTGGAAGGAAAGAGAAATTTGGAAAAGGGGAAAAGTGATAATGAACAGGAGAGCAAAGTGAAGAAACACAGAGCAATGGTTAACATATTCAAAGCGAGGAAGGCCAGGACAACGAGAATTAAGAAGGAAAACACATTTGAGAGAGACACAAGTGAACTGGGAAGGGCAAGAATAAATGTGGAAAGGAACATGAAGACGGAAAAGGATACTGGGGAAGAAACGATAGCACAAGAAGAAAGAGTGGAAGGAAAAGAGAGAACGGCTAAAGGGCGAAAGAGAAAGGTAGGAAAACAGGAAGGAATTACATCCCCAGATAGAAAAGGTATACCTGGCCCACAAAAGAAAAAGGTAAAGAGAAGCAAGAGTAAGTACACTGAACAAGCAGCACTCATTGATAAGGAAAGAGAAATGAAGAAATCGGTCAAGGGGAAAATGAGACCCAGTGGTAATGAACAATCAAAGAAAATGCGAAACAATACACGATTGGCAAGACTACAAACACCCGGGATATTTGACAGAGTAAGGGAAACGGAAGAGGAGATTCAGCAAAGAGTCACCAATGAAGATCTTGACATTAAGAGAGAAATTACAACGGAAACAAAGAAGACAAATGCCGTCAAGAAAGTCAGTAGTAAACTAACATCGCCACAATGGGTTGACAATACAGGTAGATTTGAGAAGGAAAACATTATAGAAAACGTGAGCTGGACAGGTATCACTAGGGAAAAAACTAACGATATTAATGCAGTGACAGAAAAGAATACGAACACAAACGTCAACAGGACGGGAGAGGGAAAGGAAGCTACACAAAGGGAAAGCACGACAGAGAAGATAAATAAAAACACCATGAACAGGGGACTCATATTCTACAATAAGAACACTCAAAGTTGTTCCTCAGTACCGGTACCCTGTAAGATATCCACTGATTCTGTTACCATCTCTTTTAAAACGCCCTCCTCCGTTGCCACCCAACCCTCTTATTCCACGAATAGCTGGATAACCGATAAAGATAACCTGATAATTCAGGAAGGGAACCAGAGACAAGGAAAGGGTAACTGGACACAGGGGATGGATAACCGGATGCTAGAGTTACCGGGGACATTGTGGAATAGTTACGGACAGTATGGACCGGTTGTGAAACAAGAGCGATGTGGGTATTACTGCGATCACTGTGGCAGGTTCTTTGATACACTGAACTTATTAAGGCTACACAGCGAGACAATTGGTGAAGCTGATGGTGTTAAAAGCTATCCCCCGGCCACTCCCAGTTGCTCCCAGACAGCCAATCAAGCCAACACCTCCGTTTTAACTCAACCTGATGCTCTGTTTCATACCAGTACACCTAAAGACACCACCTTCTACACTCCTCCCACCGACTTTGATACACCCATGTACTCCTACACCACTCCTACTTCAGTCCCTCTCTCCACCACCTCACTCTCCACCAGTAACTACATCTCCATTTCTGATTACGACACTCTAGTTCAACCCCTTTCTCCCTCTTGTATTTTTTCCTCAACCACTTTCTCCACCAACGACGAGAACACCCTCACTTCTCTTTCCTCCGACTGCTACTTCACATCCTCCACGAACAGCCCATCCTCATCTTATATATCTTTGTTGGACCCCTGGATATTTTCCAGCACACCAATCTCCACCACCACCAATACCTCCTCTACCACCGCCACAAACAACACTATCTCCACCCCCACAAACAACACCATCTCCACCGCCACAAACACCACCATATCCACTGACACAAACAACACCATCTCCACCTCCACAAACAACACCATCTCCACCGGCACAAACAACACCATCTCCACCACCACAATCAACACCATCTCCACCGCCACAAACAATACCATCTCCACCAACAACAACACCATCTCCACCGCCACAAACAACACCATCTCCACCGCCACAAACAACACCATCTCCACCGCCACAAACACCATCTCCACCAACAACACCATCTCCACCGCCACAAACACCATCTCTACCAAAAACAACACCATCTCCACCGCCACAAACAACACCATCTCCACCACCACAAACAACACCATCTCCACTGACACAAACCCCACCAATATTACCTCCAATGCCATATCCACCACCAACACCGACAGTATCACCACCAACAACACCATTCAGTTCCCCTCCAACACCACGATGACACATACAGAATATATGAATGAGCGGGAGTTATTCTTTGACTATTTTTTGAACTGATGTTCTATATATATATATATATATATATACAGTATAAGATTTGTTAAACTTACTAAGGCTGTATTTTCTTTGTTTCATGCAGCCTTTTTATATACAGTATGTACAGCATATATATTTTTTGTTATCCAATTTTAAGTTTATAAATAGGATATAAAGGTGTTGATTTTACATACAGTTTATATGTAATGTACTTTTGTTAAATCAGTCAATGGCAATTACTAGAATATAACCAAGAAGGATGACCATGACGTATAAAGGAATATTATTAACTTATTGTGTTATCTAGAAGGAATATACTGATTTTACAGCAACCCAGAGAAGGTAGTCGTTGGGCTACTTATAAAGGAATAATATATAGGAATATATCAATTTAGACTTAGAGAAAATATATTATATATAATTTTGTCATATTTACTTGTCCTCTAATAAAACATGTAATTTTTACCTACTGTAAATGAAACGGTATGGAAAATTACAGCCCATTTGCTCTAGTTCCTTTTGAGTTATAGAGGTTTGGGTTCCCGATTTGTGGCCTACCTATTTGGAACAGGGTATATGCACTACCATGGCGTAGACTCCCAACAGTTGATTGATTGTTACGGTGTTACCTGTAGTCTACCTCTGGTGGTCTAAGTTACAAACCTTTTCAAGAAACGATGACACATTATTTTCGGTTTTCTGGCTATTATTAGACAATTTTATTCAGATTAGAAAGGGTATTTGGAAGTCAAAGGGTTAATTGGGATAGTCTTTTCCCTTATAATGTCCACAGATCCTTCTAAAGATTTATAAAATTGTCTAATTATAGCCAGAATAAACTGTCAACACGCGGCATAATCCTCAAGGGTTTAATTATGACGAGTCTAGAAATCGTAACCTCTCATAAATCAGAAGGACGGACTTGCACAATCAAGCGGATATTTCTACCATTTGGGAAGTCAACCAATGAACAGGTTACAACCCTTTTATCGAGACAAAAAACAGGCTAAGGGTTACAATTTCAAGACTTATCTTAATAAACATACTATCCCTCTTATATTAATTCCAATTCAGCCGTAAAAGCAATTTGTCCTGGTTTGATGCCCTGCTATCCAAGGCAATTATAATATAATTACGGTACTACTAACTTCTATATCATGCAAGCCATAATTTCTGTTAAAGCTTTTACATATCAACAATACCAACATCTAAGACCAAGTTTCATGTGCTATGAATGATGTTATTTAGCTACAGATACAATATAAAGGAATTAGTATGAGATGGAATAAAAGGAAAATTAACTAGAAATTTACTTATTTTAGACATTTTTGGTATTTAATAGACACTCCAGTGGCTAAGTAGGTAACAGCATGCCTACAAAGTCGCACCACTCACAAATCTTGGGGGTAGAAAAAAAAATAAATAAATTTGGTTTTATGGTGTCATATATTCTGTACTCTGATTAGAATCACATCAGCCAGCTAACCTGATACCAAATACTGTACAGGCTTAGTACAAATACACAAAGCCACTAAAAAATGTTTAATTCCAGATGCAAACTCTCATTCTACTAACAAAAAAAAAAAAAAAAAAAATCTACGAGTAGATGTGTGCACACACAGCTTTAGCTGGAGGCAGACAATTATTTTTTTACTCTAGTGATGCCTAGAGATCCTACAGTAACAAAGATCAGCCATCCTCTGCCATCTTGGTGTCACTGGTAATATTTACATCTCATTAAACTCATTTAAATATATCTATACCCAAAACAAAGATTTGGAATTACTGGTAGCATACAGAATTATGTTACCTCCACCAACCGACTTTACTCCTAAACTCAATTAATGAAATCAACAAATACATGTGGCAGTCCAGGGATTCGAACCTAGGATGCTCACACCGAAATTCAGTGCATTTATCCATTGCACTACGAAGACAGTATATAATTTGGTCTTTGGACATACATTCTACATCATTAATAATATAAAATGCTGTTGTTTGATAATTAAAGCACCAAAATGGCATCCACTGAAAAAGATGGGTGCTCTCTCTTACCACAGGCTCTCTAGTGATGCTCCCAGACTATCCCCATTCAGAACTGCTGGTCAGTCAGACGTGCTTCACACCCGACGAAACTTTCCTCTCAGTTGTGATAAATTATTCAAGATATTGTAGTTGTACAGTTAGGGACAAATAGTTCTGGTGCAGATGCTGTATTTGACCACCACAACAGGTTAAGGGGAGATTTGTATTTATTTATACAGTATATTTATTATTTATTATTATTATGGGTGAGGGCTGGTCCTATCCAGAGCGAGGTTTGGAATCCTCTACCCAACCTTAGCCATTTCTGTCTGTCTGTTTTACCGTCCTACTTTTTCTTCTGGGGGCCTGGCAGGAGGCTAGGAATCCTCCTCCACTTGTAAAATTCTCCTACTCAACGAGACAGAGAAAGGGGATAGGGAACGCAAAAGTGGTACCGGACCTTAACAATTGGAACTTTACAGGTTTCTGGTCGGACTCTTGTCTCGAGTCGGCCACCCCCAGCAAAAAAAAACTTACACACATCTGGGTCGCCCAGAAGACCCAGACACCCAGGCCCATTTGGGGTCTCCAGCAAAAGATTCTCAGGTCCCAAACCTCCCGGAGAGGTTCTGGTCTCAGCAGGCAGACAGGCAGCTTTACTACCACAATGCCCGCCCACCTCACATCCAGGCATGACCCTTCATGTACACTGGCTCCCCGGGCCGAGTGCAAGATTGGCCTATGTCTAGAAATGCCAATAAAGACTTTGGCCGATTAAGCCATCTTTAAAGATACCTATTTTTTAGTTAATAATAATAATAATAATAATAATAATAATAATAATAATAATAATAATAAAAAAAAAAAAAAAAAAAAAAACCCACACATCTGACAACAGCGTACTGTATATTATTGGCCCTTTTACCAATAAAAGACCATATATTTAGACATAACTATAGTCTTTATTGGCATATCTGAACATTGGCCATTCTTACACTAAGCTGGGGAAATATTAACAAATTTTTCTACTTCAAATGTTTAATATCTATGAAAAGAATAATTCCCACCTCACGTTTACAGCAGCTGTACCAGATGCATTAGTCCCCAACTGTACATTCTAAAGTCAAAACTAAGAGACAAGCCAATTATTTGAGTGCCGCTGTACGTAACTTAAAAGCAACATGGCTACCGTAAGTCACACGAGCATGAGCAGATTTAACAGTATCGGAGTTCATATTAAACTATTTCAACCTATATTTTGAATCTCGTAGGTTGTAATCTTATACAGGTCTGTTTATCGTTAATATAAGAAAAAATAACACAACTCCCATCAAAATAATATACTGTAACTTGTAGCATATTCCCGACTCCCATACAATTTGGTGATAAACTAGCTTGAGTGACGCTGGCATAAAGCTGTATTCCCTAACAGAATCTTTGCTTGTAGTGAATGCAATCTTCATCCTATAAGCAGGTATCACACAAGCGCTCTTATACTGTAGTCAACATTCGATGGTCGATATTTTTCCGCAAACTATCAGTATAGGACGCTAAACTGAAGCTGGATAAATTTAGGCTACATAATTATTTATGTAATTTACCTCATCAACTGCCAAACTGCGGGATTCCCTACAACAATAACAACAACTGCCAAACTAGTGTTGAGGATAAATGTTGAGGGAAAAAGTGCTTGTGTGTTACCCCCTTAACTCTTGACAAGTGGTGACTGGCTTTGACTTATAACTAACATTGCATAAATACTCCTTACTGCTTCCTCCAAGAAGACTTCTCCATTTACACCAGCATATTCTCCAGGGTAGACTAACTAATTTGTACAAGGTGCTCCAATTAGTATGCAAAATCAATAGAAATGCTAGCGACAAAAAAATCAGTAATTAGAATACTGTACTAAAGTTAGGATCAAAATTTACAATAATACTTTTGTTACATTTTGACAATCCCCCCCTCCCCCCAAATAGCAAATTCTACTAGTTTTTTGTGGGTATATGTTTTTATCAAGATTGCTTACTAATATGACAAATATGTACAAATTGACTAGTCTATGCTACTCTAAACATGGTAAATCAATTAGTGAGGCTTGACTGGGTGACTGCATGATGACGACTCCAAAAGAAAAGGACATACAAACGTGACACATCAACGTTCACGATATTCACGAGGAGGCCTGTTCTTCCCCTTCCAAATAAACACTGATAATGAACGGACATCTTAACTATATCAATGTACAAATAACATCACTCCACCATTATTAACCCCTTCTATACCGTCCACATTCTTTTTACTTTATCCTGGCTACTACTAATCGATTTCATTCACTTTAGGAAGGATCTCTAGTTATAAGGATTCAAACTATCTCAGTCAACCCTTTAAACTACCACAGATTTTTCCTAAGCTGCATAAAATCTTCTAAATATAGCTATAGAATAAGATATAGCAGACGTCACCGGTACAGAACGGGTTAACCCCTTCTGTACCAGCGACGTCTTAAATATTCTATTATAGCTATATTTAGACAATTTTATGCAGCTTAGGAAGGATCTGAGTTAGTTTATAGGGTTGACCGAGATAGTTTGAATCCTTATAGTTGCTAGAGATCCTTCCTAAACTGAATGAAATCAATTAGTAGTATACATCATTAACCTACATATACTCTGGCACATACCCCATTTTCTTATATAATTTTTTTAATTGGGGGTGGCCGACTCGAGACAGAGCCAGAATAAAATTAAAACGAAGCCGACGGTACAGAAGTGGGTCAAGAATCACCAAGGTTATGAAAAAGTGACAATGGGTATCTATACAGTGTGGAGGGTTCCTGGACAACTCGACCAATAGACCACTTCAATCGGTAGGCTACATCTCAACCAGTGCCAAATCATCCCAGACCAACTAAACCAGGTTATCCTAACTTAAGGGGAGAGGGGGGGGGGGGTATTTGTTGGTTGATTGATTTATATATACATATATAATTGTATATACAGTATATATGTATATATATATACATATACCGGTATATATTATTATTTTAGTTTCCTCCCTAAACCTCCATCAAGCTTATAAAAACATCCCAAAAATCTCCCTTCTAGAAAAATGTATACATTTTTTGGTAGGAAAATGCCAGTTCCTTCTAATTACAGGCTCGCTATAACTAACCAGCAAAAACTTGACAAACAAATGGGGTGAAAGGTCTTATAATTGCCATACTAATGGGCCGAACATCTTAAAATCTGAAAACTAAAGGGGCTAAACATGAGGGAGAAGGGGGGCCAGAAAAACACAAACATCCCCCCTTAACCTAACAGTATTGGCTGAGTTGGCACTGGTCGAGAGGTGCTGGTTGAAACGCTCCACTGGTTGGGTTGTCCGGATACCAATGTGGAGAGGTTGCAAAAAGGGATTCCACGCTATGATAAAACTAGCTTAATATATTTACAAAAAGGTGGAAATTTGACGCACAGTAGCATTCAGTACTTCATAAACACTGATCTCAACACCTTCAACATTATGGCGTCATTTTAGTTTAATCCCCTTCCGTATCATGACATCTTTTTTCATTTTATTCCAGCTATCACTAGGCGACTTTATTAAGCTTAGGTTGAGTTAGGGGGAGTCTATTAGGCAAGATAGTTTATATCCCTATGATTCCTAGAGGCCCTTTCTAAGCTGGATAAAGTCCTCTAATGGTAATTGTAACAAAAGAAAAAAGGGCATCACTGTACTGAAGGAGTTATTCTGGCCAACATATAATAGGATTCAACTTTATCGTCAGGAATTTCAAGAATCTGGATACATCCTCGACTCGACAGGTTCTCCCTACTGTATACTGTATACTCTATATATCTATTTTTTTAATTAATACTTTAACAAGACCATTGAGCCACAAAATGAGACTATAGGTAGCGCCAACGAACTTGACAATTTTCTTGACCACTTAGCTTCTCATAACTCAAAATTAATGAAAGCATTCAAGCTGACATTTATCATTATGGAAGAGCCCAGCAGGAAATAGGTGTGGGTATTTACAGCCAGTTTTCTCTAGGCCCGTTTGAATTATAAGTTAAGGGGTCAAGAAAATTGTCAAGTTCGTTGGCACTACCTATAGTAACGGGCTTGCCTATATACTGTACTCTATAGTTGTTGATGATGCTTTTATTTTATACTGTACTCTATAAAATTGTTATATATTAGCCATAGTAAAATTTAAAATGGCTCATCCTATTGAAAGCATTAAGACTGTCATGCATGTGCTGTTCATCCTCTCAGGATATATACAAAACAAACAACAACTACAGTATATTCATTATAACAACTCTAGAAATATAACCCCCTAGCCTCTAGTAACTCAGGCAGGGCTGGAGAAAATAAGCTGTATATTTGTACACCTATTTACTGTTTGACTATTCCCAATGTGTAGAAATATTAGAACAACTGCTCAAGTTCTTTAAAATGATGAGAAGTTGGGGTTGGACATTTCTAGACTCATCATAAAGAACAGACTAGAGCATGTGTGTGAGAATAGTCTGAGCTTCATACAATGGTATCAGAAGATATTATAAAGACTGTATAAATTAGACTCTATAGTAAACAAATCTACCGTATTTACTAATAGTGAAACTTGCATTACCAGCCACTCTTCATGCTGAAATATTTCCTTTCACAAAGATAAAAGTACATTTTTATGAAATATAATTACTGTATGAGTTTATGTGCGCAAGCTTAACCCTCTCACATCCTTATGACGCAGAGGTTGCCAGATTAGCAATAAGAAATAGATTACTCTCACTCTTATAATTACCTCTCCAAAATTAGTTTTCTGCCCACAGCTAACTCAAAGACAACTGCAGAGGTTGAAGTAAATAAACTAAAGGTTGATAAATACCCCGGACGGTAACAAAGGCTTTAAAGTATCCCTAATAGGCTCAAAAATTGCGTCAGGACGTGAGAGGGTTAATCAAAACAATCTGTACCTTTACATGATTTACAGCATAAACAAACGGACTGCACTTAACAAACATTGATATCTAATCCACATACTGGTACCTACTGTTTATCAAATGATAATTTTTGCGGTTTCACTTTCTAAGGTTTATATCCTTTATTTTATTTTTATAACTGCTGTGTATTCTATGGAGAAACAGGTTTTAGCTGGTCTGACCTGACCATTAATTGAGTGGGCAGACTTTGTTTGCTGCATCTTCCCCAAGGGAGACTTATACTGCAACACTTCTGTGGAGTTTGATCGCCATTCCGATATTGCCAGGCAACTATACAGCATAATCATAGCCTTTGATTGGTGTACATCAACTGCAGTGATAAACAGTGGGCATTATATTGAACAGTTCTGAATACTGAAGTTTATGTAACATTTTGAATCATTCCCTTTAACCACATACCCTGAGTCTGTGACCCTCAATCGGTGTTCACTGTGGTATGTTTATCCTATAATAAAGTACCAGCTACTTGTGAAGGCAACTGTAGCCTACCTGTGTATATAGAAAATCAAACTATCACTATTCTGTTGCATAGCCTAATTATGACACCAAATTGTGAGGAAGTATAAACAAAATCAAATCACCAGCACATAATCACAAATGGGACACAATTCCTTACCTGATTAAGATGAAAAGGGTATAGTAAAAACAAAATACACAGGGCCCACTGTACATACACACAAGTTTAAAGACCGCTTCATCCACAGAGAGTGTGGTTTTAGTTTAGTTTAGTTTTAGGGCCCACTATGAGGTAAATAAAGAATAACAAAGAATTAGGAAAGTCCTGGAAAGAAAGAAAAAGTGTACAACAGCCTAAACTATGAAAAAATGTTTTGGGTTAGGTATAAAATGATCTGGTAAGGTACTGTACATGCTGTACATTAAAACACTTTAAGGGGGATAGATGTTTTTTGGTCTATAAATTTATATACAGTATTTATACATTTATTTTATAGTTTCCTCGCTAGACCTTCATCAAGCTTTAAAAAACACCCCCACGACGCCCCTTCGAGATACATTTTTCGGTAGAAGAATGTCCCGGCCTCCTCCTAAACTTAGGTTTGCTATTGCTCGCCAGGAAACAATTGACACCTAAATGGCACGAAAGGTCCTAATATTGAAAACAAAATGGGGTGAAAGGTCTCAAAATTGCCAAACTAATGGAAGGAAAGTCTTATAATCTAACATGAGGGAGAAGGGAGCTCAGAAAAAGCAACCATCCCCATTTAACACCTAACGAGCGGCCTAGGCGCTAATTTATATGTACCGCCCAGCGGGGTGTTTTTACCCTAAATAGGGTTGTTTACGTGATAATTTTCATGCCTAAATAAGACCCAGAGCGTAAAACAAGTATCTATCCCTGAAAGGGCATAAACAGAGCTTTCCAATGACACCCCAACCATCCTTGTACGACCGCTAGTTTTCTTACAACGGTCGCGCAACACGAGTGCAAAAACCATGTAATTAGGTAGTTTCCCTACATAATTCCCTGTGTAGCGAGTGCGTGAGGGTGGGGGAGGGTGGGATTCATGTCAGTAGGTCCGCCGCGGTGGTCTGGAGCAGTCATACGCTTGCTACTCTCCTCCCACCACTTATCTCTCTCTCTCAGCAACATTACGTGCTGAAAATGGCACACGACATAAGTTGTGAACCGCCACTTAGTCCAAATTTCTTTCACACGACATAAGTTGCGCCCCGATAGACAAGGGTTAAAGACAGTTATCCATAAGAAGTACGGGTTCAGTCTCATGTTTTAATAGCGGTATTTCATGCAGCCTTGTTCTGGGCTGTCTCACTTGTAAATGTTTTTTTTATTATTTGAGATCATATCAAAATATCTGATCCCATTTTTTCTAGCTCTACCACTCCAAATACTATTACAATATTAGTCTGAGATCGCATGTTTGTAAAAAAACAAAGTACAGTAAACCCTCTCTACTTCGGACCTCTAAATGACGGAAACCCGTACTTGCAGGATCGGCGTCGGCCCGTCAGATCCGTCCTTCCAGTTGACGGACATTTCCGTCATTGTTCCGTCAGTCGCTAACAGTGTCGGATAATGCTATCAGTTTTCGGATAAATAGGGGCAAATGTCCGTCATAACCGTCCAATGTACGTCGTCTGATGTCTCGCATGTTCTCGAGATGTGTCCGTCAGTCTCGAAAGTGTCGGATGACGCGCTCCCGTCCCCGGAAAATAAGGGTGAATGTTCGTCAAAACGGGGATCCGTTAGTTTGATTCCGTCAACACGGGGATTCGTAATTTTGATTCCAGTGACCCGGAGTCACCCGATTGGACGGAAACGCGTCAGTACGCACTATAAGCTGTTGTGTTACGGATTTCCGCTCGATAGGTAGTTTTTTTTCCTCTTAAATGACGGACACAAGACGGTATTCGGACATGACGGACCTGATCTTCCCCCAATTGCTCCGAGATTACGCGGGTTTACTGTACGGAAAAGGTCAGGGGAATCGGACAGACTCTTGGCAAATGATTTATTACCAAAGCAAGCTCACTCCATATTCACAGACTTGCAACTCTTCAAAACAAAATTATCATTTACCCTCTCCACATGCGCAACACTTATGGATTATCTCATTTGTTCAGTCAGCATCAAGAGCGTGGTGCATTTGAAATGAATAAACTTTAATTCAGTCATGTAAGAAAATATATAAAATAAATTAATAAAAAACATATAAACATACTGTATATGTAATTATCTGTGTAAGATAGCCCATAGGTATTATAATGTAAAACTTGCAAAATAAACAAACCTAAACAGGAATGACACAATATACAAAGTACTGCATGCCAGTGATAGGAAAAGGCTAGATCAATCATAGACAACAAGAACATGCAGCCCTTAAAACTTCCTGGCATCCAGTGGACCTTCAAAGACCTGAGATTGACGGGGGTAATTTATCGGTGTTCAAGTGTCCATCATTTATATACACAGCATAATGTAGTGCCGAGAACAATATAAGTAGCAGCATCCAGAGAACGCCAGCCAGTGACATAGCTATCTCATGAGCCGTGGAGTGCTCTGATTGGTAGGTGGCATCAACAAAGTATTGCAAGTGTTTTGCAGGCAAGAAAATTGGAAAATACCTTTCTAAGACACCCTAGACAGCCTGCTGGTGACTTGATACTACTAGTGGTGGGAGCCCAGGACCCAGATGTACTAAGCTATATGAACTAAATTACAATATAATCAAGAGTGACTGCAAAAGGACGGACATAAGAAAGAATTAATACCTCCAGGGATAATGTTTGTATTTGAGGTAAATTTTTATAGTATCAGCATTAGCATTGTACCGCCTACAAATATTGGTGAGCAAGCCGCTAGAAGATACAAGGCAAGAGTTTCTTCAGACTGTCGCTTCCGCCCGGTATAGAGAAGCCTGAACCCGGGAGTAGTGCCCAGGGAGACTGGCCCACCAACAGGTTTATGGCAAATATACTTATTACCAAGTCACAATGGGGCAGATATCCTTGTAAAAGACATTGTAGGTTGTAAGTCCATTAGCACAATGCCTACAAGCATACTGACACATACTTGTGGTATAGAATGGACAGGGTCGCTCTGTCTCGCTCTAGCTCAACTTTACCTATCAACAATTATAAAATCTGGGAATTAAAATCACCTATGAATGGAAAGCTGCAAGAAATGTGCACCATTGATTGCAGCAATCAGTAGACTGCCTTGATAAAAGGAAAGGCAATGGTAACATAATATATTTCATTAAAGCTTTTAAGTTTCTGAGAGAGAGGTGGCAGCTTCAAGTATGGCCTGACACCTCTGGTTAGTATTGAGAATAGTATTTCACATATCTTGACAATAAATGTTCAAATTATATTTCAATAAGATGTCCTAATAAAAATCAAATGTTAAATGTACAGTATAATATAGATAATTACAAAGAAAAATAACATTTAATAGTGTCCTAATAAGAATTAATAATAAATGCATAATTACAATATACAAACAAAATATAATAAGCATTGGAAAGGAGTTCACTCAAACCTTCAAAGTCAATGGGCCTCATCACTAAACAACACAAATCAGTACCATCCAAGGGGTCAAAATGTCACCATACAGTAATCTCCAATAAACGGATATTTAGTGATACGGGAACTGAATAACCAAGGCAATCATATCTAAATCACATCACAACACTAAAGAAAATGTATTGTAGATTATATACTATGTAACTGTAACTGATAGCCCTCTCTTATGGTAATGATTTCCCCCTTGATTCATGGACTACCCTCCATAATGAGTGACCCCTACCTAGGCTTTAGGTTGGGTTTACATAAGATGTATTACAGTGTATTCAAGCCAACCTGGCAAAATTGGTAGCACTGCCTTTCTATAAATGTGCATAGCCAATACTAAATATAGGCAGTGTCACACAAGCAGTATAGAAAGTATAGAGGCAGTGATACCAATTTATGCCTGGTAGACTTGAATGTACTTTACTATCCGCAAATAGAGGCAAGAGCTAACGACTAATTCACGACTGCTCAACTGGCTAAATCAACATCAACTCCGATGCCTTGTTTCCTCCTGGATAACCCCCTTTGGTAGAAACATCTCCCAGCTACAGGTCTCCTTCACTACCCGATGCCCCGATTTTCGATATTATTATAGGTTTTTAAGCTTTTGTGTTTGGATTTAGACTGGTCCGAGAATGCATCCCCATTTACCTCATTAATTATAGGGTTCGCTATACGATTTGTCAATCTAAGATCGGGTTTTCAGGAACGTAACCCAATCGTATATCGAGGGAGACCTGTACTTTACCAGATCCTGTTGTAAGAGAGTGGCCAGCTTTTTATTTTTTGGACGCCATTTTTGTGCCTCGATTATCAAAGAACAAGTGTTTTTTTTTCTGATTACATAGAGTGCATATCCAAAGACCATATTGTATTATGTATCCTGTACCAGTATTCCAAAATGTTTAATATGGATATGGAGATTAAAGAGTGTACAGGGAGAAGAATATCACCAGAGGCACCAAGAAGGCGAAAGTTGGCCGATTTCTGTTACTACTGTATAATTTATGATCTCATTCAGATATGTTCCCTTTGCCCATGCCACCATGCTCCTTTCAGTGATGATGATGATGATGTGAAAGTTTTTCTTTATAGGCTACATAATGCTCCTGATTTACTCAGGGTTACAGAGTAATATATGTCATTAGTGAAGAAGTATATACAGTAGCCCATTTTTTCTTAGCTGATGGTAAAATGTCAAGTCTCCATCTTGATTTATCAGCTTTAGCGAAGATTTTTTTAGCAAATGTCATTAAAAATCCTTTCTGTCTTTAATTTATTTATAACATTGAGCAATTGTAAGCTTTTGAATGAAGTCAATAAGTATCTGTCCCACATATTAAACCACTTATAGAACACAAGATCCGCATGTGTGGGTTCACCTAATATGATATTGTGGCGTTCATATGATGCAGACATAGAAGTTTCATATTTTTCTTATAAGTATTGAGAAATTAGTTGATAAGGAATTACATTTTCCACCATGAAAAAAAACAAAATATAGTTGCTGGCTTGCCTCTACTCATGGCTAGTAAAACATCTTGTGTAAAAAATGCTCTACAACTACAGTTCATTATCTTGGTAACATTCTTGCCCTTCAGCTAGGGAAACTAAAAACGGAGGGAGCTTAAACTGTAAGAGATATCACCATATTATATAAACCAAATCCAACTCTCTTGTTACTGTGAAAAGGGTGGCAGTACCTGGTCTATTTTTTTTTTTTTAAATCTGGCGAATTTGTACTTGCTCATTATAGGCTAGCGAACTATATTCCGAGATAATTGGCTGATACATATATATTTTGTTTGTTTATACAAATGAAAGATGTTATTCAGACATATTACCATCGCCAATCAGCTTGAAGTACAATTATCAAGCCCTAAGCAGCCAAGTGCAAATTTGCATGGTAAAAAATAAATGGATTCTAAGTTGAGTGGCCAATCCTGTAAGTCCTTGAATCAACTGGCACAGATTATCCCAGATTATCCTTCTCACAGGGGACAGGTTTGCTTGGGGGAGTTTTGTGTATGGCCACCCTCATAAATAAGGAGTCAAACAATAAATAGACAGATAAGATAGATTGATTATGACCCAAAGTCTTTATATAATTTGCTTAACCCATTCAATATACCATGACGGCGACGCATTCATTCAATTTATTCTGATTATTATTTGAGGATATTATTAAAATTAGACGGGATCTGTTGGAGTCAAAAGAATAATTAAGACAGGTTTTTACCTTTTAATTCCTAGAGGACCTACCTAAGCTGTATACAAATTGTCTAATGTATGTATGTATGTATATACTCAAGGACATACCCCATAGCTGGGGGTGGCTGACCCGAGACAAGAGCCCGAACAGGGACAACACAACACAACACAACACAACACAACATAAAAACAAAAAAATCGATTCACAAGCAGAAGCCCCAGAGACCAAGGCTCACTAAGGGCCTCCAGCACTCCCCTGGCCCCAGACCTCAGGGAGAGGTTCCGGTCTCAGCAGGCAGACATGCAGCGGAGCACACCACAATGCCCGCCCACCTCCCATCCAGGCATGACCCTTCATATACACTAACTCCCCGGACCATAATAGCAAGAATTAGAAGAAAATACAAGTAAATGAAAGGTTTAACATGGAGATATAAATATATTTGTACCTAAAATATATTGCTAGTCATTCAATAAGTTATCAAATTACCCAAAAAACAAAAATCTAGTTACTCCACTAACAAAGAAAATAACAAATGAATATAAGAGAGACCACTATTTAACCCATTGGCTGCAGGAGACGTTCCGGAACGTCCTGGCAATTTAAAGCAATTTACAGGCTCTGAATGCCTCTTAAAGCCTGTGGAAACAAGTGTTAGTGAGCGGGAGCACGGCAGGCTCCCCTTTGCTCTCCAGCACGGCTGCCGGGACACTGAGACTCTCGCCTCATATCTTGTGAGACAATGCAGCGCTGCCAAAGGCAAATGTAGCGCGACATTGCTCATAATTAGCGAATATTTACCAATGTCTATGGTAGCGCTGCAGATGAATTCCGCACGCTACGAAGCTTGTTCTGGTGTAATTTTCTGGCACCGCGTTTACACAAGGATATTTATGGCAATTTTTTTCTGACATTTTGAAAGTACTTTAGACTAGTATAGTATTAAAATGTAAAACTTGCAAACTAAACAAACCAAAATTGGGACAAGGACAATATAAAGTCAAATTAAATTATCAAAATCGCTACTGTATGTGGAAACAACGCTTACTAAAATGAAAATTATTAAATAAAAGATTGAAGGTAGATTATTAAGAGGCAGAATTCCTACAAAAGTATATTATGATGTAAAACTTGCAAAATAAACAAACCAAAACGTATACGAACACAGTAAAAAGACAAAATAACTAATCAAAATCGCTATGTGGAAACAACGCTTAAGTAAAATAATATTTTTTTATAAATAAAAGAACACAATCCACCACATAGGGTGTACATTACTACATGCGCAAGTTAATCTGGTTCCCAAGCAAACTAATCGCACACATAACAACGCACTGTCGTCACGTTCAAGGAATTTCAGAAGACGACAGATCAGAGTTGCAGAATAAAGCCCTCACATGAATCCACCTTTAAGTTGATATCACACAAGCACTTTTTCCCTCAAATAGGCTGACAGCTTAGAAGGTAAACTTTTAAAATAATTTTGTGTTGACTAAAATTATCTATCTTCAGTCTAGTTTCCGATACAAGTGCAACAGATAAATATTTTTATGGTACGACCTGGCCGGGCCTCGACACCCTCCCAGAAAAAATAATAATAATAATTAAATAATGCAGTTTTTACCACCATGTACTCCCTGCATGTCATACCTCCTTTATTGGTCCAATAGTTAGAGACACAGGCCATCTTCTGATCTAAAAACTATGTTCCATAAATATATATACATAATTTTTGTATTTATTTAATAGCCATGTGTCCCGAATGAGAAAGGAGGCCCACTGAAGCACATAACAACAAGAAAAGAAAACATAAGGGATTTAGAATACACTCCTGTGTGGAAACCTCTGACTTGTCATATTTTCCACTTTTCCAGAAATATGTACTACTGTATATACAAAATGAATAATCTATCTAATTCCTTGTAAAGAGTGACTTGTAATAGAAGTGGCACCAATATGAGTGAAGTTGACTGATCTATTGACTATGGGGTTTCTAGGTGTGTGCCAGTGTCAACACCGGTACAATATAAAATACATACCGATACTCCAGGTAAAACTGTGAGCCTATAGTCTGTTCATTCTAGGTTGGGCAGAAATCGTAACCTCTAACCTCTGTAACTCAAAATGGTCTAGAGCAAATGAGCTATCAATTTCCACATCTATTCCCTAGCCAAAACTTCCTATTTGGTAGAAATATTAGCTCGATTACTCTAGTCCTTTTTTGAGTTATGAGAGGTTAGAGGTTACGATTTCTGGCCAACCTAGAATAAACAGACTATAGTATTATTAGCATGGATACAATAAAGATCCATATTTGCAATGGGTGAGAACATGCTATAGTCTATTCACTGGAAGTAGGCGAGAAATCAGGACCTCTAACCTCTGTAACTCAAAAAGAGCTAGACCAAATTAGCTGTAAATTTTCACATCTATGCCTTGACTGACTCTTCCCAAATGGTAGAAATATTAGCTCGATTACTCTAGTCGTATTTGAGTTACAGAGGTTAGAGGTCATGATTTCTCGCCTACTTACAGCGAATAGACTATAGTGTGAGGGAGAAGGAAAGGTCAGAAAAAATTAATATACTGTAGTTCAAAGGCAACGCAACCAGTAGACTATTTCAACCAGGGCTAATTAAACCAGTGACCAAATAAATCCTCTCCTAAAATAAGGAAACCTAACCTACCCTAACAGCACTGGTTGAATTGGTTTCCTGGATGAGTTGTCCAGTCATCAAGCAAAAATATCCACACTAGCAATGGGGGAGGGAGGTCATGGCGCTAGTGTTAACTCTTTCAATACCAAGGCGACATTTGCAGTCTATTTTGACTAACATTAACACAATTACATTCAGCATTGGAAAGATCAGTGGGAGTCCAAAGATTAATTGAGATCGTTTTTACCCCATATACTTCAGAGAGCATCCCAAAGCTGAATATAATCATCAAATGTTGGCCTAAACCAAATGAAAATGATGTCACCGTGCTGAAGGGGTTAAGGGAAGGCACAGACTACCACGCGCCAATCTGTTGACAAATGAGTACCGCCTTCTCAGTACACTTCCCGTTATTGTGAGGGGTTCTCAGGTCAGTTGTCAAGTCGGCTGGCGTGGGGTATAACAGAGAATGGGAGTACGGTATCCTAGCGTGAAGGGGAAGGCACACACTATACTTCATTCATTATAGTTAGGCCAAAAATCTTGACCACTAGCCTCTATTACTCAAAAATGGCTAGAGTAATCGAGGTAGTACTTCTACTGTTTGGAAAGGGTCAGCCAGGTGTGGTAAATTACAGCCCATTTTCTCTATCCCTTTTTGAGTTATAGAGGTTTGTGGTCTAAATTTGTATCCAACTTATATTGAATGGACTATAGTGATGGTTGGTTCCTGGACAACTCAACCAGTATACCATTTCAACCAGTAGATCTCGACCAGTGACAAATTCTAAGTCCTAACCTAAGAGCACTGGTTAAGTTGCCACAGGTTGAGAAACACTGGTTGAGTTGTGACGTGAGCGTAATGGTATAGCGTGCTACTGTTAATAATAACATCGCCACCTGTCTTATAAATCACCTGCCAGGAAAGCCACCATTTAGGACGCAAGACTGCAACCACACTCTCTGTGGACGAAGCGGTCTTTAAACTTGCATGTATGTACACCCTTATAAGCGACACAATTCAAGTTACCGGTACGAAGAATAAGTTTTGTGTAGGTTAAGGAGATCTGCATAGTGAACTTTAAGACAGGTGATGACTTTAATGCAGTGGCGACTTTATGTGTGGTGTAGTGAACTAGTGAAAGTAAACATTAGTCCAGTTCCTCAGCAGCCAACGGTGCGCGGCCAGACGAGGAGGTACCACCCAGGGGACTCTCATCTTCAGAGTCGTCATCACCAAGACCTCCACCAAGCAGACCCTGAATTAAATTACCTGCAAAACAGACAAAATACGTAACTATCTCTCTTTTTCTATAAAATAATATGTATTTTCCTTAGGGGATATATATGAATGTTACGAGTGCAATAAGTAACGTAATCCTTTTTAAAATATCTTTGAAGCTGCCTACTGATTTGGAAACTGGTAATAGTTATACTAATATTGACAGACCATACCGAACCAGCACTATCTGTCATTACAGTGTAGTATTAAAGTACACCACAATCCCTCCATGAGCAAGGAACAAAAGTACCGGTACAATAGCCAACTATGCAGATACTGGTACTGTTCTGCAAGGAAAGGCGTTGGTCAAAGCTTGCATTACAGGATTAGAGGAACCTATGATGAGAGCGAGATCGTTGACACAATAGGCCTCCCAAAGGTCTTCCTGAAGACAAAGGAAGTAACCTCATACTCACCAAATATTCCACCAGGTCCCTGCTGAGGCTTGGGTGCGGGGAGGTTGAAGAAGAGTTGACCGATACGATCCAGGTACTCTCGGTAGGAGGGATCGCGATTTAAACTGGCCTGGTACTGCTCACACAACACGGTGAAGTACGTCACCTTACCACTGAAATGGGAGAGGAACCAGATAATTTAAACATTATATCAATTGATGTAGGTGACTATGATTAAGTAACGCCCCATTCTTAACATTAATCATCAATTACAAACCCCAATGCACTTGAATAAACTAATGAAAACATATGGTCCTCCCAGGATTCCAACTCAGGACACCATACCCAGAACATAAGCATCTAAACCATTACACCACCAACACAGTTGTTCAATCAGCCACGTCAGTTTGAGTCTTAACCATTGATTTGTAGAGTTTAGTTTAAGTACATGGCATACCAGTACAGTACATTAATAAGACCTAATTTCTACACCCAAAATCCTATCAATAATTTAAATTTACTCAATTTGTAGTGTTATAGCTTATGAGGAGAGGAATGATTTAGTTGCTTTTTAAATCTATTGCCTTACAGATATTGATAATGGATTGTAAAACATTGGTGCAATAAATGAAAATAATTTTATCCTGTACTCATAAAATTGCTCTTGAACAGCTCACGTTTCCAAAGCCATAATTAACTATTCTTCCACTAACCCCTCTATGCTTGAAAGTAGAAGCCACAAAAAGTTAAGAAGTGGGAGAATGTATGGCGGTCCTCGCTGTCTGGTGATGTTCGGATGTTTCTTGGTGTATGTGTCAAACATTTGCGACGCTGCTACCTTCTTTTGCAGACACAAGTATCTGAAAGGTAAAATTTATAGTCTTTTCAATCACCATACATACATACATACAATGGTTTAGCGTCATTTTTCCATTACATGCATTGTAACGGCTCAGACGGGGTTGCCTTTCAGTAGTTGGAGTGTACTGTAGTACAATAAAATCCCGCCACAGCACTGCCCCACCAAGTCATCAATGTGGCTGATGTTGGTATAGTGCTAACGGTGCCTCAGCAAGACTCAACAGTCCAGCCACAGCACTGCCCCACCAAGTCATCACTGTGGCTGATGTTGGTATAGTGCTACCCGTGCCTCAGTAAGACTCAACAGAGTCCCCCTGCAGTACATTATCTGCAACCACACCAGCCTTAACAGTGTTACAAAAAGACAGTACCATAACAAGACTACTGTATATTAGGCAATTTGGACTATAGAACAATAAAGCCCTGCCCTAACACTGCTCCAACATGAAAACACTGTTGTCGACACAGGTGTGGTGCAAAACAGCGCCCAGGTAAGACTCAGTCCCCTGTGGCACCTATCCGCACCCCACCAGCCTCGGCAGTGCCATACCAAGACAGAGCTAAGATAAAGACTTTATTGCATAGTAATGACTGTTGGTCCACAAGTCTATCGCCATCCCTCCTATTAGTCGCCTTGTACGACACGCAGTAGAATGCGTGAGGCATATTCTTTTTTTCCTCCACCATTAGATGAAGGCCCCCTTACCCCCTGGGGTAAACTCATTATACAGTACAACTCCAATTACCGTACCTGGAAGTCAAATAACTGGTAAACTCAAGTGACCAGCATTATCAGCTTAAGAAGAAATCACAAGAAATGAAGGAATTGGAGAAGGTTTGGCAGTTCTTCTTGTTGTTGCTGTTCCCCAGGCTGTCTGGCTGAGCAGCCCCAAGGTCCCGAGCAAGGCCAAGGCCATAACCGAGCGCCCCCACAGAACCCTCCCTGCTTACCACTAATAAAGCCCAGGTGACCGAAGCCACTCAAAGGCGGGGAGCTGAGGAGGGTGCGGAAACGCCCGGGAAACCAAAGCCCCACCCAAGACCCTGTGCCCCTCAGCAATTATGAAGGGAAAGTTGAGGGGCAAAGGAAAAATGTGACGCTTTGGCTCCCAATCTGCCAGGGTTGACAGTAGGGAGGTCAATCCACGGAAAAGACGCCATCACTTGAGATCTAGAAAATATATAAGTAAAAGGAACAGTCAGAGTAAGCTATGGGTATGGCATAGAACGCTCAACTCTCATTCTGATAGACCAGCCCATCACCTTGTTGTCTGGAGAAGTTGAGATGTTTCTTTCTGTACATGTCACTTCTTTTCAAGACATAAGTGTCTGAGCGGTAAATATTATTGTTTCTTCAGTCCTCATACATGTAAAAAAGTCAAATAAGTATTGGTTAAAGAGCAGTAATCAGAAGAAAAAATGCTGAAGTCCTAGTTCACTTGTCCACCACATTTATTATTTTATTCTCTCGCTCTCTCACATTTAAAATACTTATAATAGATCAATGAATAAGAACTTAATAGTTTGGTTAAAACCAATAAATACAGTAAATTAGTCTACAAAATAGTAAGTCCAATCCAGAGCAGCCATAACTTACTGGAGAACTGCCTGTGTTAGGAAGAGATCCACTTCAGAAGGGTAGCCTCTCAATAGATGTAGCTCCACCAACATGTCAGCACACCCGTCACCATCCTCAGACCTCAGGTAGTGATATCTGGCTGACCCATAGTTCTTCTCTGAGGGGGTAATGTATGACATTATCACTATCAGTTATCCTACTTATAAATACAGTATTAGAATGCATCAATAAAAACTCTATTGAAATAAGTAGGTAAATTAAATGGTGTGTAAGATATAGTAAACAGTACCTTTCCATAGTGTCTGTGCTAGGAGTTGGTGTAGGCGAGGGTGCCCCAGTTTGTGACTTTCTCCACATGACCACTTCACTGCTCGGACCAGATACTGATGTCGCTCAGGGCTCCCGTCACACACAAGGCTGAACAAACTGCCAAAAAATAAATAATTAAAATACCTTAGTTACTTTTTACCATAACAAATTGAAATAGTTGATATTAACCCTCTCTCAATCTCATAATTACCTTTCCAAATTTAGTTTTCTGCCCACAGCTCACTCAAACACAACTGCAGAGGTTGAAGTAACTAAACTAAAGGTTTCTAAACACCTCTGATGGTCACAAAGGCTTTCAAGTATCCCAGAAAGGGCGCAAATCACGTCCTGAGCGTGAAAGGGTTAAAAAACCAGTAGCTTTGATCTAAAGTATAAAGGGTTAGCTTAAAATTTAAAGGATTGACTGGTGTGACAAAAGAGCTGACATACCGGTACGCATAACCCTTCACTTACATGACAGGTGATGTAAACATTATCCTAAAAGCTTACAGCCAAGGTTGGTCCAAGGATTCCCCTACAAAATATCTACTGTAAGTACTAAAACCACAAGTAATTTTAACACTACTGTACAGTACAAAAAAATCTCATCAAGGTATATTTTCCAAGTTTCACATTATAATATCACAAAAATTCCAATCAGTGTACTGTATAGTACCTGGCTATCCGAGTAATGTGTCCTTCTGTTGGCTCGGTCTTAGATTTCTCCAACACGTCTAACATTAATAATGCCAAGTCTGCTCCACTTGTTTGCTGAGGGAAAAAAAATATATAATTGCCAATTAATTTGCATAAAGGTATTTCACAATTTGTTTTTTGGATTCTCATATTCTTCAATATGTATAGACTACGGTACATTACTATACAAGAGCTAATAACCTTTAACTATTATATTATACTTTTTAAACAGTAAAGACTTTGAAACATACACTCTATTCATTAGTTCATTTGAAATCAATCAAAGTTATATACAGTAGGCTATCTCATTTGTCATCTGTTGTGGTGAAATTAATCAAAAATAGATTGTCAAAGTACAGTATATAAATTTGAGATCAGATCATAGATTTTGATCAAACATGTTCCTCAATATTGTCAGTTATCATCAGTAATCTATATACTTACTTGCTCATGCTTTAAAAGAAGAGATGCACCATCATACAGAAGATCTAGGACTTCATTATATTTTTGAAGACTACAATATCTGTAAATAGAAATTATAGATTAGGAAATATTATATGATATACCAATATACTGTATATACAGTACATACAGCGAGATAAAAGGGAGAAAAATGCAAGGTAGATGTTTGATTGGAAAACTTGATTGCATCTTGAAAAGATGAAATTGAATGGTAAGTCAGATTAGTACAAAACTCCTTGATAAACGGTGTATCATACTGCTTCCAACACACTCATATGGTAGTGAAACTTGCAATGCAAGCTATGAGAACCTCTACAAACAGAGAGCTGTGGAGATAAAAAAAAAAATCAGAATGGCAGCTGGTGTGAACAGGCTGGATGGACTAAGTAACAGGGTAGTGTAAGAGTCTTTTGGATAAGATTAGGAGTAGTGGGCGTACCACTACCAACATACAGCATAACTCATCTATAAAACATTAACCTAACCAAACCTAACCTAGTATTCATGTAGTACTGAGGTTAGGTTAAGTTAGGTTAGGTTAGGTTAGGTTAATGTTTTATAGATGATTTATGCTGTATGTCGGTAGTGGTACGCTCACTAATCCTAATCTTACCGTCTTTTGGAATGGAGGAGTAAGCTCTGGGGATTGAATATGGAGTGGTTAAGTGGATAAAGAGAAGTACATTGAGGTGATTCAGCCATGTTCAAATAATGGACGGGGACAGAATGCGTAGAGAGATACTGTACATGTAAGTCATGTGACTAGAACAGCAGGTACTGGATGTCCACTCATAGTCGGATGATAGTAGGCCTATGGAAGAGAGTGATCAAATGTGTCAACGATAAAATCCCACGTAGCACAGACAACAAGAGCATGCCTGGACAAAGTACTGTAGCCTGGAGGAGCTTCTACCATGGCCATCCTATAGCAGGGGTTTGCCAAGAGACAGCAAGGTAAGGTGTCAGGGATGACAAAAAAATAACACACACATACATTATACAATGGCATAACATCCTTTTTAATTATATGGTAATGGTTCAGACAGGGTTACCTTTCAGCATAATACCACTATTCTGAAGAAAATTTTTTTTTTTTTTTTTTTTATACTGTAACAAGGCCAAATTCCTGGATATAATTACTCCCGCTACGCAGGATTATAGGCTACCGTCAGATTTCCCAATTTGACACATAGCCTAGGTCTTCTGGAAAAATACTAGACCTAAAATCATTTGATAATATTCAAGGACACTAGTGCCACCTTATGAGAAACAATTTATTAATGAAAATAGGCACCAATAGATTCGCCATATTTTTCTCCATATAGTCCGCATGGAGGATTTTCGTTATCGACACATTGAAAAAATACCCACTTACAGACAAATACACCGAAAATCTAAGTCAAAAATTTAAACATCGTCTTGTGCTGTCTTGATTTCGGTCGGTTCAAGCATTGCGTCGAACCCCTTCGAATACCTCCGTCCTCCGGCTCCGCCCAGCCTTATTAAAACGTAATTTCTTACGAATGCCTCGAATTCACCAGGCTCAATATTCTGCTTCAACACGTTCTGTATATATTTGTAGGCGACTATAAACACTTGTAATATTGTTGCAACACCTCAATATTAAATATGCACGATAATACCACACTTCTCTCTAGATTTTCACGAACATATAACAATAATACACTATTCTGAAATCATAAGTAGTGTTATTGGAACACCATCAGCTGATCTTACGTCAGAACAAGCTGATACGTCACGACCAGGTGAACACACTGTCAGACCCGGCTTTGTTAAACTTTGGATGCAAGGAGGAACACTTTGAAGGGTACTTGTCACTCTTCCTTTTCCAAAAGGCCTTTCCGGATCCAGCAACACGATTGCACCACTTTCTTCTCCTTGCGGCTAAACTTTATCCTCCTACACATTAAGGTACAAACTCATATTGGTTTGTCTAATAGTGGTTAGGGTTTGGGGTTTACGTTCATGACAAGGGATTGGTACTTACGTTATTTAGCATTTTTAATTTTTTTTTTTCAAGGATTAGGTTGGGTTGTTTAGTTAGGTTAATACTAGTCTCACAAACAAGATTCGTAGTTGCGGTATTATTTACAAATGCTTATTATCGCTTTATACGCTTTTTAGGGGTGTGTGGGGGCGGCAGCCCCCACCCATAATACTAGGATAGGTTAGGTAAGGTTGTTAGGTTAGGCTAATGTCCTTTTAAAGGGGTATAGTAAACACTATGATATACCCTTTTTAGGGGTGTGTGGGGGCAGAAGACCCCACCCATAATGCTAGGCTAGGTTAGGGTAATGTCCTTTTAAAGGGGTATTCTATAGTAAACACTATGATATACCGGTACCCGTTCAGAGCTAGGTGATACACCCGATATCACAACTGTTGCCCCAAGTTTAAACATTCGGTGAGCCTACTGTGTTTTTGGACTTTGCAATATCGGAAAACCCGAGGCAACTTTCGCCAAAAATTGGCTCGAGTTTTTCAATTTTGGGGTTTTATGCGGTTCAAATACATGAAAACCCCAGCCAACTTTCATAATTAGCTTACTGTTACACTTAGTTACACTTAGTTGTATTCCGTCCGTTAGTGACACAGTTGAGCTGGGGCTCCACTGCGACCAGGCAGCTCCCTTTCTTCCACTCTCCATTCCAGAAGTCGGTTGGAGTTGGTGCTGGGGTATCCTGGTGTTGGTGGCCGGTCCGGTATTTTGGCCAGCCACATGTCCAAGTGTTTCTTGAAGGTGTCTGGAGACACCCCGGTCATGTTCCTGAGAGGGGCTGGTATACAGTTGAACAGTCTGGTTCTATTGTATGTAAAGCTGTGATGGATCAGGGATTTGATTTTATGTGTTGATCCTGTGTGTTGGGACTCTGAAACATCAGAAAACCCGAGCCAACTTCCGCCAACACTTGGCTCGAGTTTTTCCATTTTGAGGTTTTATGCGGTTCAAATACATGAAAACCAGAGCCAACTTTCATAATTAGGTTACTGTGTTTTGGGACTCTGAAACATCAGAAAACCCGAACCAACTTTCGTCAAAACTTGGCTGGGGTTTTTCCATTTTGGGGTTATATGTCTTTCAAATTCATGAAAACCCGAGCCAAGTTTTGTTTTAATACCTCCTTATCGCCTTTTTACGTCTTTAACCCCACATTTTCCGTCTTCATAGCCCTCCCCACTAGTGGGGGGGGGGGGGGGTTATCTTAAGATTGTTGGAATAATGGGTAAACTAATACAAATCCTCCACTCAAACCATGATAAACAACAATAAAACGCTGTAGGATATTCCATGAAAAAAAAAAAAAAAAAAAACATGCAAAATAAGAACGCTACCAAAACCTAACCTAACCTAATCTAATAACCCCCAATATATTTAGGTTAGGTTTGGTTAGGTTTCTTGGTTAGGTTAGGCCTAGCCTAATGCTAAAAAAAAAAATAGGCCTAAAGCCAAGAAAAAGAAAAAAATAATCTGGTGCATAAAAAGTATATAGGCTAGCAATGAAGCATAACATGATAGGAACCCTAAACTACCATTAGAAATGAGATCCCAGCTGTGGTGCGGCTCGTAAATATTGACCAAATTTTGTGACCAAAATTACCATGGGCAGACAGCAGTCACACATATTTATCCCACAATGGATATATTACATACACCAATAAAATACTTCATAGGCGGATACGCCTACCAACAAGCTGCAAAAGAAAAATATAAAAGGCTAGCGGCTCGCCTATGAAACATTTTCAGAACCCCATCTTTACCCTACAATGGTGCACATTTCTACAAAACTACCACATTTACCACTAATCTACTACATAATAATGGGAAAACAATCAAAATCACGTAATAAAACGGCAAATACGAGGTCATAAATCATCAAAATAAGGTCGTACACTTGACACACGCTCGTCCCTCGCTAGAAAACTTAGCTACTGCAACATTTCCAACAAATTACCCTGTTAATTCAATTGCATACCTAAAATATAACGTTCTGTACATTTGGTGAGCTTCATAGTATCTTCCCTCCTCCACCGACGACTTTAGTTTAGCCAAAACTCGAGCAACTCCTCTATTTCCCTGTGCCATGTTGACAAACTCTCCCTGTAACCTATATACAATTAAGACTTTTAAAATAGTAGTATAAATTAAATTGACGCAAATAATTACATTATTGGTTAGCCATGTATTTAATCGAATACAAAAATTAACACTTGACAGTGAGAAGTCAAGATATATGAATATTTTTGTAATTAAACAACACATTTTATCAACAAAAAGTTCCAATACTATAATAAAGCGACTTCACAGCTGTCTTCTCGCGATACGTGTATTTCCCCATTTTAGCGATTTGTAGGACAAATTACGGGTATTTATTTATATTTTTTCCTTCAATGGAAGTCAACTGAGATACATTAAATTAAGGGAATCGTATCATTACCATAAACTGAGTCACACGAGGCTGCTCTCGGGCAATACGATGAGCAATGGTTATAAGTTTATTAACTTTATAGGGACACGTACTGATACACCCACACGATAGTAATACATTCATCGTGATGAGTGTACACAGTGTGACCCTTTGCTTTCTGGAAATTGAGGAAGGCTAGAACAATCTATGCACTAGCCTATACAGGATCTATTTGTATCTCTTGTCGTACGTACGCCTCAATCCCCAAGGGGGTGGCCACGAATTACCGCCCCATCCGTCAGCCAGCGCTACTTCTCCCATGCAACACCAGCTTTCACTCATATAGGCCTACCTCTATTCGGGGTGATCAGTAGCTAGTCTAGCTACATTGGTAGAGCGCCCGGTTTCTAACCAGGAGGAACGAGTTCGATATTATTCTCGGCTGGTGGAGATGTTTGGGCAATCTCCTCACACCCCTTGCCTCTGTTCTGATCGGCTAACAGTAAAATAGGTCTATGACAGGGTAAAAAGGTTCTGTTCCTAGTTATCTCATCCCTTAACTACCCGGTACTAAAAAAAAAAAAAAAAAAAAAAAATATATATATATATATATATATATATATATATATATATATATAGGCCTATTCCATCCTTCCATCTCATTCTCGGTCTGCCTCTCCCCCTACCTGCCTGCACCCCCTCTCCCATAAATTCTTTTAGTAATTTGACTCTTACTCTTCATACCAAACAGGCTTTAAATTTCCACGCAATTAATAGTTCGACTCTTCCTATAAATAGTACCGGTAGGCTAAATATATCAAATTGATGGGCGCTTTAAATTTGGCAGATAGCCTACTGTTGACCTCATTCAAAAGCTAGCATTTGCTCAATGGCATCATCCAAGGTCAACATGTAGAAATAGATTAACATTTATGGCTCCTAATATATTATTTTATATGAATATTTATCAATGGGCATGCGTTGGTTGGAAAAAAATATATATCTTACCGTTATAAGGATTTTTCTTCAAAACCTTCACACAAAAAAAGGTACCAAATCCAAACATCCAAGAGACTCGACACCAAAGGCGAGGGAGGCTGTGCTATGTGAGGACTACGCCGGGATCAACACAAAAAATCAAATCCCTGATCCATCACAGCTTTACATACAATGGAACCAGACTGTTCAACTGTATACCAGCCCCTCTCAGGAACACGACCGGGGTGTCTCCAGACACCTTCAAGAAACACTTGGACATGTGGCAGGCCAAAATACCGGACCTACCCCAGCACCAACTCCAACCGACTTCTGGAATGGAGAGTGAAAGAAAGGGAGCTGCCTGGTCGCAGTGGAGCCCCAGCTCAACTGTGTCACTAACGGACGGAATACAACTAAGTGTAAGTGTAAGTACAGATATTAGCAAACACCATAGGGTATATATACATAGAGCATAAAGAAACTATTCAAAGAAATATTACCATGTCATATAGCCTATAGTATAATAGATACACATACCCATAGTCTAGACGATAAATCTGCCATCTATAAGTGGATCCAGAACGACATTCCTGCTTCACTGACGAACATAGGCTGAAGAAACTCTTGCCTTTTCTTCCTCTCCGGACTGGGGAGTTGGCTGAGAGCAGTTTTGCCAAATGTTTACCATGGGGACACATATCTGATCCTTTTCTCTGCCAGAACTACTTGAATCGCGTATTGGGCTTATTTTACAATTTTTTTAAAGTCACCAATACACTCGTAGCATATTGGTGCATTTAGAAGGGACACCCTTCACGAATATGCAAATTGAGTAATGGAACTGTAGAGTTTAAAACATAAAAATTTTGAGTTCACCTTGAGAAAGTAGGGTAGTACTTGCTTACTGCAATCATGTTTCAGTAGGTCATTAAGCTGCGTTTGAGAGCTTTAACTAATACTAGACAGTACCGTGGTGTAACAGGTAGCGCGTCTGGCTCACAACCAGAAGGTCCCGGGTTCGAGACATTTGGGCAAGTCTCCTAACGGTGTAGCCTCTGTTCACCTAGCAGTATAAATAGGAACCTGAAATAAGTGGACGAAGTTGTGACGTCCCATCTGGGGTTGATCGGTTACAAGGTGAGATGGGTATCGTACTGGTCAACCTAAGCCTTCGGGTGAGACTGGTACCGTACAGATTAACCCTAAGCCTTCGTTTCAGATGTCGCCAATTGGCTAAAATACAGACTACACACACATCCACAGCCATTCCAACGATACATAAACACTTAACATGCATTTCACACATTACATTCCCAGTTAAGGAGGCGCGATAATAATGAGCTTAGCTCGCATTGCGTGGATTCCCCTTGACGAACAAGCAAGTGAGTGATACGACACACTTAATCCTTATTGGTTACGATAGGACTGGGAATTGTCTGTATGATACCCAATTACTGTAATCTATTTGGCCTCACCAAAGTCTATAATCAAAGCTTACTATTCCGTTCCAAAATACTCCTATAGGCCTACATGTTATTGCTTACCAATAATCCACTAACATAAGTTGAATGAGTCGCTCTAGCAAAAATCTGGTAACAGTATGATAATGTACTGAATGCATGAAGGTTCAATTAAAATGTAAAACTTGCAAACTAAACAAACGGTGAGGCAAGCCAATGCAAACTGCCTTAAGGGGATATACCATACCAGTAGTTTTTTTTTTATCTGGACCCCCTATTCCTTCATGTTTAGCCTCAGTAGTTTTGTAATTTTAGAACGTTCGCCCCATTAGTTTGACCTTTCACCCAATTTCTTTGTCTATTTAAAGACCTTTTGTGCTATTTAGGTGTCAATTTTTTCATGGCGCTGTAATTTAGGAGGAATCAGCCTTCGGCGGGGACAGTTTTCTACCAAAAAATTTACAAATTTATCTACAAGGGGGAACTTACGGATGTTTTCTTAAGCTTGATGAAGGTCTAGGGGTAAAATAAAAAAAATAAAAATCAACCAATAACTAAACCCTTCCCTCTTAATTCAGTGGATAAGGAAGTGAGTTCCAGAACAGGGCTACCTGGAACACTGCCATGAGACTAAAAGCACACCATGTGGATTACTTAATGTTTTAGATTATGAATGTCTATAGCATATCCTCTCCATTCTGGTATGCTAAAATATAACCACCCAACATTACTTATTCAAGATAGGGCCTACATTAATAAATATAGATATATTATTACTATATTATCCTTTCTCATAATCCCCCCCCCCATTCTATGGTAAAAGTAGTAGTAATTCATATTTGTTTTCACCAATCTACCAATTTATTTAAACCTAACTAATGAACTCAATACATACATACATACATCAAATTTTAAGACTGAGTGTTCCACACATAAGTGCAGTTTCAGTCTCTTGTCCTAATGGCGGCGTTCCAGGCAACCCTGTTAAGGGCTGCTTCACTTGTCAAGTTCTTGGATTTGAGATCGGCACGTATAGTTCGATCCCAGGTCTTCCTCGGTCTACCCCTTGGTGCAGCTCCCTCCACAATCACAGACCTGCATTTTTTCACCCAATTTTGTTCATCCATTCTCTCCACATGTCCATACCATCCCAGTCTACTTGTACGCATCACCTCGCTAATACTCTTTATACCTGAACGTCTCCTCAGCTCAACATATGTTATTCTATCCTGTAGCCTGGCCCCACACATCCATCTCGCCATTCTCATCTCATTACGCTCCATTCTGTTGACATCCTCTACTTTAACGGCCCATGTTTCTGAGGCATACGTCATTGCACTTCTAACACATGAGGCATACACCTTTCCCTAATGAAAGTAATGAATACATGTGGTACTCCAAGGACTCGAATCTAGGATACTGTACTCACACCAAAATTCTGCACACTAAGCATTATGCTATTAAGACAGTTTAACCAGACCACTGAATTCAAAGAGACCCACAGGGCTGCCTTACAATATCAACATGAACTCTTGCTGAATGTGATTAGTAAAAGCCACATATAATGATCAATGCATCAAAAAGTTTATTCATTTGCACTTCTTTACATAACACAGTGATACATCCATACAATAATCATACCAAGTGCCTTCCCAGATTTGTTTTTTATCAAGCTTATTTCAAACTAACTTGGCAAGTCTTGAAGTGTGGAAGGGGTCGAGTGAGTCCAGTCTATCATTCTTATTTTACAAGATTTGCCATAATTATTCTCTGTTCATCGTAACTGGACAAGACATATTCCCTTCTTAATAATTAAAATAATAATAATAAATAATTAATAATAATAATAATAATACTGTAATAACAACAATAATAATAATCTGGTCTTCTACTTCTCAAAAGCGCCAGGTCGTCCAAAAGAAGACACTAGCACTCAGATTATGTTAAAACACTGCAATTACAAGTACAAACTAGTGACTACAACCACAGAAATAGCACCTCCGTCAAAGTACCGCTCAAACAGTCATTGCTTTTCAGGAAGAGATTACGGAGCTCTGACCTTGTAATAGTAGAATTCATATCACCAACCCACCAATTAACTCACAAATATATAACCAATAATGAACACCCCCTATTTATAAAACAAAACAAAGATGTAGTACTTTCATATTCTGCATATTCCTGATCTTGATAATTAAGCTGTGACTTGTTTACAGTTAAAGGGCGGGCATAATTTGCATGTTTCGTAGTTTTTAACCCATTTGATCTCTCTAAAGGAAAGAAATCTGGAAAATGTTAAGTACAGTAGCTTATGATGAAGCATAGTACAGTATCCATGCTGTATAAAGATATTAAACATTTGTCTATAGCTTTTTTCATATTCCCATGGCATATAGAGTTGAATATGTGGTTTTGTGTTATTTTGCAAGTATTTTATGATCAACATAGCACAGTGGGTGCCTGGTTTGGGTGAAAGTCACAAGTGAGTGTCAGGGAATACCTCGTCGACTTTGAACAGACTTACACTAAAGCACTTTGGATGAGTCTCTTCCCCTCAAGACAACAAAAAAAGGCCTAAACGTCTCAGGACATTGCCCGCCCTTTAAGGGTTATTGGGTCGTTTACTTGAATTGCTATAATTAGTGGAGTCTATCGCCAATATACAATAGAACACAAACTATTAACCAACAAGTCCAGGTGTGCTCTTGGAAGGTTAGTCAGAGCTCGCATTGCATAGCTTGGTTGTCCTCTTGGAAGAACAGAGCTCTTTTTCGTGCTTTAAATCGCGCTCGCTTCAATTTTATTTGTCAAGGCGTACGCAGCGCCAACACACACCAATCACGCTCAGTCTTTGTTCTACCGCCGGCTTGAAAGCACAACTGTACAAAAGTTTTGAGGCGTCCGAAATGTACCCGCAAGCACTGTACCCTGACATAAGAATGGTTACAATGGCTAAATAAATCAATATACTGTACTGTATATGACATTATTACAATAATGATGATAACAGCTGTGATTATTACTATAATGACGATAACAGCTGTGATTATTACTATAATGACGATAACAGCTGTGATTAGCGACTAAAATTGTCTAACCGAAGCAATAGGAGTTCCTAGAGAATTAGTGCGTGCAAGCCAAAGTCATAGTGCAGGTAAACGTTCGGACGAGGTGTGGTTCTGTCAGCAAAGTTACCTCAACTCATCACATCATCACAGCACAACCCCTTGATGTAGGCTAGGCCTATAGGGTTCTGATTTCCAACCTTCCTATGACGGAGGTTTGTACTACATTTAGACATTATACTAGTTAGGCCTTCAATGCGGAGATATTTAAGCGTTGAAAAATACGAAAAACCCGGTATATTGCTGAAAAACCCGAAAGGACACATATGTACTGTACTTAGTTTCATATTCAGCGATTTTAACTGGGGCAATCAGCGACTATAGGATTACATTTCTGGCCCAGTTAAAATGAACAGGGTATAGTGACAAACACAGCAGCTACTGAGAGCACATTACAATAATCACATCACAAGCACGGGTGACGCCTGGTAGCTGCTGGTAGTCAACCCCTTCAATCATAGGACCATTTCTTGACCTTAAGGATGCTACTGCCAGATCATTTTACTCAGCTTAGGAAGGATCTCTTGGAATTAAAGTGTTAATCTGTCCAGTACCGGTGACATCCTTTTAATTATCTTCTGGCAATGATTAGACAATTTTATTCAGCTTAAGAAGGACCTCTAGCAATAATAAGGCTTCAAACTATCTCGACCAACCCTTTGAACTACCACAGATTCTTTTTAAGCTGCATAATATCGTTTAAATATAGCTTGAATAAAATACAACTCACATCGCTGGTACTCAAAGGGTTAAAGACTACCTCAGTTAACACTGTTAACTCTAACACATCCTAAGTTAAATGAAAACATCTTAAGTTAGCCCTGGAAAACAAATTGCGTCATCTAATTGAAAGGGATGACTATTAATGTAGATGCTTATGATAAATACACATTAACCCATTGGCTGTGGCTATGTTTGGGCTATTTAGGGCATATTCAGGCACTCCTGAATGATAAATCAAGCATCTGCATTAAATGAACTGTATTCTGCCGAAAACTAGGCGAAAATAGCTTCAAAATGAGACCAGAACGGGCCCCGTACGTGGTCTGGTTCACCCGCAGCGGTGCCAGTAAAACGCGGGAAACCCGCTATTTGGTAGCACTCGCTCGCTTGGCTACACTGTTGTGTGAGAGAGAGACCCGCGCGAGACACAGTCAACCTCAGTGGGCCGCTCGCTGCTCTGAGGAACGGAGGTGGGCCCCTCACGCTTCCGCTCACTGACACTCGATTTTTACAGTTTTTACAGGCTTATAAAGCCTAGAAATTGCTGTAACTTGCCAGGACGTTCCAGAAAGTCACCTGCAACGAAAGGGTTAAATATATATATACTGTATAAGTGTATATACATAAAATAAAAGTACAGTTTATCTCGGATAATTGCTGGTTTCGTATAACATTAACAGTAAAATTTTAGGTAACCCTTTACCCCTTCTGTACCGGTGACGTCTTTTCAACTGTATTCTGGCTACTATTAGACAATTTTATTCCGTTTAAACAGGGCCTTCAGCTATAAACAGGCTTCAAACTATCTCACTTAACCCTTTTTACTACCTCAGATCCTTTTTATACTTCACAAAATCGTCTAAATATAGCTAGAATAAAATGAAAAAGACATCCCCGGTAAAGAAGGGGTTAATAGTTTCTGCTCAGTATTACACATGCAGGTATTTATCGTAGGTTTTCCAAAGTTCAGGTTTTGTTCATTCAATCAAACTATGCCAATTTAGTTTAATTCCAACTACCTCCAGGCAATTTGCATTCACTTAAGGAAGGATATTCCAGTGTTAGAAGGTTAATTGACTAATTCCTTGAACGTGACGATAGTGCGTTGTTATAGGTGCGATTAGTTTGCTTGGGAAACGGATTAACTTGCTCATGTAGTAATGTACACCCTATGTGGTGGATTGTGTTCTTTTATTTATAAATTATTATTTTGCTTAACGTTTCCACATAGCGATTTTTATAAGTTGTTTCATCTTTTTACTGTGTTCGTCCAAGTTTTGGTTTGTTTATTTTGCAAGTTTTACATTATAATAGCATTAGCCATTAGATTCTTATATATTTATCCTAACCTGAATAATTATAATGTAAAACTTGCAAAATTGTCTGATAGTTGGTAAGATCAAACATAAAAAAAGTTATTATCTGACCGAAGGGGTTAAAGAGCAATTGTTTTTATTTACCTTAGTCTAGTTATGACATATTGTGATTAGCTTCATTTTTTTCTTATTGTTTTCTATATGATTTTCCAACATTATTTGTGCAACAAGCTGTTATAGTCTTCTATATTTACCCTATTAATAAATTATATCTGTTTTGTTTACCCTTTAGTCAAGTTATATTACACAATGCTTTTTTTTTCTTTCTAAACCCTTGCAGTAGTGACATCTTTTTTCCTTTTGTTACTTTGAAGGTGGTTCTTCTTATATGTATTTACTTAGCATCGAGGTCCTTTTAAATTAGTGTTTCAAGCGTTATTAAATTCCCGTTTTGGAAGAACTGGCGCTTTTGAAAAAGAAAAGATCATCTTATTGTTTTTATTATTTTATTGTAGCTATCAAGACAATTTTATGCAGTTTAACAAGGATCTCTTAAGAAAATAAAATGTAAAACTTGCAAAACAAACAAACCTAGAGGAACAGCACAATATAAAGACAATCAAAAGTATCTTCATGTCTCCCAACGAACCTTTTTAAACTGTATAAAATCGTCTAAATTTAGCCAACACAAAATATAAAAGCCGTCACCCACACTGCAAGGGTTAAGTTAGGAATGACCTGTTGTTACTTTGAAAGCATTAACCCCTTCAACACGATAACATACTTTTCCCCATGTTCTGGTTACCATTAGACAATTTTCTTCAGCTTATAATCTACCTAAGAACTCACAGGGGTTATTACGATCTCAATAACCCCTCTGAATAACACAGGTCCTTCTTAATCTGCATAAAATCATCTAATTTAGCCCGAATAACAGGTTAACAGGTGTCATCGGGCTGAAGGGATTAACACTGTGATAGAGTAGGACAAATAGCTGACGACTCCAAACAAATCAGAGACTGGGGTGATGAGATGAGTAGATGGCTCGATAATACAAGGAGTGGATGATACTCAGCTGGGTGAAATGATTAATGGTGAAGAAAGGCATCTCCAAGAGGTGACTGAAGCCCAACATCAACAACACTTGCCACTGCATTAAACTCACCACCTGGTCTAAAAATCATCACAAAACACACCACAATTAAATATACCATCCTAAAATTACTGGACACGTTAAATCTATTTGATATAACCATACTAACCTACTTAGTTTCACTTTAAGTATGCATACATATATACACACTTTTAAGACTGAGATATCCATAAAAGGTACGGTTTAAGTCTCGCATCCTAATGGCATCACACTGGTAATTAATATGGCACGTGGCAATTAAGTGTTGTTGACGTTAGAGATGCAAGGCGAGATGATTGAAGTGGAGATGAGACTTGCAAGCATCCTCTACTAAAATGCTACCACCCCTGAACTCCACTAAAAGAATCTGGAAAGCTCATCGCTCCCATCACACAACATAAGACTTGAAGCGACCATAAAATGCCCTAGCTTCGGACAGGGGCTATATTTTGGACACTACTGGATAACAGTATGTAAGCTACAGTTATGGAAAAATTACTGCATTATGGAAGAACACCGCAGACATACTGTACTTGTTTTTCCATAACATCATGTATTTATCCCATAACTGTGGTTCATTGTATATGTTTTCTCGAGTCTCCGAAGTTACCTCCCCGTCCGAAGTTACGTCATGTTACCGGTACTGCATGGGAGTTGAAAGTGAGACACATGATTATTTACCTTTTCAGTACAGTATATGAAGATGCATTGTTTATTCTGGCTATTATTAGACAATTTTATTAGCATAGGAAAGAGAGTGTTAAGTGATATAGACTTCGCCCCTTTATTTTCCAATGAGCCTTAAAAATCTTTGGAGATATTAACATAACTGTACTTCTAGACTAACTGTTTAGGATTTTTTTATTTAATTTTATTTTATCAAAATTGGAGTTTCATCTGAATGATATTATTTTCTTTCAGCTACTGCCATATGATGTTATTAGCTAAGAGAAGGCTTATTATAGTATTTTGATAAAGTAGAGTTTGCAGGGATAATGAAAATAATGAAATGAGTGTAAGGCGATGTGCAAATAAATGGCAAAGGATGAGATACAAGGACACTTAAGCCGGTGTCACACGAGCGATTTTTCCGTCAATATTTACGAGCAATTGTAGTCTGACAGCTTCAAAATGTAAGTTCCATAAGAATTAAGCTATCTAATATAATCAACATTCCATCTAGTTTCCGATTCCAATGTGAAAAAGACTCAAAATAGTACGAGAAAAAACTTGATCATCGAAAATTGCCGGAAAATGCGCCCGTGTGACACCGGCTTTACTACTGTTAAGCCGCTGTCACGAGCGCTTTTTCCGTCAATTTTCCATGAGCAAGTATTTTCTCGTATTATTTCGGGACATTTTCGCACTAGTATCGGTAACTAGATTATGTTAGGCTGTTAAATTTTGATGTGTAATTTTTTAAGCTTCCAGACCATAATTGCCCGTAAAAATTGCTCAGAAAAGGGTTCGTGTGACTCCGGCTTTATTGAGCTAAAGGACTATGAAAGCAATGAAACACATTAGCTTGCTTGATTCTGAAAGATCATCGTGTTTTACTTTCTCACGCCTTGTCAGCAAAAGTAACAATAAAGCCCATTTCCTTTGGACTACTCGGGGGAGAACCTTGTCCGGAAGTCTGAAACTTCAATCTTACCGACTTTTGCCTTGGTATATAAGCAATGGCATATCTTAGAGGTGCAGTAGACCAATTTCACATTTACTAAGTCAATGCTTGCACCTGACCAGTATCTTAACCCTCTCACGACCATAGGACGCAGAGGTTGCCAGATTAGCAATAAGAAATAGATTACTCTCACTGTTATAATTACCTCTCCAAAATTAGTTTTCTGCCCACAGCTAACTCAAAGACAACTGCAGAAGTTGAAGTAAACAAACTAAAGGTTTATAGATACCCCTGACGGTAACAAAGGCTTTAAAGTATCCCTAATAGGCTCAAAAATTGCGTCAGGATGTGAGAAGGTTAAGCTGCTTTCAGTTACATCCACAGTTTCTCTAACAGTGCAGTAACATTTCAACATGCACTACAGCACTTCATACAACAAGCTAGCCACCTTGCATAGTTGGAATATGGTTGTAGTATGAAAAAACAAAGAACAAGTAAATGTCTTTCCTGAATACCATTGTTCAGATATGATCCAAATATAACTACAGGTATTTCATATTTTTTCACCAACCCACTTTACTTCTAAACTCAATTAATGAAATCAACAAATACATGTGGCACTCCAAGGACTCAAACCTAGGATACTCACACTAAAATTCCGTGCATTTATCCCTTTTAAAGCTCCTCGGTGGTCTAGCCAGATTGCTAGAGGCCCGGCCTGGTCATACGTCAAAAATGTCAATAAACAATCTCACTAATATTTTGACTTTGGTCTTAAGATAAAATATAATAAAAGAGAGAGTTAAATGTTCGTCCTGAATAAGATTGTACAGAATGTTAGGACATTAACTTTCATCTTTCGGACTTTTAAATCAGCTTTTCAGATTTCATCTAGGCTAACTTTATGTGATTTAAAATAAACTGCTAATGAATAACATAAGCAAATTGCTGGTGGAAACTGTTTTTCTAACCTAAGTACTGTACTGTCATCAGGCAGTACAGTATAGTTAACCCCTTCATTACCGGAGACGTCTTTTTTATTTTGTTCTAGCTATATTTAGACGATTTGGTGCAGTTTATGAAGGTTCTGTGTTAGTAGAAAGGGTTAAGTGAGATAGTCCGAAGCCTGTCAATTGCTGGAGGCCCGTTTCAAGTTTAACCCTTGGGATCCAGGAGGCCTCATAAGAGGCAAAACGTATTTTGGTTAGGAGTCCGGGAGGCCTCATATGAGGTAAAAAGCGCGGCTAAAATTCTCCGCTAAAATCACCATTACTCGGCAACCACGCGTCGTAGCGATGTCATCTCAACGGCAGTCTACAGACATCAAGATGTTCTACCATTTGCAAAAAACCTGACTGCTCTAGGTGGTCTCAATCAGTAGCTACTGAATTATGAAGCTTGACTGTATTTACCTAATTGTATTTACCTAATTGTAGTTTACAGGAGTTGAGCTAAGCTCGTGTTGTCCCGTCTCTCAGTCTACTTTTTATCCAATTTTTTCTTGAAAATATGGATGTTCCTTGCCCCTACCACCTCCTCCTCCAGCCCATTCCATTTGTCAATACATCTATAGGGGAAGCTAAACTTCCTGATATCGTTCTTGCAGGTAGGTCTTTTTACTTTCTACAAAAATGGCCCCGGACACAGCGAACCACCTCATATGAGGGCCCCCGGATCCGGAGGGTTAATAATATCGTCTAATAGTAGCCAGAATAAAGTTAAAAGGACGGCACCGGTACTGAACGGGTTAAAGTAGTATTGTAACAGTAATAAAAATACTGTATACTGTATATAAAACTAAAATACAGTAATTATCATACAATTGAAAAGGTGAAGGTGTAGCAATATTGTAATTTTTATGAAGTTTGAGAGGAGAATATCGGCCGTAGAGCCGGTAAGATTTATTAAACACCAATGTTACAATAAATCCCCCAACTTTTCTATATCCTCATCATACTGTTGTTGTTGTTGCTGTTCCCCAGGCTGTCTGGCCGAACAGCCCCAAGGTCCCGAGCAAGGCCAAGGCCATAAACGAGCGCCCCCACAAAACCCTCCCTGCTTACCACTAATAAAGCCCGGGTGACCGAAGCCACTCCAAGGCGCCTTGGGGAGCTGAGGAGGGTGCGGAAACGCCCGGGAAACCCAAGCCCCCACCCAAGGCCCTGTGCCCCTCGGCAATTATGAAGGGAAAGTTGAGGGGCAAAGGACTGTAACTATAGTCTATTCATTATGACAAATCTAAAAATCCCAACCCCTAACCTCTCATAACTCAAAATATTGCTCCTGTTCGGGAAGATAGTAAATTGGTGCGGATATATACAGCCTGTCTGCTCCAGCCTTTCCCAAGTTATAAGGGAGTATGGCTCAAAATTCTTAGGAGTCGTAAAAAAAATAAATAAATAAAATAAAAATATAGAATTATGTAAAATGTTCTGCAAGAGAACATGTATAATACGTATACAGTATATTACATAAATAGACTATAGAAGTGCCTCTATCCATTTCTTCATTATTAAGGGGAGGCAGACCGTTTTTCTGGACCCCCTTCTCCCTAATGTTTAGCCCCACTAGTTTTGAGATTATAAGACGTTCGGCCCATTAGTTTGGCGATTTTAACACCTTTTGCCCCATTTTGTTGTCAATTTTAAGACCTTTCGTGCCATTTAGGTGTCGACTTTTCCTGGCGAGCGATAGCGAGCCTGCAATTTTAAGAGGAACCGGCCTTTGGCCGGGAAATTTTTCTACTGACAAATTTACAAATTTATCTTGAAGGGGGGTCTACGGGGTGTTTTTCTAAGCTTGATGGAGGTCTAGGGAGGAAACTAAAAAAATATATGAATAAATTAATTAATAGACCAAACAAACGGTCTATCTCCCCTTAAGTCGGTACCACACAAGTGCTTATTGAACACTGGTCTGGCAGCTGTGGTCTATCTATCTATCTATCTATTTAATCGGGCCCATTCCCCATTTTTTTTGGGGGGGGAGGGACTCGAGACAGAGCTCTGGTAAATTTGAAAAATAATTATGACACCTACGTCAACCCTTTCAGTACGGGGACTTCTATAAAGACGCACTCGCCTCAGCGGGGTGTTTCAGCTAATTGCGCTCACTATAACTCGCCCTAGCGCAATATGTATGGGAGCGAGCTGAACAAAACTATCCTCATTGAAAAATCCAGGTAAAATTGTCCCTATAAATGTCAAGTTAATTCACTCACGTACGCAATGACCTTACCAATGGAAGAAGCAATCTCCGTGTTCAGACCGCACGGTATGCCCTTGACCAAGCGATATTTTCCAGACGGTATCGTAAATTTCCAATTGCGATAACTCAATGAAATAAACACTTAAGGAAGCAACTATGGTGTTTGTTAGACAATAAGAGTTATGGCCTGTAACTTCAAATTAACTTCACATTCGTACCTGGTATGTAGCTCTCGCTGCCTTGATGGTGTAATGGTTAGTGTTTAAAATCTGTATGTGGTAACCCAGGTTCGAATCCCGGTGGACTATATGCTTATTTTTATTAATTTCTTTGGGAGGTATTTGGTGTTGGAGTGAAATTAATATAAATAAATACAGTGTACAGGCTTGTAGGATACTGATATTGCAATTAGAGTGAAGTTTAGTCTTATCTTTTATCTGGCAACAAATGGAGTGGCGCAGTACCACCAAATTCAGCCGGAAATACCAAGACGTCTGGGACGTCGGCCGCAACAACGTATTTATTTTACATAGGACGTTCGCTGCAAAGAAAGGGTTAATTCTATCTTCAACCTAATTTTCCATACCAGTTCAAAAGTTCCCAGAAATATGCCAGAAACATGTTGACCATTCAAAACTGATGATAAAAGCTCTCATGTGATACCTACTTTACATGAAAAATCTTAAGGGTTCTGTCCATGGATAAAAAGGCAAAATACGACCCCCTCAATACTTCCACATCATCGTAACTAGAATCATGGAATATGCTCATGGTGAAACAGAACATGGATAATATACCATGCGGACATTGCTACCAGTCAAGAGGTCAAATAATTTATCATTGTAACCAAGACTTTGTTTGTATTGTTCTGGAGGTGTTATTTCCAGCTGATAACCTCTTTTTAATGAGTATCTACATCACTATAGTCCGTTCATTCTAGGTTGGGCAGAAATCGGAATCCCTAACCTCTCATAACTCAAAAAGGACTAGAGTAATCGAGCTAATATTTCTATCAAATATGAAGACTTGGAAAGGGAATATGTGTATAAATTGACGGCTCATTTGCTCTACCCCTTTATGAGTTACAGAGGTTAAAGGTTACGATTTCTACGCAAACCTAGAATGAACGGACTATAGTAGCCATTTATAGGTGCATACGAAGAAAATGTGTTCCCCGCACATGGTACTGATACATGTGAAGTTGGGGTCTGTTTCATGGACTATTAGACCAGACTATACCCTAGGTTGTGAGGGTTTACACTCACAAAACGTTATGTAAATATAATATTTGCATTCAATAATTTACGGCATTGTGAATTTCTATCTATCTTAGGTTTCCCTCACTATGGGACAAAGATCTTAAGAGATCTGCCCACGGAAGTTGAGGCCAGATAGGACCCCTCAACTTTTCTACAGCCATCATCACCATAACTATAGTCTATTCATTATGACTAGTCTAGAAAACCAGACCCCCAACCTCTAGTACCGGTAACTATAGTAGGACTTTAGCAATGGAACTGATATACAGGCCTCCCTCACTATCCGATACCCCGATTTACGAAATTTTTATAGGTTTTCAGGTGTTTGGGTTTGGGTTTTGGCTGGTCCGAAAAAGCATCCCCATTTACGCCATTAATATTAGGGTTCGCTATACGATTTTCCTATTTAAGATCGGGTTTTCAGGAACGTAACCCAATCGTATATCGAGGGAGACCTATCAAAATTGGGAAGAGTTAACCAGTAATTAGGTGTTAAAAGATAGAGCCTGTTTGCTCCAGCTCCCAAAGTTACAACAGGCTAAGGGTCACAATTTCTAGACTTGTCATAATGAATACACGATAGATTGTTAGGCCTTTCAAGCTCCAATACGCGTTTCTGTTCTGTTTTCTGGCTACTATTAGATGATTTTATTCAGATTAGTAACGGTATATGGAAGTCAAAGGGTTGATTGAGATAGTATTTACCCATTTAATACCCACAGATCCTTCCTAAGCTGCATAAAATCGTCTAATGATAGCCAAAACAAACTGCTAAAATGCGTCCGAGCTTCAAGGGGTCAAATGTTCCTAATAAAACAGAACATGGATAATAATATACAAGGAGGCCTTAACCCCTTCTTTACCGGTGACGTCTTTTGTATTTTATTTTGGCTACATTTAGACGATTTTACGTTGCTTAGGAAGGATATACGATAGCTAAACGGATTAATTGAGATAGTCTGTAGATTTTTAATTGGTAGACGTCCTTCCTAAGCTGAACAAAATCGTCTTATAGCAGCCAAAATAAGGTGAAAAGGACCTCGCCGGTACGGAAGGGGTTAAAACGGACTCTATCCTATATTTCCCTTATTATGGGCCATAGATCTTGAGGGTTCTGTCCATAGACGTAGAGGCCAAGTAGGAACCGTTGGATCCAAAGCGAACACCGGTGGCCATGGCGGTGTGGTCGTTGAATATCCTCAAGTCATTCCACTGCTTGCATAGGTATACTCTGATGACAGAAACATTATATTAGGGATAAATAGCTGATGATTCAGTAATTATATTGTACAGTTTTCCATACAATAAAACTTATAGTGGAATACAATCTAAAATAATAATATATAGCACAGCTAAACTGCTTATGTAAAATTTGTTAGACAGTTCAACTCCTTCATTTTTACTTTCATTGCTTTTTAATGGAGAGATATGAGGTCTATAATTTCCATATCCTTCCTCCCATCCCTCAAGAAGTTGGGGGGGCCTCTGTATCAGAGAAGATTATTTATCCTGTAACTTAATGCATACTTAACCTCTCGGAGATAGTTACTCACCTAACATCAGTACCAGCGACAGCCAAATAAGTTCCGGACTGGTCAAAGCTGAGGTCCATAACTTCATATCCTTCGTCCAGCTGTATGGTTTTAAAGTTCTTCAGTTTGCGCAAATCCCAGAGCCTGACGGTGGAATCCTCAGCAGCGGTGGCGAGGTAGTAACCGTTCTCACTGAACGCGATTGAACTGATGGCTCCGCTATGACCTACAGAAATAGAGAATGATGTAAGTTGTAGTGCAAAGGCTCCTTGAAGATATTGTAGCTTCTTATTACTCTCGTATCTTGAAATCAGTCGTCCTAATTCCTGTGCCATTAAATAAAATCGTAACTGTATGCTGCATAATTTTTTGGATAATGGGTTGTTGTTGTTGCTGTTCCCCAGGCAGTCTGGCCGTACAGCCCCAAGGCCCCGAGCAGGGCCAAGGCCACAACCGAGCGCCCCAACAGATCCCCCCCCCGCCCACCACAACAAAGCCTGGGTGACCGAAGCCACTCCATGGCGGGGAGCCGAGGAGGGTGCAGAAACGCCCGGGAAACCAAAGCCGCACCCAGGGCCCTGTGCCCCTCAGCAATTGTGAAAAGAAAGTTGAGGGGCAAAGGAAAAAATGGATAATGAGTAATCTTGATATTAATTAAAATGTAAAACTTGCAAACTAAACAAACCAAAATTGGGACAAGGACAATATAAAGTCAAATTAAATTATCAAAATCGCTATGTGGAAACAACGCTTACTAAAATGAAAATTATTAAATAAAAGAACACAATCCACCACATAGGGTGTACATTACTACATGAGCAAGTTAATCTGTTTCCCAAGCAAACTAATCGCACATATAACAACGCACTATCGTCACGTTAAAGGAAGTAATCAAGTTTGGTATGATATATATGAATCATATCACCTAGTGCTAGTGGGAAATACAGGTTTATCTTGTGTCGTCCCAGTTTTGGTTTGTTTATTTTTCAAGTTTAAAATTATAAACTATCAAAACGACAACACACTAAACAAAAACTATATGTGGAAAAATGCATATAAATTTATCGGAAATTAAACTTTGAAAACAACATATAATATCGAACATTGTGGCCAGTGGAAGGTGAGCATAAGGAGATCATCCGTCCTTGTGATAGATACTTGAAGGGCAAATATAAGGCGAATTTGGTGATCCGCACAGTCTCTGTAGTAATTATTCCCATAAGTTCTGTTATTTTACTTTTACGTTCCTGGGATTGCATGGATCCCAGCGGGTTTACATATCAGCGTAAAACCAGACTGAACTGTATATAAAAAAATTATAATGTAAAACTTAATGGTTTATTGCAAAATAAACAAACCAAAACTGGGACGACACAAGATAAACGCAAAAGAACTAGCCTAATCAAAATCGCCATGTGGAAATAACGCTAAATAAAATAAAATTTGAAATAAAAGAACACAATCCACCACATAGGGCAGTGGTCTTCATTGCGCGGCTCGCAAGCGAGGAGAGAGAGAGAGAGTACATTTATATTAGTACAGTAAAGTCAAGAATTTCAATATATTTTATTTTTACTTAAGAATGTCAATATAATCATTGTTACTAGTCTTGTTCTATAAATCTGTGGCTATGGAAACAAACAAAAAATGTAATTTAGTTCCTATATATATTTTGTTCTACTTATCCTTGTGGTTTATTTGCCTTAAGGCTTATGCGGCTCTCACTCTGAATATGTCCTGAACTTTTGGCTCTCTTGAAAAAATTAGTGAATAACACTGACATAGGGTATACATTACTACATGAGCAAGTTAATCTGGTTCCCAAGCAAACTAATCGTACATATAACAATGCACTATCGTCATGTTCAAGGAATTAGTCAGTTTTGGAAGTACGGGACATTTTTGGTAAATTTTACTAAATTCTGTATGAATAAAGAAACTACAATTTGTATCAAATTTTATAATAAGGTAATTTGCAATTTGACAAGATATCTATAATAGTACAAAATACATACAGCACTCGCTAACGATAGTGCTATCGGGTAGGTACCTGTAAGCATAGCATGCCTCAAGTGACCCCTAACAATTACTACCCTACAAATAACCAGACACAATACATGTACTGACACAATACATGTACTGTACTATAGGTAGCACCAACGAACTTGACAATTATCTGGACACCTTAACTGCTTATAACTCGAAATGAATGAACGCAATTGGGCTGAAATGTCTATAATTTGAGAAGAGACCACCAGGAAATAGGTGTGGAAATTTGCAGCCAGTTTGCTCAAGGTCTTTTTGAGTTACGAAGAGGTCAGGGGTCGAGATAATTGTCGAGTTTGTTGGTGCTACCTATAGCATAGTACCAAGTTACCATCATGTTACCGACCTGGGAAGTTAGCCACATTGGATCGTTCTTTAAGGTCCCAGATCTTGATGGTGGCGTCTTGTGTACCAGTACCCAGGATCAGACCGTCAGGATGGAACTGGGCAGCTGTCAGGGGGGAGCTGGCTGAAGCATCACACACCTTTTGAAATACAAAAAATTGTAATTAGTATAGGTTCCCCCCCACCTCCTAACTACAGACATATCCCTCTCATGTGAGGTGGCTATCTCGTGTGTAGTGCATGTTAAATGTTACTGAACTGTTAAGAGTGACTGTGATTGTAAGTATTGTCAGTAATGATTAACAAGTGAGGCAGCTCTGAATAGGGCCGTCTGGAGCGCTGCCATTAGGACACGAGACCGGAACCGCACTCCTGTGGAGCACTCGTTTTATTTATTCTATGTACAGTATGTATGTATATATATGTATGTATACATTTAATGTGCTCCACAAGAATAAATATGAAAGATGATACTAATTAACTGGTTACATTGAGGTGAGGCTTACTGACCTTACACAGAACCCGACCAGTTCTGATATCAGAGAAGGCCCAGTTGTGGTCCCGTGAGGCTGAGAGGAGGTAGTCTCCGGTGGCGTGGAGAGACAAGCCTGTTACGGGACCATCGTGAGCGCGGATCAATTGCAACGTCTGAGAGGTACCTACATTCCATACCCTGATCTGTAGAAAGAGAAGAGAGACAATATTATCATGAAGTTTAATTCTTTCATACCATGATCTGGACCCAAAGAAATATATACACAGTACTGGTACCTGTATATATTACAACTGTGCTTACAGTATTAGGGTATCAACAAAAAATACTACAGTACCGGGTACCAGAATATACTGTACATGCACTATTCCACCCCATAAAAATTATCCTGTCTCCAATATATTATACAGTGATCCATTTTTTATTTGTAACTTGATTATTCAAAAACTTGGGTTAGCTAAAATAAAGTTCACTTATCTAGTTTCAAAACATCCATGGATTTCAGATAAATAAGGTTTTACTGGAGTAAATCTCCTCCATATATTCCCACCAACCAATAACAAAATCTTACCTGCGTGTCAGGTGATGCAGTGATGACGGTGTCCTCTGTTGGGTGGTACACAACACATGATACCTTTTTGGTGTGGCCTTTAAGAATAGCAACAACCTGAAGAGAGCAAATATTTGTATTATAGTTACCATATTATGTACTATTTTAGAAATAGGCAACAGATTCGCCTGAATATGTTAATCAGAGTTTTTTCAAGCATACCTATAGTTGGAAAAATATGCGTAACTCGATTCCAGTGATTTGTAATATTATTTTGCTAAATCTTCAATGCGTTATTTCGACATAGTGATTTTGATAAGTTCTTTTGTTAGTTAATTTTGCAAGTTTTACATTATAATATATATTGTGCAGTTCCTGTTTTGGTTTGTTTTGCAAGTTTTACATTAAAATTAACACAGCAATATACAGAACATGAATCCAGTTACAGTATTTTAGTTCAATAAACTTGACCTGTTCTGTATCCTTATTGAAGACGGTGGCATTCTTGTCACTTCCGCCGGTGACAATCTTGCTGGTGTCCTTCTGATGTACATCCAGTGCTAGAATACCCGGCACAGAGGCACTATGGAGACCCTGAAACATAGTACAAGAACTTTAGCAGTCAGGCAACACTGAACAAACAATTCAAAGAAAGAAAAGAGATGAGACCATATGGGAAAGATTGATATTAAAGTCAATGCATGCCTCAACTATGGTGCATAGAGTGTCTACTCTCTTTCAGTCTCCAGGGATCCAGAAACCCAAGGCTTCTGGACTAGGTTAAGATTCTATGGCAACAGAGATCGGCATTCTTTGTCTATGCCATGTTGGTGCCGTAATGTTTTTTATGGGTATGGACAATAAGATTATAGAGTAAGACTATTGACACCAGTGGCACCAATAAGGCAAAAGTTAGCCAATCTCTGCTTACTAAGCGATCTTTAGGACTATTGTATGTATGTGGTCCACACTACAGGTACCTTTCTCTCCAGATCAAAGTAAAAGTTTGAAAGATGCGGTACTACATGCCTGAACAGTAGTAATCAATCTAGATATATTCTGTGTCGTTTTTAACACAGTCTGATACACTTATGAGTATGTCTGGACATCCAATACTGTACGTAGTTTGGACAATCACCCACAGTCTTAGAGATAGCAATAAAATTATATGATCGAGGTGATCCAAACTTCAGAAATTTTGCCCTTCCTACGTACCGGATGAGAGGCCAAAGTAGTATATCCCCTAATCTGGTCAGCTGGTGTGAGACCTTCTGGCACGGTGCGACCCCGCCTCTTACGCTCCTGTGTCAGTACGGTGGCGGTGTCTTGGAGTCGTGCCACCACCTCCTCTGTTAGCCCAGCGCCCTCGCTTGGCACATCAGCCGCGCCACCCGCCTCTGCTGTTGCAGCCTGAATCAACAACAAAATAGAGGGTGAACAAGGGTGTCATTATTTGTTTTGTATTATTGTTATTTTTCATTACTCTATTACTGTACTGTGCAGAACTTATGAAACTGTGGAAATTACTGTTAATGAAAATTATGAACTTTAGGAGAGATAGATATGATATTTTAACAGCTTTTGAAGTACAGTAATGCAAGTGCTATTAAATTCACCAATGGAGAAAAGGCACTAATGAAAATAGAAAACATCAGCTTATATTATAAATAATATTACAGTACCATGGTAGCCATATACGGTACGTACAATTGTGGGTCCTGCAGGTGCGGCAGGAGTAATACCAGCTTGAGGCTTAAGAGTGGCCAAGGCCTCACGAGCAGCAGTCACCTCCTTGTTGAGTCGAGCAATCACACGGGTAGCAGCGTCGTGCTGGTATAGGGCGTGGCTGAAACAAAACATTACTGTTTCAAGTTTTCAATCTTATTGCAAAACTAAGTGGAAAAAGAAATTGAGAAACAGTAGTACGGTGCTCTAAGCACTCGTCACTGGAGCAAACATGTACATAATTGATTAGGACCTTTCTAAATTGGGAGCTTCAAATAATTGCTATTTTAAAATGGTGTCTGGTGTGAACAGTCTGGATAACCCTAAGTAATAAAATGCTTATGAATCTTTTGGCATAGAAGCACAAGCTCTAGGCAATGAATATGGACATGTTAAATGGATAAAGAAAACTAGTTTGCAGTGGTACGGCTATGTGAAAAGAATAGATGAACATAGGATGTTAAGAAAGATATATAGAAGTAAAGTTAGAGGGACAGCAGGTAGAGGAAAATGTTTCCACTCTTCTCTCCTTTACTTCGCTCTCCATTATACCGTATGTGTACAGCTCCCAAATACCGGAATCTTTTAACCTCTTCCATCCATTCTTATATTGTAGGTGGACTGTGTATATGTGTATATCTGTATATATGTATACCGGTATATGTATATATGTATATATGTATATATGTATATATATATATATATATATATATATATATATATACACTATATATATATATATATATATATATACTATATATATATATATATATATATATATATATATATATGGGACATGAATAAGTGGTGCATTAGGACATTTTACTGGTACAATCCTGTAAAAAAGGGCACAAACAAACTTATTCTAAACAAAATCCAAAGGCCAACATTGATAAAATATAGGGCACAAAGTGTCTATTAAATTGGCAAAAACTGGATTATTATTCTTAGATTATAAGAGCTTGCCGTGTCGTTATCATAATATAAATAGGATCAATAAATCAACCTCTGAGTCTGCATATGTGTCTAGATAATATATACAACATTTACATATATATTTACAGCTGGATAAACATTAATGTTGGCTTGAAACTGGGTCACACCTGTGGACTCGGCTAGATCAATAATGCATTTAGGGTACGAGTACCAATGGAGACGCATTGCCCAAAGGAGACGCACTTGAAACAAAAAAACTTGCACAGGCATAGGATGAGTAGATAGATGCATGAATGGTGGGCCAAAATATTCTTTAACTATCACCTAATATGCTCACATAGTACCAGCTTATTATTTTCATATGTTATTGTGTGAGATGAGATGAACTAAAAAAATTGCATGTTTTCGCAAATTCCTTACGAAAACCTAAGGATTTCTTTTTTTTAAAAAGCTAAATTTCTTACAGTTCCCTAATTTGAATCTCATTTCTATTACTGCAGGTTGATAGTGCATGAGTTGAAGTATAACACTGCATGATCAAAAGGCTTTTACTTGCACGGCTGAAGGGGGGTGAGGGTGCGTCCCCATAGGTCCAGCAAAAATAGTAAAATCCAATGGAGACGCATTTTTTCAAATTGATGCCAGAAGGTCGTACACCACACTGGTAACATAGCATACTCTCCTCTATGTCTGGTATAAATAAAGTTGAGTTTCCTTCACCATTGACGAAGCTGCCTTAACTAGAACCCTGGACCCAGATTCACTAACGGTCGTACGATCCGAAAACTCCCTTACCGTTCCCTTACGTCTCAACGCTGGTATTCACGAAGCGTCGTAGCGGCCATCTTTGATCGTAGGAAGCCCCTAAAATCCCCTTTCGCAAAGGGTGGTCCAGACCACCCTTACATGAATTTGACCCGGATATAGGTACACAAATATCGATAACACAACCCGCGACCATAACAAATTCGTCTGCAGTATAGGCCTAGCTCTTTATGACACACTAAGTCATTATTGAGGCAATAATAGCGCAATATGATTGTTAACTTGTGTTTACAACACCATTAATGCATTTAATACAAAGTATGAATACATTTGTATCCTTAATGTGTTATGACAGGCCGAATTAAGCTATGAATAGCCTACATATGCCAGCCTAGACCTAGTCAAGGTTAATTGATGCACAAATGCATGTGCTGCGACAACATGTAGCCTACCATTAGTAGATTTTAATCCTCATTTATTGCGGAAATGTTTTATTCCAACTCCCCACCACCTCTGAGTTAGATTAGGGTAGCCTATTCCTCAACAAATTTGAAAGTATCACAGGAACAAAATGATGAAAAGAATTACCCTAGGCCTAGCCTAAAAAATGAATAAATAATAAACGCTGTGTGAATAATTTTGTTTAGCCTACCCTAGGCTATAACCTAGGTTTATTTTGAAAAGTTAGGGCTATTTAGGCTAGACAAGTTAGGCCTATGTATGGTATTTTGGTTAGGCTAGCAATGCCTAGCTGGGTTTGATTAGGGTAGCCTATTTCCTCAACAAATTTGAAATTATCACAGGAAAAACATTATGAAAAGAATTACCCTAGGCATAGTCTAAACAACAAATAATAGGCTAGCCTATATGGTGTGAATATTTTTGTTTAGCCTAGCCTAGGATATAACCTACGTTTATTTTGAAAAAGTTAGGGCTATTTAGGCTAGAAAAGTTAGGCCTACGTATGGTATTTTGGTTAGGCTAGCAATGCCTAGCTTGGTGTAGCCTAAGCATGGTAAAGTAGAAGCCTAGCAGGTTAAGATGGTGGTTGCAGGCATACCGTCCTCATTGTTAACTAGCTGTTATTAGTCCCATGCTGGTAATATATTTGATGATGGCAATAAGTCATGGGAGGTGAGGGGGACAAAGCCCCCCTCAACCTATCATTATTTCCCATGGCCAACTGTTGGAGAATAGATTGAGGAGGCCTATGCCTATTTTGAGATATTAGGCCTAGGCTAAGTCTGGCATTTTGGCTTGGCTAGAACTGCCTGTGTAGGCATAGACATAGTAAAGTCTGGCATTTTGGTTTGGCTCGCCCTGTCTAGGTGTAGACATGGTAAAGTAGAACAATATACTGTGGTTAAGGTATAAATAATACACTCCCAACTAGCCTAACATATGATTATCAATGATCAATCCGTCGAAAATCCTTTAACTTGGGCCACTAACAGACTTCCCTGTAGCCTAGCTAGGCTAATTTCTTATCATCAATTCACAAGATACTCTATTCTTCTTCCTGCTGGCTGTGGTGGATCGAATTAGCCATGCTAAACAATGACAAGCTCATAAATTAAAGTATATTAGGTTCTTCTTGGCGCTTCGGTCATATGGGTGACATATTGTTTATTTACAAAGGCCAAGCGCCTGATTGGTCAAGAGAAGCCTCGGTGAAAATAACCGAAAGGGAGCCGTAAGGGAGCTCAACGATGCGTTCGTGAATACACCTTCCGCACTCCCTTAGGAACGATCGTAGGTTGCTGTACGACATCGCACGCTACGACCGTTAGTGAATCTGGGTCCTGGGCCCTATAGAGACGCACACGTCTGCTTAGGGTAGCCGGGTTGCGTCTCCTTAGATCTTTGTAAATGTGTGTTTATTTTGTTAACATTATTAAACATAATAACCTTTTCTTTTATCCTGGGTGAAGGAAACTCGACCCTAATTACACCATACATAGTGGGGAGAATGGCTTTCTACCAGTGAGGTATGGCAACAGTTTGAAAAATGCGTCTCTATTGGACCTCCAGAATTTTTTGCTGGCCCTAAGGAGACGCACCCCTTTTACCCCCTCAGCAATTCAAAATCACATTAAGCATGTTCTTGCCAGCAGTCAAATGTTTGTGTGGGCCCTGTCAGCCTAGTGATGAAAAAATAGACTATATTTCCATGCCCTCCGCCCATTTCCTATCCCTATTTTCCCCAAATATGCCCGGGTTGGCGACTGGGGCTTGATTTAAACCTCGTATTAGCATGAATGTTACATATTATAACTTCCCTGCATCCTCTAAACTGTTTTGTTATTGGCCTACAATGAGCAATTAGTATGTTTAGTAATATTTTATGTCTCTCTAATAATATATATTATAAGGCCTATGTCAGTCCGTTTTATTGCTTTAGCATTGTCAACTTACAACCAAAAGTACCATGCTTTCTTTCTGGTACCCATGAGGTAAGTACTTACAGTAAAAGTCCTTTAATCCGACGACCGATGATTCGAATCTCCCAATAGTCAGAATTTTTCAATTTGAGGCCAAATCCGAATTCACCCGATGGTCCGAATTTCAAGAAGTCCCAAAGTCCCCTTTTTGAGGCACTAGTCCACTCAAATGACACATAATGGAGCACACACATATCATATGTTCATGAATTAACTTTAAAAGTTTACCATTGTCATTGTAGCCTATTACCTACTTCAAAACATTCAGATTAATGGTCAGAGGAAGCTACTGATATAAACGTAAACACCACATCGTCTGCTAGAGAGTTTGTTTTGCTCTTGAACGCATCCTTGAGACGCTCCGATGCGCTACTGCCTTGCACCGCATTTTCTGCAAGCGCATTCAGTCTTGAGCTTGAAAACGCACCTTTGGACGTTCCGATACGCTACTATTTATAGTGCAGTGATCGGAGCGTCCCAAGGGTGCTTTCAAGACAACAAGACAAGGGTGCTTTCAATACAATATAATATAACAGAGCACGTCACAAAAGGAAAATCACAAAAGGAAAATTACAAGACCCTCTCAGGGAAGTGCCGTTGTTAAGGCATTACTTCCCGAACCACATCTGATCTGATCTTCAAGAGCAAAACAAGCTCGCTAGTAGACGATGCGGACATATGGTGTTTACATTTATATCAGCAGATTCCTTTGACCATTAATCTGAATGTTTTGAAGTAGGTAATAGGCTACAATGACAATGGTAAACTTTTGAAGTGATTTCATGAACATATGATATGTGTGCACCATTGTGTCCTTTGGGTGGCCTAATGCCTCAATGTTTTCGTCAGGCCATTAATACACAGGTTCATAGGGGTAAAGTCCGATAATCCGAAAAATCCACTAATCCGAACGAGGGCCGGTCCGCTGCCCTTCGGATTAACGGAAGTTTACTGTATATCATTTTATGTGTGTTTTTGTGTTTTAAACATACCTGCGTCTCCTTAGGTCCAGGGGCGTCTCCTTATGGTTTTGTGAAAAAATGGAGACGCATCTCTTATTTGTCTTCTCTCTCTTAAAGAATAAGAGATACAAGAAAATTGTTGATTTGCTTTAAAAATATAGCCTTTTTGCTATTTATCCCCCCTACCCCCAATTTTCAATCTGTTATAGGTTCACAGAAGCAACTCGATAACAAAAAATAGTGCCCATTTTTGCGTCTGCATTGGTACTCGTACCCTATGCATTACGCATTATGCAATAGAGAGGATAGAAAAATGATAGAGAAGAGTAGAAAGGAAAGGAAGCGAAAATAGACGGAAAAGATGAGTAACAGGAATAAAGAGGAAAACAATTGACTAAAACTGAGGGAGAGGAGAGAAAGCCATCCACCCACCTAAGTTCCTGCCGTGCTGTCTGTAGCTGCTGTCGGAGTGTGAAGGAGTGTAACATAACAGCGTCCCAAAGATGAGTAACAGGAATACAGAGGAAAACAATTGACTAAAACTAAAGGAGAGGAGAGAAAGCCATCCACCCACCTAAGTTCCTGCCGTGCTGTCTGTAGCTGCTGTCGGAGTGTGAAGGAGTGTAACATAACAGCGTCCCACTCATCCTGCAGAGCCTTCAAGATGGCCGGGATACTCGTAGCACTCGGGGGCTTTGGCTTAGCCACCGCCGGCACTGAAGGAGAGGGACACAATATTAAATTCACTTTATCATAAAAATTTCAATCAAATTATGCCAGTTCATGCTTTAATCTAGCTACCTCCAGACAATTATACTCTATTTAGGAAGAGCCTGTCTGAGTTAGAGGGCTAGTTTTTATAATCTTTAGCCTTTAAATTCATTGATGTCCTTCTTAAACTGAGTAAAATTATATGGGCAAGGACATCAAGAAAGAATAAAATTTACTGTCTGAATAAAGGGGTTATCCCTACAGTATGACGCTGGTATTTTTCCATAAAATTCTCATTAACACTATATGGTCTCAGGGAATTCAAGCTATAGTCTATTCGCTGTAAGTAGGCGAGAAATCATGACCTCTAACCTCTGTAACTCAAAGATGGCTAAGAGTAATCAAGCTATTATTTCTACCATTTGGGAAGTCACTCAAGGAATAGATGTGAAAATTTACAGCCAATTTGCTCTAGCCCTTTTTGAGTTACAGAGGATAAAGGTCATGATTTCTCGCCTACTTACAGCGAATAGACTATAGGAGTTCTTCTTTTGGTTACTTACATACCCGGTATTTCAGCAACAAATCTCAGCCTAACATCTTCAGAGGCTTTCAACATTTTAGCGACAATCCTAGAGCTCCCTCCGGCTTCTCTATCCTTATTTATTTTGCCCATCATAGCAGCTTGGATGATCAATAGGGGTAGCCTAATATCAGGTCTACGGTACCGGTCTGCTCTTTATTCTACTTGAATTCCAAATTTAGTAGTCCCAATATTAGATGATCCTTCCTTAGGGCCCCTCATCTCTCCCGATATACCCGGTAGTCGATGGGCCAGAATCAGATATCACACAGATCGGTACCGTACCTTACCAACCAAGGGGGTTAAACATTCGGCATAATATTGAATAAACGACTATTATGAGAATTCTATGATCAAGGTTATCATACCAAAATAACATCTCCATAATAATAAGAAAAATGCATAGTAGTATATAATTGTAGCCTAAAATACTAATGGGATCAATTTCCCCCCTGGAACATGGACTAATTCAACATCCCACATCTCATTCCTCCCTTAGTGACCCTAGACTCTTCAAAAGCCTCCCCAAGGATGGAGAACAAGTCATAACCCTTCCCCAATTCTCTTTCTTGGTCATAATTTCTCCCCTGAGGATCGAAGTGTTCTATCATTGAGAACCATTGCAGCTAATTAAGGTGGTAGATGATTGGACGCAAATTCTAGAGGATGGTGATGTAATAGACGTGGTATATTGTGATTTTATGAAGGCCTTCGATAAGGTCCCACATAAATGGTTAATAGAGAAAGTTAGAAGCTATAATATAGGGGAGAAATGTGTGAAATGGATAGAAGCCTTCCTGAAAGATTGGAGACAGAGGGTGCTGGTGAATGGAATAGGCTCAGGGTGGAGGGAAATTACAAGTGGGGTTCCTCAGGGATCTGTGTTGGGACCACTACTGTTCGTTATATTTATCAACGACTTACCTGAAGTTATAACTAATGGAAGTGAGGTATACCTGTATGCGGATGACACTAAGCTGTATAGAAGAGTGAGGAGTAAGGAAGATGTGGGTTTGCTTCAAGGAGATGTGGATGGCATGAAGGGATGGTCTGAGCATTGGTTAATGCCTTTTCATCCAAAAAAATGCAAGTACTGTACATGCGGATTGGGACAAGCAAGATAGACAAGGTAGGATACAGTATGTATGAAGCGATGGAGGAAGTGAATACAGAAAAGGATATAGGAGTAGTGATAGACAATAAGTTAAATTTCTCAGAACATTTAGCGGAAAAGATAAACAAAGCCAATAGAATTGTAGGGCTGATAAGGACATTTGTGTCACTTGACGAAGAAATCTTCAGGAATCTCTATACAGCGCGGGTTAGGCCGCACCTGGAATATGAAAACCAGGTGTGGACTCCATATATGGTAAAGATTATAGAAGCAGTGGAGAAAGTGCAGAGGAGAGCTAGCAAGCTAGTACCAACGTTGAAGAACGCGGGCTATGAGCAGAGGTTGAGGACACTGGAATATAGGAGAAAGAGAGGGGATATGATAGAGACTTTTAAGATAGTGTCAGGAAAGTATGATTAGGATGTGTGTGAAGGTATCTTCTTGATGCGGGAGGGAACAAGAACGAGAGGACACTCAAAGAAAATTTACAAAGAAAGAAATAGGCTTGAGATGGCAAAGAACTCATTTTGTGATAGAGTGGTAAATGAGTGGAACGCACTGCCCTAGTATGTAGTCGATTCCGAATCAATAAGGGAGTTTGAAAGTAATCTTGATAAAGCATGGGGAAGACAAGATTTGAAGTTTGATTATAAAGCAAATATACAGAATAGTAAAAATGTTGCGTCTGCTACCGCCGCCGCCAACACCGTGAACGACCGCAGCAGTGCAAGTACTGGTACCGTACTGAGCTGAATACACAGGCCTAGTTTGCCTTTTTCCAGAGGATCTACTGTAAGAAACTGTAAGAAACTAAGTGTCTACATATCCCCTTATAACCCATTATATCCCTGCGGCCTACACTCTCATACAGATTATCGAATACAGGTGCCCATGTGACGTCACCTAAAGTACAGTAATCCTTAAGTATCAGCAACAGATACAAAACCTACCTTTAAGTTCAATAAGTTGATCCACAGACAGTTCTTTATTGGTGATGGGGTCGGTGCCATTCTCAGAAATGTATTTCTCCAGCAGTCGTCGCTCAAACACTGCCCCAGACAGTGGCGACACCACTGGTTGCTCTGGAACCTCACTGCTGACTGGAAAGATATACATACCACTACAACATACAGATTACATATGGCAATAGCTACTATGTTAATACGCACAATTCAAACCTTTCATTAAAGTGAACTGTTACATCATACTCTGGCTAACAAACAGTAAAACTATTTTGTTTGGATTAGGAAAGACATTTTATAGCCAAAAGGCAAAGTATTCCTAAGCAACTCCCTCACTAAAAAGATTCCTTGACTTTTTATATTTATTAGGTTTAGGTATGCCGCGGCCCAAGGCATAGTCAGTAGCACGTCTGACTGATGATCGAAGGGTAGGCAGTTCGATCCCACCCCGTGCCATTGGTTGACGTCAAGAGTTTGGAAACTCAGGTCTAACGATTAGTGGCAAATGTACAGTAAAGTCCCTGTAACAAAGGCACGCCCTAGCCCTTTCAATCAAGGGAGTGCACGGTGTTAAAAACTGCATCTCATCTCTAAGGCTTCCCTTAGTCATATGATGTTTTTAATGCCATCCAAGATGACAGCTAGGAGCGGTAAGAATTTTGGATGACCATCATGGGTCCCTTTAACCCCTTGACTACCATAATTATGTCGGGTTATACCAATTGAAATTTTCTAGCGTGTGCCAATATATGATGAAACAAGATATTGTACAGAAGGGATAGAATGTAGAGTTCGGGCGTACCGCCAGCCTTGTTTACACTACACGGAGCGGCGACGGACGCTTGCCATCATGTTCCCGTCTATTTTAACTGCCTTTGGATGCAATAATATGTTGAGGGGTGGCTTTGCTCCCCCTCACCCTCCCCTCCCATGACATATTGTCATCATCATATATATTGCCAACAGGGGGCAAATAACCGAGAAAAAAAAAATCGCCGTCAAAATAGACGCGAACTTATCCACGGCAATCAACATATGTAAACATGACGGTGGCGGCGGCGGACGCTTGCGATCATGTTCCCGTCTATTTTGAATGCCATTGGATACAATAATATGTTGAGGGGGGGCTTTGATCCCCCCCCCCCCATGACATATTGTCATACTCATATATATTGCCAGCAGGGGGCAAATAACCGAAAACACCTCTGTCAAAATAGACGCAAATTTAACCGTGGCGATCGACCTATGTAAACATGACGACCGTACGCCCAGACACTACATCCATCCCTACAGAAGTTACTCAAGATATATTTTAACCTCTTGGCTATGAGACAACTTTACTGAACTGAAAAGAATTGTCTAATGATACCGGTAGTCAAAAACTAAATACAGGTACCGTATAGGAAAAGAGATTATTGTAGTCAAACAGTGAAGGATTGTGTACTGCCACAAGATTGTGCCTCATTTCTCGTCATCATTAGTACCGGTAACAAGTACAAACCAAGCAGAAGCTACTACCTGAGAGCAGCCCTCTGTGGGTCTCAGTCCTCCTACAAACTGAACCAAAAATAAAGTCAAAGAAATATGTTGTTTTCAAGCTGAGACAGACATTATCGGCTGAGTTGGATTAAACCACCATGCCGTCTTTCGTTTAGACTTTAGAACTTCATTCCTCTTTTAAAAATTGACCAAATACCAATGGATAACATTCAGAGTCAATTAAACAAGTGATGTGATTATTACTGGCCTGTAGTTTTTAGCTAAACCTTTGCTGCCTCCTTTGTAGAATGAGAACTTGAACTAAAGTTTCACGGATATTAAGCTTGTAAGTAGTGACTGAACAAAGTCGCCCTGCACCACAACCAAGCCTCAACAATGCAATAAGTACCACAACAAAGCTTTACTGGATAGGAAGATTGTTGATCCACACTATAGCCTTGTATAACACACAGTAAGATACATACAGTACATAATTTTAAGGACCGAGTGGTTCACATGAGGTGCGGTAACAGTTTCACATCCTAATTGCAGCATAACTTCCAGGCAGTCCTATTCAGAGCTGCCTCATTTGTCAGGTTATAAATTAGAGATTAGATCATATGGTCTGATTCCATGTGAGGCTTTTATTCTTCCTCCACTAAATGTGAAGGCCTCCTTATCACCATTCCCATGCCCCAAGGCATGCCCACAATATTTGAAAAGGATTTCTAATTTAATGTTTGCAATTTCTAAGGAGCTAGACATGAGAGCCATGAGGTCCAAAATATGAGCCTGCTAAAGTTGGTTCAATTATATTCATATGTCACTATTCCTCTTTAAACATGGTTGTTTTACACATGGAGTTGAACTTCAGGAAGTTCAATAGAATCTTTTAACAAGACTGAGGGAAATGACAATATCTTTTGGTAGGGTGAAGGGATCGTACTGCTTGCAAAGTAATTGTATTGTCAAGTTGCCATTTTCCTTTGCTACTGGATCAATTACATTTCCAATCATAGCCTATAGCGAAAACTCAATTACCAATTTACCATGCTGACCAAAAGCACCCTTGTGTGGTTTCCAACCTACCAAACACACCACCGGCCAACTCGAGTGCTAAGCCACATAAAGTATTACTGTTCTATCATAACTAAATCCAGGACTCGGCCTGGGGCTCCATTTTTCAAGTGCGAGTGAGGGGTGCCAGCAGCTGAGGAAGAGGCTCAGGCTAAGTCCCGGGTCGAGTCATAGGCCTAATGGTTTCATTTAAGGGGCTAGTGGCTGGTTTTTGGTATATTAATTCATCTATTCATTTATTTTATACTTTCCTTGCTAGACCTCCATCAAGCTTAGAAGAAAAAAACCTAGGCTAGACCCCCTTCAAGATAAATTTGTAACTTTTTGGTAGAAAAATGGGCAAGAGTTGTGTTATCGGGCGTATCACCTACCTCTGACCGGGTACATCCTAGTGTTTACTATACCCCTTTGAAAGGACATTAGCCTAACCGGTATAATCCTGTGTAGCGGGTGGACCTGTACATATATCTGAAAAACTTCTTTCATATTTTACTAACTCTTGGTCATCCTCCTTTCGGGAATTCAGGGAGACTTTTTCTATTGCACTAGACATAACGAAAGCCTTCGATAGAGTCTGGCACAAATTTTTAATTTCTAAACTACCCGCCTTCGGTTTCTATCCCTCCATCTGTGCCTTTGTCTCTAATTTCCTTTCCGGCCGTTCCATAGCCACGGTTGTGGACGGCCATTGTTCACTTCCTCACCCTATAAACTCCGGTGTTCCTCAGAGCTCTGTCCTATCTCCTATTCTCTTTCTAATTTTTATAAATGATCTCCTCAACTGTACCTCAATTCCCATCCATTCATACGCAGACGACTCAACCTTACACTACTCCATTAGTTTTTCAGAACGCCCCAGCCAGCAATCCCTCAACGACAAACGTAATGAAGCCATAGAACTCTTAAATTCTGATCTAAATACTATCTCCAATTGGGGCAGAGAAAACCTTGTTGTTGTTGTTGTTGTTGTTGTTCCCCAAGCTGCCTGGCCGAACAGCCCCAAGGCCCCGAGCAAGGCCAAGGCCATAACCGAGCGCCCCCACAGAACCCTCCCCGCCGACCACAATAAAGCCTGGGTGACCAAAGCCACTCCATGGCGGGGAGCTGAGGAGGGTGCGGAAATGCCCGGGAAACCAAAGCCCCACCCAGGGCCCTGTGTCCCTCAGCAATTATGAAGAGAAAGTTGAGGGGCAAGGGAAAAATGTGACGCTTTGGCTTCCAATCTTGGTAGATTGGGAGGTCAATCCACGTTAGAGACGCCGTCACTTGAGATCTAGAAAATATATAAGTAAAAGGAACAGTCAGAGTAAGCTATGGGTATGGCAGAGATTGCTCAGTTCTCACTCTGATAGACCAGCCCATCACCACATGACTAGAACCCAATCCTCTCAGCATCAGCTAGGAAAGGCCCTAGAAAGCCGCCTTTGGCGGGGGGATAGCTCCCCTATTTCAACCCTTTTCGGGGTTGGGCACCCGCCAGGACTATCCCTTATTCTTCAACAATACAAAAATCAATCCTTCATCTTCTCTCAATATTCTTGGTGTCTCTTTTTCTTCTGCTCTCAGTTGGAAGGACCATATTACCAGTCTTGCTAAGGCAGCCTCCCAGAAGCTGGGTGTGCTCAACCGCCTTAGGGGGTTCTTTTCCCCTGCACAGCTTCTTGCTCTGTACAGGGGCATAGTGCGTCCTTGTATTGAGTATAAGTTGAAAGGAAGGCCTTTCGTATCATTAACTCCCATCCACTCACCAACTCTCTGCAATCTCTCTCTCTCCGCCGCAATGTTGCATCTCTCTCGCTATTCTATCGCTACTATAATAATCAGTGTTCCTCAGAGCTTTCCCAGTGTATACCACCTCCTTTACGTAGGGCACGTGGTACCCGTCTTGCAACTCAATCCCACCCCTACTCTGTGCAACTCTTCAACCCAAACGTTACTCTCAAACTTTCTTCTACTCAACAGCTGAGCTCTGGAACTCTCTCCCAGAATCAGTCTTTCCCTCTTCCTATGACTTAAATTGCTTCAAACTCCGTGTGTCCAGGCATTTTGGCTCGAACGTCCCTTGATTTTGGCCCTGTCACTCTTTCAACTATGGGGGAGGCACTCGCTATAGGCAGTTCTGCCTTTAGCCTCTCTCAATCACATAGGAAAAAATAAAAAATAAAAATTGGTAATAAGAACATAAGAAAATGGGAGTCTGCAAAAAGCCGATCGGCCCATACAAGGCAGATCCCTGTCACACCCAACCCCAATTACAAGGCCCAACTCACTAATACCTTGAGTACTGCCCCCACCAAAATGGTCAGGGATTAACACAAGATTACGGGGGTCTGCTGAACGCCGATTGGCCCACACCTGGTAGATCCCCCTCACACCCAACCCATCTCGTCCATATGCCTATCTAATTTTATCTTAAAGCTCCCTATCGTTCTTGATCCCACTATATCACTTGGTAGCCTATTCCACCCATCTACAACCCTGTTACCAAACCAATATTTGCCTATATCTTTTCTGAAACAAAATTTATCTAATTTGAAACCATTTGTACGAGTTCTTTTGCTATCACTGAGCTTTAGTAAATATTTTATGCCCCCTTTATTAATCCCACTAACCCACTTGAATACCTCTATCATATCCCCTCTAACTTTGCGTCTCTCTAACGAATGTAAGCCTAATTTCTTCAACCTTTCTTCATACGGAAAATGTCTATTATTATGGATAATTTTTGTCATTCTACGTTGTACTCTCTCCAATGAATCTATGTCCATTCTGTAATAAGGACACCAAAATTGAACAGCATAATTCATATGGGGTCTCACTAATGACAAGTAAAGTTTTAAGATAACATCAGCAGTTCTGTTACTCACACTCCTAGATATGAACCCGAGAATCCTGCTTGCCTTGTTACGAACGCTTATACATTGTTTTCTAGGCTTCAAATCATTGCTAAAGATGTTACAATAATATTGTAATGTTACAATACTGCATTTGATTGCATTTTACATTCATAAATACTCCACTAATATACAGTACTACGTTAGGTTAGGTTAGGTTAAAGATATTGTTCAATGTTTCTTATAGTTAGTAAATAGGCATCTGATAAACAGCTCCACCCGCTACACAGGATCTTACCGCCTAACCTAACAACCTTACCTATCCTATCCTAGTATTATGGGTGGGGGCTGCCGCCCCCACACCCCCGCTGTTTGTAAGATCTACTGTAAGAACCCCGGATCTACTGTAAGAAACTGTAAGACATCAACTTACGTGTTAACACGACGTACGCCCGGTTACCCGGTAACACAACTCATTCCGAAAAATGTCCCGGCTGAAGGCAAGTTCCTCTTAATATTACAGGCTCGCTTTAGCTTGCCAGGAAGAAATCGACACGTAGGCTAAATGGCACGAAAGGTCTTAAAATTTATAACGAAATGGGACAAAAGTTGTTAAAATTGTCAAACTAAAGTAAATTAAGGTAAAAATTGAAGAGACCCCGGACAGCCTTTTAACCCTCTCACGTCCTTGACGCAATTTTGAGCCTAGCCTATTAGGGATACTTTAAAGCCTTTGTTACCATCAGGGGTATTTAGAAACCTTTAGTTTAGTTACTTTAACCTCTGCAGTTGTATTTGAGTTAGCTGTGGGCAGAAAACTAATTTTGGAGAGGTAATTATAAGAGTGAGAGAACTCTAGGTTTAATGTTATTTTAATACCACAAATTTTGTTGATATATTTGAAGATAAATATTGAATCTATATGCTCTAAAGATTATAAGAAAATTTGTTTTAACCCTCGGCAAAACCTAATAAAAAAGTATGATACTAAAATTTCTTTTTCGTAACAAGGTTGTCAATACGGTACTTTCAGTCATCGATAGCTCTAAAGATCATATGAAAATGTGTTAAACCCTCGGAAAAACCTAATATAAAAGTATGGTACTAAAATTTAATTTTCGTAACAAGGTTGTCAATACGGTACTTTCCCGTTATCAATGTACAATCAAGCTGAAGATTGCAGAGTGAACACCATAGACTTCATTGACTTTTTTTTCACCTTCGTATAATCGACAGCCAATTTTTTTATTTTTTATTAAGGGATTAGTACTCAACCAGCGGGGGTGTGGGGGCGGCAGCCCCCACTCATAATACTAGGTTAGGTTAGGTAAGGTTGTTAGGTTAGGCTAATGTCTTTTCAAATCACTATCGAGGGGCTGTCTCAACATCGATCGATAGGCCTAATGGGGAAAATAAGTTTTCCCGAGATTTCTAATTAATTACAAACACTATATATTGATGCAAATGACAAATTTTGTTTATAAAAAACACTCGGAAAATTTGTGGTATTAAAATAACATTTTTCCGAACTCTATTTATTATTGCTAATCTGGCAACCTCTGCGTCATATGGTATTGAGAGGGTTAACTAGTTAATTTTAGTGTTTTGTTTATTTTTCTTTGATGTAGGCTAGGCTACAGTGTTGTTTAATACCGAGGACCGTCGCATTTTAGTATTTTCAACATTAGCCTAACCTAATCCGACGGTCTAAACCCAGCTCACGTTCCCTGTTTATGGGTGAACAATCCAACAGTTTCTCGTATTTCACTTAGGCTATAGTGAATTTGGGATAAAATTGAAGACAACCCGGATACGAACCCCATCGATAATTATCAGTGTTCTAGAAGTTTCATGGACGATACTTTGTTGGTGTACATGTAGCCTAATTACCGTCGCAAATTCACTATATGGCCTAAGTGAAATACAAGAAACAGTTGGATTGTTCACCCATAAACAGGGAATGTGAGCTGGGTTTAGACCGTCGCGTATCCATAAACAGGGAACGTGAGCTGGGTTTAGACGGTACCGTCGCACACCCATAAACAGGGTTACAGGGAACGTGAGCTGGGTTTAGACCGTCGGTTAATTTTCGGTTAGGCTAATGTTGAACATACTAAAATGCAACGGTCCTCAGTATTAAACAACATTGTAGGCCTAGGCTAGCCTAGGACTATATCAAAGAAGATTTTTTTTTAGATTAGGCTAACTAGTAAAAAGGCTGTCCGGGGTCTCTTCAATTTTTACCTGAATTTGCGACGGTAATTAGCCTAGGCTACATGTACACCAACAAAGTATCGTCCATGAAACTTCTAGAACACTGATAATTATCGATGGGGCTCGTATCCGGGTTGTCGTCAATTTTATCCTTTAGCCTATTATTAGGCCTAAATCAAAACACAAAACTCACTTAAACTAGGCTAGCAATAAAGTGAGAGTTTAGGATAGGCTAGGCCTAGGCTATATGCTAGTCTACTATCCGTAAAATACAGCATACCACACTGCCTGGAGACCAAGAGCAATCCTATGATGGTCTCGAAACTAGAAACTTGATCTGTAATGAATTTACATCAGCAAATGCATCCTATAAACAATAATAAACCTTAAAATTTGTGATCATCGTGGTTAGCGGCATCGGCAGCTCAACATTCAACCTTATATTTTAGCTGCAATACTAATAGATGTAAGGCACCTTTGCAGGGTATGAAACAAGCGCATCTTCTGGTTAATCATACTAACAAATATATTCAATCAATGAGCTTATAGTACTTCTAATTCAACAAAAATTACTTACTTGCACAAATAAGTGCCATGTTTTGTTTATATCGTCAAATGAGTATCCACTCAAGAAGACGCAGAGCAGAGAAGTTGGATTTTGTATTTATTCACTGGAGACACATTAAAAATACTAAGACAGTCTAGCAAGCTTTATTTTATGATTAAACTTCATCATTAGTGTATGACGATTCAGATAATACATGTAAGCAAATTGTTCAAATCCGTATATCAATGTTGCCACAGAAACAGAAAATTGTAAGCAAGTTATAAATAAAAGTGCTACAAAAATATCGTTATTTAATTGACAAGTAAGCAATTATTACATTCTTTATGTTTTAAAGAAATATTATATTTGGTGGGTGGTTTTACATCTTTACACTACAGTAGCCGCCATGTGGCGTACTTTGTGGTTGCTGACTGTCAATTATTTCGGTTCACTTCAATTAGTACCAAGTCATTATAGAACATGTATGGGCTGTTATACACCTTGAAACATATTGTAGGGAAATCAAGAACAATAATGTAATGTAGACTAAACACAACGCAAGGTTGCAAGGTTGCAACACGGACACTATACAAACATAAATCGGCAGACTCCCTATGGAAGACAGGCATCATCGTAAAGGCCGAGTCACACGAGCTAGATTTTACTCTACTTTTTTTCTTGGCAACTCAAGTCTGGAGGCTTCTGAATTAAAGTTTTATCGTGTTTAGTCATCTGTTACAATCTAGTTTCAGCTCTTGTTACCTAAGCCAATGCGAAAAGAACCCCTGGAATATGCCAGCTAAAGTTGCCAGGAAAAACACTCGTGTGACTCTACATCAGAGCGGCGGGCCACGAGCGAGGGAGGTGGTGTAGGCAAGAAAGGGTGGAGGGGGCAGGACAGTGACAGTCAGAGGAGGATCACCATGGCGAGAAGACTGTTATACACCGCTCTCCTTTTGGGGGCCGTTTGTGTGTCTTTAGCTGATGAAGAAGAACTACGAGAGACTGAAATAGCAAAGGCTAGGATCGAGGTAATTATGGCATGGTATTGTTTGGCTATTATATAATGCAATTTAGGCTAAGTTCCAGGATACGTCGCTTTGGTTACGGGACCACAGACCTTTAGCCTAACTATATAAACATTTGCTTATAGGCTAGGCTATGATCTGTATTTTGTCATAAAGGCCTATATGTGTATTTGAGGTGCAAGCATATGTTTTCCAGATAATTGCAACTATTCTATCCACAACATTGTTGAAATTACTTTTGGGATTGTTTGAGTGGTGTGTTAAGCTATTGTCACGTCGCGCGCTGTTATTGGTTGGCAGTCAGCTGTCAGCTGTTGTTTCTCACTGCAACACGTAACCATTTACTACCATGACGTGTGTTGACTGTAGCCAGACACGTGTTACCTCACCCCTTTGACCACTTACGAGTTTCCGGCTACAGTATATGGAAGTTCAACCAGCCAACTGAAAACAGTTACTTGTTACTTATTACCTATTGAATAACAACATTGAATTATTATGTTCCTTCCAACAACCAACTATACTCCTAAAATCGATTAATGAAATTTGCAAACACATGTGGCAGTCCGTGGATTCGAACCCAGGACGCTCACACCGAAAATCAACACCTTATGCATCGCACCATGAAGACAGTTAAAACAGTTACTTGTTACTTATTTGAATAAGTAACAGAGTATTGCAAACAATTACTTGTTATTTGTTACTTATTCCAATAAGTCAAGAAAGTTACTTATTTCAATAAATAACGGTATTGAAAACGGTTACTTGTTACTTATTCCAATAAGAAAGTTACTTATTCCAATAAGTAAGTCTTGAAAACAGTTACTTGTTACTTATTCCAATAAGAAAAAGTTACTTATTCCAATAAGTAAAATTTGTCAAGACTTACTTATTCGAATAAGCAACTCTTTCTTATTGGAATAAGTAACGAGTAACTGTTTTAAAGACTTACTTATTCCAATAAGTAACAGTTACCTATTGGAATAAGTAAAAAGTAACTGTTTTCAGGACTTACTTATTTGAATAAGTAACTTACTTATTGGAATAAGTAACTAGTAACAGTTTTCAAGACTTACTTATTTGAATAAGTAGCTTTCTTATTGGAATAAGTAACTAGTAACTGTTTTCAGGACTTACTTATTCAAATAAGTAACTGTTACTTATTGGAATAAGTAAGAATTAACTGTTTTCAGGACTTATTCAAATGGGTAACTGTTACTTATTGGAGTAAGTAACTATACTCCGTTCAGCATAAACAGTCCGTTGGTAGGGCAGAACTTGACACACTGTTTTACCCTCGCTATCAGCTGATAAGTTGATAATGGGGGCGAGAAACCATTTGCTCTCTCTCTCTCTCTCTCTCTCTCTCTCTCTCTCTCCCTCCGAGATGAAATTGTACTAACGTGATTTTTATATACCCTAAATCTATACCGGTATATATAATGTCTTAAATATCCCTATATTTCTTAATGTCTCCAAAAGAAAATTTAGATCAACACAGAACCAACCCAAATGGATGAATAATAGACTATTAGACCTTCTAGGAAAAAAGAGAGGAATATATCGAAAAATTAAGAAAGGCGAAATTCACCTACTTGCTTACTATCAGAATCTATCAAGAGAGGTTAAAAAATGTATAAGGACAGACAAAAGAAATTATGAAATCAGGATAGCCAATGACTCAAAAAATAACCCTAAGGCTTTTTACCAGCTATATAAATCTAAAGTTAGAGATAAAATAGGCCCCCTTAAAACTTCTATAGGAGAAATGACAGAAAATGATTTAGAAATGTGCAGTACATTAAATAGTCAGTTTCTATCCGTTTTCACTAATGAAAATTTGGCACAGATTCCAGAAGTCCGTAAGGTATATAGCGATAGTATAGAAAATAGGTTAAGTACGGTTACTTTAAGTAGAAATGATGTGCTTAAGGAAATTGACAGACTGAAACCTCAGAAATCGCCTGGTCCCGATGAGGTATATGCCAGAGTATTAAAAGAATGCAGAGATGAGTTAAGTTACCCATTAACATTTCTTTTTAACAATTCATTAGAAACTGGTATAGTTCCAGAAGCTTGGAAGCTTGCAAATGTAGTTCCGATTTTTAAAAAAGGTGATAAATCAATAGCATCCAATTACCGTCCCATTAGTCTCACTTCAATCATAGGAAAGCTACTAGAGTCAATTATTGCTAGGAAAATGAGAAACCACTTAGAAACATTTAACTTAATCAATTCTTCTCAGCATGGATTCACTCAGGGATGTTCTTGCCTTACTAATTTGCTTAGTTTTTTCTCAGAGGTATATGAAGCAGTAGATAATGACAAGGCATACGATATTATATATTTAGATTTCAGTAAAGCTTTCGACAGAGTCCCTCATGAGAGATTGATGAGAAAGGTTGAGGCACATGGAATAGGTGGGGCGTTGTTGGGATGGATTAGGTCATGGCTAATTGGTAGGAAACTGAGTCAGCATAAATGGTACCAAGTCAGAGTGGGGAGCAGTCAAAAGTGGATTCCCCCAGGGATCGGTATTAGGTCCCCTGTTTCTTATATACATAAATGACCTAGATTTAGGTATAACTAGTAGGATAAGTAAATTTGCAGACGATACTAAAATGGGGAGATCAATTGATAGAGATATAGAGTGCCTCCAAAGGGATCTAGATACCTTACGTGAATGGTCAGTAAATTGGCATATGAAGTTTAACATTGACAAATGCAAGGTATTAAAGATAGGGAAGATGCAAACAAATGTTAAATATAAACTAGCTAATTTAGAATTAGAAAATTCAGACTGCGAGAAAGATCTAGGTGTGTTTGTTAGCAATGATTGGAAGCCTAGAAAACAGTGTATAGGCGTTCGTAATAAGGCAAACAGGATTCTCGGGTTCATCTCTAGGAGTGTGAGTAACAGAACTGCTGATATCTTAAAACTTTACTTGTCATTAGTGAGACCCCATATGGATTATGCTGTCCAATTTTGGTGTCCTTATTACAGAATGGACATAGATTCATTAGAGAGAGTACAGCGTAGAATGACAAAAATGATCCATAATATTAGAAATCTTCCGTATGAAGAAAGGTTTAAGAAATTAGGTTTACATTCGTTAGAGAGACGCAGAGTTAGAGGGGATATGATAGAGGTGTTCAAGTGGGTTAGTGGGATTAACAAAGGGGACATGACAAATGTACTAAAGCTCAGTGATAGCGAAAGAACTCGTACCAATGGTTTCAAATTAGATAAATATCGTTTCAGAAAAGATATAGGCAAATATTGGTTTGGTAACAGAGTTGTAGATGGGTGGAATGGACTACCAAGTGCTATAGTGGGATCTAAAACTGTAGGGAGCTTTAAGATAAAATTGGATAAGCATATGGACGAGAAGGGTTGGGTGTAAAGGGGGATCAGCCGGGTTGGGCCAATCAGCGCTCTGCAGACCCCCATAATCCTGCGTTAATCTCTAACCGTTTTGGTAAGATGATCCTCAGGGTATTAGTGTTGAGCCTATAATTGGGCTTTGTAATAATAATAATAGTTCTTAAAGCTAGCGCATGCTAAGCTAGCTAAGGATAGCTCAATAAGGCCGATTAGGCGTATTTCCATTGGGGTCCTGTACTACTACCCCATCCCTTTGCTCATGAGGGATGGTAATGACTCGGTGCTTGTGAAAAATCTTTAATGCGCCGAGCGTGGGCGCGAACCCGGGCCTTCTGAGTGGAAGTCCGAGACGCTAGTCACTACACCAAGCGAGCCGCTAATTGATTTGGGGTTGTGTGGGACAGGGATCTGCCTTGCTTAGGCCAATCGGCTTTCTGCAGAGTCCCATTTTCTTATGTTCTTAAATGATAAAATAAACTATTGGTCAAAATATTCTGTGTGGCAGACTTTAAAGTGTTTGCTTTTATTGTACGGTTTTCTGTAATCATAATGAATGGGATACTTCTCTATAGTAGAAAATTATCCAGTGTTTCTGATGTTATGACTTTTTTCCACACCACCATTGAGGTAAAAGTCTAGGTGCGTTTATTTTTATAGAGGTTTCCCCAGTATGTACTACACTTACACTTAGTTACACTTAGTTGTATTCCGTCCGTTAGTGACACCGTTGAGGACGGAATACAACTAAGTGTAACTAAGTGTAAGTGTAGTACATACTGGGGAAACCAGTATGTACTACACTTACACTTACATAAGAACATAAGAACATAAGAAAATGGGAGTCTGCAGAAAGCCGATTGGCCTAAGCAAGGCAGATCCCTGTCCCACACAACCCCAATTCAATTACAAAGCCCAATTATAGGCTTCACACTCTAATACCCTGAGGATCATCTTACCAAAACGGTTAGAGATTAACGCAGGATTATGGAGGTCTGCAGAGCGCTGATTGGCCCAACCCGGCTGATCCCCCTTCACACCCAACCCTTCTCGTCCATATGCTTATCCAATTTTATCTTAAAGCTCCCTACAGTTTTAGATCCCACTATAGCACTTGGTAGTCCATTCCACCCATCTACAACTCTGTTACCAAACCAATACTTGCCTATATCTTTTCTGAAACTAAATTTATCTAATTTGAAACCATTGGTACGAGTTCTTTCGCTATCACTGAGCTTTAGTACATTTGCCATGTCCCCTTTGTTAATCCCACTAACCCACTTGAACACCTCTATCATATCCCCTCTAACTCTGCGTCTCTCTAACGAATGTAAACCTAATTTCTTCAACCTTTCTTCATACGAAAAATTTCTAATATTATGGATCATTTTTGTCATTCTACGCTGTACTCTCTCCAATGAATCTATGTCCATTCTGTAATAAGGACACCAAAATTGGACAGCATAATCCATGTGGGGTCTCACTAATGACAAGTAAAGTTTTAAGATAACATCAGCAGTTCTGTTACTCACACTCCTAGAGATGAACCCGAGAATCCTGTTTGCCTTATTACGAACGCTTATACACTGTTTTCTAGGCTTCAAATCATTGCTAACAAACACACCTAGATCTTTCTCGCAGTCTGAATTTTCTAATTCTAAATTAGCTAGTTTATATTTAACATTTGTTTGCATCTTCCCTATCTTTAATACCTTGCATTTGTCAATGTTAAACTTCATCTGCCAATTTACTGACCATTCATGTAAGGTATCTAGATCCCTTTGGAGGCACTCTATATCGCTATCTGAATCAATTGATCTCCCTATTTTAGTATCGTCTGCGAATTTACTTATCCTACTAGTTATACCTAAATCTAGGTCATTTATGTATATAAGAAACAACAGGGGACCTAATACCGATCCCTGGGGGACACCACTTTTGACTGCTCCCCATTCTGACTTGGTACCATTTATGCTGACTCTCTGCTTCCTACCAATTAGCCATGACCTAATCCATCCTAACAACGCCCCACCTATTCCATGTGCCTCAACCTTTCTCATCAATCTCTCATGAGGGACTCTGTCGAAAGCTTTACTGAAATCTAAATATATAATATCGTATGACTTGTCATTATCTACTGCTTCATATACCTCTGAGAAAAAACTAAGCAAATTAGTAAGGCAAGACCGTCCCTGAGTGAATCCATGCTGAGAAGAATTGATTAAGTTAAATGTTTCTAAGTGGTTTCTCATTTTCCTAGCAATAATTGACTCTAGTAGTTTTCCTATGATTGAAGTGAGACTAATGGGACGGTAATTGGATGCTATTGATTTATCACCTTTTTTGAAGATCGGAACTACATTTGCAAGCTTCCAAGCTTCTGGAACTATACCTGTTTCTAATGACTTGTTAAATATAAATGTTAATGGATAACTTAACTCATCTCTGCATTCTTTTAATACTCTAGCATATACCTCATCAGGACCAGGCGATTTATGAGGTTTCAGTCTGTCAATTTCCTTAACCACATCATTTCTACTTATAGTAACCGTACTTAACCTATTGTCTATACTATCGCTGTATACCTTACGGACTTCTGGAAACTGTGCCAAATTTTCATTAGTGAAAACGGAAAGAAATTGACTATTTAATGTACTGCACATTTCTAAATAACTTTCTGTCAATTTTCCTATCGAAGTTTTAAGGGGACCAATTACATCTCTAACCTTGGATTTATATAGTTGGTAAAAAGCTTTAGGATTATTTTTTGAGTCATTGGCAACCTTAATTTCATAATTTCTTTTTTCTTTCCTAATATCCTTTTTTACCTGTCTTGATAGATTCTGATAGTAAGCAAGTAGGTGAATTTCGCCTTTTCTAATTTTTCTATATATTGCTCTCTTTTGTCCTAGAAGATCTAATAGTCTATTATTCATCCATTTGGGTTGGTTCTGTGTTGATCTAAATTTTCTTTTGGGGATATATTTATTTTGCGCATTGAATACTGACTTGATAAAATTATCGTATGTATCTACCAAGTTTGACGTCTCCTCCTGACTTAAGATGACAGGTGCCTGAGAAAGGATACACTCATTTGGACACCTGGATCGACTTAATTTTTTGACCATAGGGTCCGCTAACAGGGCGGCTTTGGCTTTTCTGAAGTCCGGTATTAATGTTGTATTCTCTCTGGTATTACCTTTCCATTGTATATTAAAATACACAGAATTGTGATCACTATTTCCTAGGTGGTCCCCGATTTCTACACTATTTATCATATGTTCATTGTTACTGAAAACTAAATCGAGAATATTATCACCTAGTTGGCGTATCTATGAATTGAGATAAAAAACTATCTTGTACTACCTCAATAAACTCCTTTGAATCAGAGTCGCCTATTTGTTGCTGCCAATCTATATTAGGGAAATTAAAATCCCCCATAATGCACACGTTGCTAAGCCTTGATGCTATTTTAATTTCCTCCCATAATGATGTTCCGTCATTTCTACTCATATTTGGCGGTCCATACATAACTCCAATAACTAAAGTCTCACTACCTTCGTTAACTTCTACCCAAACACTTTCATTTTCATTATTTACTCTAATACCTGATTTAGTACAGCTTTTTAATGAACTCCTGACAAACACTGCTATACCGCCACCCCTCCTACTTGTTCGGTCATATTTAAACAAACTATATCCTGGAATATCAAATTCTGCTAAAAAATGCCTAGATTCTGTATTAATCCACGTTTCAGTTAGCGCTATTATGTCTATATTTTCTGTGCTAACGAGTGCTCTAAGTTCGTTCATTTTGTTACATAAACTCCTACAATTTGTATAATATACCCTCAACCTATTACTTTTATTTGCAACTAATTTTCTATTGTGTTTAGCTAACTTATTATTTCCTGTTGAACTACTAGCTCTAGACGGAAATTCTACTCTATCAGTATTCTCATCTTTACTATCAGTTACATGTGTAGTGTTATCGATACTACTATTACACATCACTATATCCGCACTATCTTGACTGATTATTTCTATTTTACTCACTGGTTTGTCACATGAAGTACCTGCTCCATATGGAGACAGTATTTTACTTACACACCCATGTTTTTTTAACGAAACCCCGCAACAATCTTGTCGAGTGAGCTGGCCTAAGTTACACTTAGTTGTATTGTATATGTACTGTATATGAATACATATACAATAGTAGTCATGGGTGGAAAGGTTAAGGTGTTAAACCTGTGGGATCAAATGAACCAATTTAAAAATCATTAGGATGAATCATCAGGAATTATTAATCCTGTACAGTACTACAGGAGTTTAGCAGTACTCTCTTCAGTACAGAGACTAAACGCGCTTGGCTACCGTGACCGTCTGTCTGTCTGGATTTCTCTCCGTCTACGCGCTTGGCTACCGTGACCGTCTGTCTGTCTGTCTGGATTTCTATCTGTGTCTGCTTGTGTATAGGTCTGTTTGTCTATCTGTCTCTCTGTCTGTACATCTGACTGTATCTTTGTCTGTATAGCTCCCTGTTTGTCTGTCTGTCTGTATATCTATGTTTGCTTATCTGTATATCTGTTTGTCTGCATGGTATGTACTTTATATCTGACTGTTTGTATATGTGTATATCTGTCTGTTTGTCTCTGTTTATATGTCTGTCTGTTTGTCTATCAGTATACCTGTGTCTGTCTGCAAATATGTCGGTGTGTCTATCTGTATGTCTATCCGTCTATCTGCCTATCTGTATGTTTGTATATATCTATCTGTCTGTATGTTTGTCTATATCTATATATTTCTGTCTGTCTGTATCGGTTTGTTTCTGTGTGTCTGTCTTTAGTTTTCTGTCTATCTGTGTGTATATCTGTCTGTTTGTCTGTATACTGTATATGCCTGTTTGTCTGTATGTATATCTATATCTGTCTGTGTGTATATCTGCCTGTATATATGCCTGTCTGTCTGTATATATGCCTGTTTGTCTATATGTATATCTCTATTTGTGTGTATGTCTGTCTGTATATATGCCTGTTTGTCTGTATGTCTGTCTGTATATATGCCTGTTTGTCTGTATGTATATCTGTATATCTTGTCCAATAGTTTATTTTATCATTTAAGACATTATATATACTGTATAGATTTAGGGTATATAAAAATCACGTTAATAATTAAGTTAGTACAATTTCATCTCCCAGAGAGGGCAAAATAATGGTTTCTCGTCCCCATTATCAACTTATCAGCTGATAGCGAGGGTAAAAGAGTGTTGTCAAGTTCTGCCCTACCAACGGACTGTTTATGCTGAACGGAGTATAGTAACTGTTTTCAGGATTCTGTTACTTATTCGAATAAGTAACTATTTCTTATTGGAATTTGGAATAAGTAGCCTAACAAGTAACTGTTTTCAGGAGTTATTCAAATAATTAACTGTTACTTATTCGAATAAGTAACTAGTAACTGTTTTCAAGAATTACTTAGGTAAATGTTTATCACCAACCAGTGACTAGTTTTTCATGTTATTTTTTGTTGTTTTTTTATTTTTTATTTGATAGTGTTGTTTATACCAAGGACTCGCATTTTACTATTTTCCCATTATCCATCAATCTTAAGACACGGCCCCCGATAGTGGGGAGGGCTCGGGTTTTTTTTTTTTTTTCAGAAGCCCCCCCCCCCCTCGACCCATCCTGTATCCAAAGGCAAAACAAATTGCATATGGATTGTGTTCTTTTATTTATAAAATATTCGATACTCTCTTGCACTCGCTTGCTAACAGTGATGACAACGCCCTGCTACCAACTCGCTAATGTTAGCACGAAAATAGACCACAGGAAAAAGGGAATAACAGGGAAAATAGGTGATAACTGAAGGAGGGGAGGTGGAAGAGTGATATTTGGCATGGCCCAGGGGCAATTTTTTTTTTTTTGGTGTTTTAAATTGATTTTTTTTTTCCCTGACTCTTAAGAGTCTTCCCGCAGTCCGCCGGGGGAACTCTTAAGAGTCTTCCCGCAGTTCCCGGGTTAAGAATATGTCTATTCATTTGTTTATATCCTTATTAAATGGTTTGTCTTTCTTATATAAACCGGGGCATTTTAGTTTTAAAATTATAGCCTACTAGTTTAGGCTTGGTTACTTGGTGAGGTTTAGAGGGCGATGCCTCGGTCTACTGTAAGTAGTGCTCTACTGCTGCCCCCGAACCTGTGGTCCCAATGTAGCAGGTCCACTTGATCCAGGATTGAGTTTGACTGTTTGATGGTGCTCTGCATTGTGCCGTGTATGCAGCAGGGTTAGTTTTGTATCCCACATACTGGGTACTAGGGACATATGCTAGGAGTTAGTTTTGTAACCCACATACTGGGTACTAGGGACATTTTCTAGGTGTTAGGTGAGGGTTAGTATTGTATCCCACATACTAGGTACTAGGGACATAGGCTATGCTAGGTGTTAGGCGAGGGTTAGTTTTGTATCCCACATACTGGGTTACCAGAGACATACGCTATGTGTGAGGTGAGGGTTAGTTTTGTATCTCGCATACTGGGTACTAGGATATGCTAGTATTCGGTGAGGGTTATTTTTGTATCCCACATACTAGGTACTAGGGACATATGCTAGGTGTTAGGTGAGGGTTAGTTTTATATCCCACATACTAGGTATTATAGACATATGCTAGGTGTTAGGTGAGGGTTAGCTTTGTATCCCACATACTAGGGACATCTGCTAGTTGCTTTAGAGAAAATGGAGTACCGGTGCAGTGTTCTATCTATTATCTATCTACCCATCTATATCCATCCAACCATCTGAATCTCTCCCTCCTCCCTACACATATATACAGTACAGTACATACTTGTTCTGCAATTATTATAGTGAAGTATCTTAAAACTTCTTTTGGGCTACATTATTCTAACGTAAGGTAATGTCACACAAGAACTTTTTCAGTCCCTTCCCAATGAATTTTTGTTTGTTTTCTTTCTGGTATGGTATTATTTTACATTGGTATTGAGAAAGAAACTATAGTCTATTCATAATAAGTAGGCTAGAAATCTTTACCTCCAACCTCTGACTCAAAAAGGGCTAGAGCAAATAGACTGTATAAATGTTCTCAAATTCCCTGGCTGACTTCCCAAATGGTAGAAATATTAGCTTGATTACTTTAATCTATAGAATTCAGTAGTAAAGATTTTTGGCCTTTTTATAATTAATAAACTATCTACTATTTGTTAATGGCTGAATTCTGCTAAAGCTTAAATTTTGAATCTGTCCAACAAATATTGCCGGAAAAAGTGCTAGTGTGTCTATGGCTTGTATTTGATTCTTGCCTCAAGCTAATTCTGTTAGTTTGTGTGTGTAATATGTTTATGCATAAATTTAAGAACACCTGTGGTGCAGGTGGTACCAGTGAGATTGATTATACAGTATACAGGTGTTAGATTAGTCGTAGATTTACTCTCTGCCACAACTTTGTAAAGATACCATAACTACTCCTGTATAGGCTAATTTATGGGGCGTTTATTCAGTCTCTTGTGCGAGTGTAAGGTATAATGCCACTGCCAGTTGTCTCACTCTTCTTGCATTAGGTAACAAAGATTTATAATAGAAGGTGAGGGGTGATTTGCTTACAATATTGATAAATATACCTTGGCTACCATACTATTTACCAGACAGACTATATTCAGAGAGGGTGGCCACAAATAAAACTCTTTCAAGCGTCTTTGTTCCCTTTCAGAACTCTCTATTCCATTACAGTTCATTTAGGGACTTGCAGGATTAGGTCCTCAGGTCTGCCTTAGTCAACAGAGAATCAGTGAATTGAGAACTCTGAGGCTTCCTATTCACTCTCTGCACAAGTTTTTTCTGTATTTTGTAGACTTCAAAAAATTAAATGCTAAAAGGCTGGCCCATCCCTTTTGTGAGGGAAGAGTTTGTTTTATTTTAGGTGCATTGGCTTAACAGGGCTGATAAGTTAATGGCTCAATTTAAATTTTTATACTTCGGCATAATATATGTTTATATTTTATTGTATGTCATTACTGTGCTAGTTAATTAATCATGTAAACTGTTTTCTTTTATTTTACAGAGCTGTGGTGGATGACGACTGAACAGGCTCCCCGAGGTGAAGAAATTCATCTACGAGGACATCCCTCTCTTGTATCCTTTACATTGAAAACAAAGCATTAGATTGTTCACAAGTATTACAGGTTAAGCTACTTAGCAAAGATTTTCATACAAATATGCCATTATCATGGGAGTAAGCGCTGTAGTAGAATAAAGGGACCCCTGCCGAAGGATAAGTCGGAAATAGAGAAATTTGAGTGCGTAGTGTGCAAAGGCGAGCTTGTGTTAAGTGATGATCCTGTGGCTGTGAATTTTGGTGAAGAGTCATTGGAGCTGGTGAACAAGTTTTGTTACCTAGGAGATACCATCTCTGCCGGTGGTGGGGCAGAGGCTGCCACTGTTGCTAGAATTAGATGTGGATAGGGGAAGTTCAGAGAACTGCTGCCAATCCTGACCATGAAAAGAATGCCTCTCCCCTTTAAGGGAAAGGTGTATGCCTCATGTGTTAGAATCTAGTGCAATGACGTATGCCTCAGAAACATGGGCCGTTAAAGTAGAGGATGTCAACAGAATGGAACGTAATGAGGTGAGATGGATGTGTGGGGCCAGGCTACAGGATAGAATAACAAATGTTGAGACGTTTAGGTATAAAGAGTATTAGCGAGGTGATGCATACAAGTAGACTGGGATGGTATAGACATGTGGAGAGAATGGATGAACAAAATTGGGTGAAAAAATGCAGGTCTGTGATTGTGGAGGGAGCTGCACCAAGGGGTGGACCGAGGAAGACCTGGGATCAGACTATTCGTGCCGATCTCAAATCAAAGAACCTGACAAGTGAAGCAGCCCTTAACAGGGTTGCCTGGAATGCCGCCATTAGGACAAGAGACTGAAACTGCACGTATGTGTGGAACACTGTCTTAAAATTTTATGAATGTACAAAGGAGTACAAAGGAAATCAAGCAACAACAGATCTAGTGACTCTTCTAGGTTGCTTGTCCTCCAAAACACTGAGGATCAAGTGTCCAAACAGTGGTTTAGAGTGGGTAAGGGAACATTGGAAAGGGAATTACTGCCCTGGAACTAATGTCTGTGGCAGGATTAGGAAGTTAGTAGGGGACAGATGGGTTAGTAACTGAGGGGGGGATAAAATTAAGTTATTCATTTACAAACGCAGTCCGTCGCGGGTTTGATGCGAGATATTTGTCTAGGCGGAGTTTAAATGAATCAACGGTGATGCAGTCTATAACGTTTCGGGGAAGCCCATTCCACAAGTTGACCACTCGATTGAAGAAGAGATTCTTAGATTCGTGCGAGTTAAAAGATTTACCAATAATTTTGCAACCGTTTCCCGGCGTGTAATTAGATTGGTCGATAGTGAAGTACTTACTACAGTTCATATTGTCGATGCCTTTGATGATTTTGAACACTTGAATTAAGTCGCCTCTTAATCTGCGCTGGGTTAAAGGAAATAGATTTAATTCTCTAAGACGCTCTTCGTATGGTTTGTTCTTTAGGGTAGGTATCATTTTGGTAACTCTACGTTGAACTCGTTCTAGCTTGTTTATATCTTTTTGGTAATAAGGGCACCAGGATTGAAAGCAGTATTCCAGAAGAGGGCGGACTAAGGAATTGTAAAGGGTTAGGATAACTTCTTTGGATTTATGCTCAAATGACCTGCCTATAAAGCCAATTATTTTGTTTGCCTTCTTAACAACTTCTGAACATTGTTGACTCGGTTTTAGGTTACTCGATATTGTTACTCCCAGATCGGTTTCTCTGTTTACATTCTTAAACTGAGTGGAGTGAGTGCCATTCATCGAATAGTTTGCTTTCTCATTTAGGTATCCGATATGTAGTACTTTACATTTATCCGCATTGAAACTCATTTGCCAAATTTGGGCCCAACATGACAATTTATCTAGATTGTGTTGCATATCGTCAACTTGTTCTTTTGAGAGTACACTATTTGCAATTTTTGTATGGTCAGCAAATTTTGAGATTGTACAGGTGAGACCCTCATCTATGTCGTTTATGTAAATTAGAAAGAGAATTGGTCCTAGTACCGATCCCGGGGGTACCCCGCTACTTACATTGGTCCATTTAGATGCCTTACCGTTTATGACTACTCTTTGCTTTCTGTCGCTGAGCCAATTTTCTATCCATTTCAACACACCGTCTTGTATTCCATGCGCTTTTAGTTTTAGCAGTAAACGTTTGTGGGAAACTTTGTCAAAGGCCTTTTGAAAATCAAGGTATATAATATCTACAGCTTTACTCTCATCGTAGAGGTTGAGGATATCGTGGAAGAAGTCTAAGAGGTTTGTTAAACAGGAACGTTTTTTACGAAAGCCGTGTTGAGTATCTTTAAGTATGTTATTTTCCTCTAAGTGATTTACGAGTCTGTCTCGTATGACCGTTTCTAGCATTTTACATACAACGGAGGTTAAGCTAATTGGACGATAGTTACTGGGTAGGGATTTGCTGCCTTTTTTTGAATATCGGTGTTACGTTGGCTAGCTTCCACTGATCGGGCATAGTTCCAGACTGCAAGGATTTATTGAATAGTAATGTCAGTGGTTTGGAGAGCTCATCCTTAGCTTCCTTTAGAACTCTAGGCGAGATTGTATCAGGTCCAGGCATTTTATTTACCTTGAGTTTATCTAAACAATTCAATACTTCTCTCTCTGTAACGGTGATATTGCTTAGAACATCTGAATTATCAATCTGAATCGGCGATGGTGTAGGGATATCACTGAGGTCTTCTGTTGTAAAAACTGATGCAAAGAAGGTATTGAGGGCATTACTCATTTGTACTTCGTCTTTGGTGTATTCTCCATTTTCATCGACTAACGGTCCAACAGTTGAAGTAACTACTTTTTTCTTTCTGATATAACTATAGAATTCTTTCGGGTTTGTTTTACTTTGATTCGCAATATGTAACTCTAAGGTCATTTTACTTTGCTTAATTAACTTTTTGGCTTTGCGTCGTAGCTCTACAAATTTCAGCCGTTCTTAGTCATTTTGTGAGGATTTTAATTTATCATTAGCAAATTTTTTAGCAAGCAGACAGTTTGAAATATCTTTATTCCACCATTTGGGCTTATTATTATGGCCTGGACGCCGTATTTTCGATGGTATGCAGTCTTGCACTGCTTTTAGGTAAGTGGCTTCGAATAACTTCCAAGATGTATTTATGTCGTTATTGTGAATTAAAAAGCTCCAGTCAGTTTCTTTAAACATAGCTCTAAGTTTATGGAAGTTTGCTTTCTTGAAATTAGGGACTTTTTCGATGCTACTATTTTGTTCGTTACTAGTAAACTTTAAAGTGAAAGTTATCGTACGATGGTCGCGGTTACTGAATTAATCACCAACATTCAAATTCTCTATTAATTCTTCTTTTGTTGCAAGTACAATATCAAGAACGTTATTACCACGATGTCAAGAACGTTATTACCTACAGCAGTGCTGTATGTACAGCACTGTGCCAGTGATACTGTCTATTCAACTTTCACAACTTGGGGTGGAGGATAGTGTCTTCCTTTAACCCTTGTTTAGCGGGGCTCCGACTTAAGTCGGCCTAGAGAACAAAAAGGACTATGTGGCGGGGACCGACTTAAGGCGGTGTGCAATTCTGAGCAATATTTGGCTCAGAGAGAAGAGCGGTGGGAGGAGCGTAGGTCGGCTCTGACCGTTCGGCACGGCTCTCGCGCCAGCACTGGGCCCTACTCCACACACACCCACACTCACTGCCTCGCTACACAGGGAATTGTGTAAGGAAATTACCGTATTTTAGCGATTTTGCCCTTCGATTGCACAATCGTTGCAAGAGAACCCGTGATCGTAGAAGGATGGTTCTGGTGTCATTGGAAAGCTCAATTATCGCCCTTTCACGGATACATACTTGTATTACGCTCTGGCTCTTGTTTATGCATGAAAAAGAGCACGGAAATAAGCTCGTTTAGGGTAAAACCCCCCGCTTGGCAGGTAGAAGTTACCGACCTAGCCGCTCGTGGAGTGTTAAGCACATCTGTTATTGAACTGAATCCTGGATGGTTTTAAGACTGACCATTGTATCGCCATTCAGTGGCAGATGAAAGTCTTGCCATTACTAGTTAGCACTACTTTGGATAAACTAATGAAACAAACTCCTGCCTTGCAGGGAAAGTCAAATCCCTTGCAGGGCCATTATAAGCCATTACATATAATGAGAAGACTCCGTCTCTCCTTGAAGGGAAAGGTGTATGCTTCATGCGTTAGAAGCATAATGCCATATGCTTCAGAAACATGGCCTGTCAAAGCAGATGAGATGAACAGAATGGAACGCAACGAGATGGATGTGTGATACCAAGCTGCAAGATAGGATATCTAGTGAAGAGCTGCGGAGAAGGTTAGGTATCGAGAGTATCCGTGAGGAGATACGGGTGCGTGGTACCCGTCTTGAAACACAATCCCACCCCTACTCTGTGCAATTCTCCAAGACAAAGATTGAAATTTCTTTCTTCTATTCAACAGCTGAGCTCTGGAACGATCTCCCAGAATAAGTCTTTCCCTCTTCCTATGACTTAACTTACTTCAAAGTTCAAACTATGTGTGTCCAGGCATTTTGGCTCAAACGTCCCTTGATTTTGGCCCGTCCCTTTCAACTATGGGTGAGGCACTCGCTACAGGCAGTTCTGCCTTTTGTCTCTCTCCTCACATAGAAAAAATAAATAAAAAGGGCTTTGATGTTTCGGACATGTGGAGAGGAAGGATGAACTATTTTTCATTTTATTTTTATTTTTTTTCTATGTGATTGAGGGAGGCAAAAGGCATAACTGCCTATAGCGAGTGCCTCCCCCATAGTTGAAAGAGTGACAGGGCCAAAATCAAGGGACGTTCGAGCCAAAATGCCTGGACACACATAGTTTGAACTTTGAAGTAAGTTAAGTCATAGGAAGAGGGAAAGACTTATTCTGGGAGATCGTTCCAGAGCTCGGCTGTTGAGTAGAAGAAAGTTTGAGAGTAACGTTTCACTCTTGGGTTGGAAAGTTGCACAGAGTAGGGGTGGGATTGAGTTGCAAGACTGGTACCACGTGCCCTACGTAAAGGAGGTGGTATGCATATAAGGGGAGCAGTCAAAGGTGGTGTCCCCCAGGGATCTGTATTAGGTCCTCTGTTGTTTGTTATATACATAAATGACCTTGATTTAGGTATAACTAGTAGGATAAGTAAATTTGCAGACTATACCAAAATGGGGAGAACAATTGATTCAGATAGAGATATAGAGTGCCTCCAAAGGGATCTAGATACCTTACACGAATGGTCAGTAAATTGGCAGATGAAGTTTAACATTGACAAATGGAAGGTATTAAAGATAAGGAAGATGCATACAAATGTTAAATATAAACTAGCTAATATGGAATTAGAAAACTCAAATTGTAAGAAAGATGTAGGTGTGTTTGTTAGCAATGATTTGAAGCCTAGAAAACCGTGTATAAGCGTTCGTAACAAGGCAAACAGGATTCTCGGGTTCATCTCTAGGAGTGTGAGTAACAGAACTGCTGATGTTATCTTAAAACTTTACTTGTCATTAGTGAGACCCCATATGAATTATGCTGTTCAATTTTAGTGTCCTTATTACAGAATGGACATAGATTCATTGGAGAGAGTACAACGTAGAATGGCAAAAATGATCCATAATATTAGAAATCTTCCGTATAAAGAAAGTTTGAAGAAATTAGGCTTACATTCGTTAGAGAGACGCAAAGTTAGAGGGGACATGATAGAGGTATTCAAGTGGGTTAGTGGGATTAATAAAGGGGACCTGAAAAATGTACTCAAGCTCAGTGATAGCGAAAGAACTCTTACAAATGGTTTCAAATTAGATAAATTTAGTTTCAAGAAAGATATAGGCAAATATTGGTTTGGTAACAGAGTTGTAGATAGGTGGAATAGGCTACCAAGTGCTATAGTGGGATCAAGAACGATAGGGAGCTTTAAAGATACAATTAGATAGGCATATGGACGAGATGGGTGTGAGGGTGATCTGTCAGGTGTGGCCCAGGTGTGGGGATCTGCAGATCCCCGTTTTTCTGACCGTTTCGGTGAGGTAAGTCCTAATTGTGTTTTTAAGCTGGGCTTATAATTAGGGTTGGGTGTGACAGGGATCTGCCTTGTGTAGGCCAATCGGCTTTCTGCAGACTCCCATTTTCTTATGCACTGGGATAGCTCTGAGGAACACTGATTATTATAGTAGCGATAGAATAGCGAGAGAGATGCAACATTGCGGCGGAGAGAGAGAGATTGCAGAGAGTTGGTGAGTGGACGGGAGTTAATGATACGAAAGGCCTTTCTTTCAACTTTGTCTAGGAGAGCGGTGTGAGAGGAACCTCCCCACACATGTGAACAATACTCAATACAAGGGCGCACTATGCCCCTGTACAGAGCAAGAAGCTGTGCAGGGGAAAAGAACCCCCTAAGGCGGTTGAGCACACCCAGCTTCTGGGAGGCTGCCTTAGCAAGACTGGTAATATGGTCCTTCCAAATGAGAGCAGAAGAAAAAGAGACACCAAGAATATTGAGAGAAGATGAAGGGTTGATTTTTTTAGGGATAGTCCGCTGGGAGATCCTGATGGGTAGATAGATGGAGAAATTGGGTTTTGGAAGCATTAAAGTTAACAAGGTTTTTTTCTGCCCCAATTGGAAATCTTATTTAGATCAGAATTTAAGAGGTCTCTGGCTTCATTACGTTTGTCGTTGAGGGATTGCTGGCTGGGGCGTTCTGAAAAATGAATGGAGTAGTGTAAGGTTGAGTCGTCTGCATATGAATGGATGGGAATTAAGGTACAGTTAAGGAGATCATTTATAAAAATTAGAAAGTGCATAGGAGATAGGACAGAGCCCTGACGAACACCAGAGTTTATAGGGTGAGGAAGTGAACAATGGCCGTCCACAACCGCGGCTATGGAACGGCCGGAAAGGAAATTAGAGACAAAGGCACAGATGGAGGGATAGAAATCGGTACCTTGTTTCTTTTCAACTGACGGTGTATTGCAAAGTTCCCATAAAGATTTCTCGGTTATTTTGAAGATTTTGTAGTGAAAAATGGAAGGAAAAAGTATTGACCGAATTACAAATTTAGCTTGATATGCAATCATTACTTATTATAAACCGCTAATTATTCTTGCAAGTCAATCATACAGTACTATTTTTACTTATACAAACTCTGTTTAAATCTGTTGTTGCATCTTCATATTTTGCAATTATTTTTCTTTATTAAATTGTATCTATTCATTGTCAATGGTATCAATTGCTTGCTTTTGCGATTTCCTTATTTTATTTGTACAATAAATGTAGGTTATTTGTAGGGTGGTTGTTGTTGTTCCCCAAGCTGCCTGGCTGAACACCCCCAAGGCCCCGAGCAAGGCCAAGGCCATAACAGAGCGCCCCCACAGAACCCTCCCTGCCGACCACAATAAAGCCTGGGTGACCGAAGCCACTCCATGGCGGGGAGCTGAGGAGGGTGCAGAAACGCCCGGGAAACCAAAGCCCCACCCAGGGCCCTGTGCCCCTCAGCAATTATGAAGAGAAAGTTGAGGGTCAAAGGAAAAATGTGATGCTTTGGCTTCCAATCTTGGTAGATTGGGAGGTCAATCCACGGAAGAGACGCAGTCACTTGAGATCTAGAAAATATATAAGTAAAAGGAGCAGTCTGAGTAAGCTATGGGTATGGCAGAGATCGCTCAGTTCTCACTCTGATAGACCAGCCCAGTAAGGGTAGTAATTGGAAGGAGTCACTTGAGGCATGCTATGCTTGTAGCTACCTACCCGATAGCACTATCGTTAGCGAGTGCTGTTTGTATCTTGTCAAATTGCAAATTTAGTTAATTTAAATATCAAGTAGTTTAGTTTCATACAGAATTTAGTAAAATTTACCAGAACTTCCCAAATTGACTAATTCCTTGAATGTGACAATAGTGCATTATGATGTGTGATTAGTTTGCTTGGGAAACGGATTAATTTGCTCATGTAGTAATGTACACCTTATGTGGTGGATTCTATCTATGTCTATTGCCGGACGCCTTACTCCCCTTACGAGGATGGCCATACACAGAATGCCTCCAAGCGGACCTATTCCCTGTGTGAGGGACAACCCGAACCAATCCACCTTATGTGGTGGATTGTGTTCTTTTATTTATAAATTATTTTGCTTAAGCATAGCAATTTTGGTAAGTTTTGTCATTTTACTGTGTTCGTCCAAGTTTTGGTTTGTTTATTTTGCAAGTTTTACATTATAAAGTCATGGTGTGCACAACTTTAGATCTTCAAAATTTGACTTAATTTTGTTAATTATTTTTTTGACGTAGGATCAGACTACGGTTTGATCTTTAACCGTCTGTTCCCGGAAGGGCTCTTGAACGCCCATAAAAAAGCATACACGAGCTGCCCGGAAGGGCTCTTAAACACCCATGAGGTCAAAGCCTGTGAGCTTGGTGTGCGAGGCGTCGGTCCGACGCATGTAAACAACAGCCGGCTGGACCGACGCCCCGCATCTCCGGCCACAAGAAGGGGAGCGTCGCTTTTTCGTGTGTGCCTGTATGTTGTTGTTAAGTATCGAAAAGTAGTGTAAAGTGGCTGTTTTTGCCATAAAGTTATCTCCAATGAAATCATCATCACAACTCAACCAGTTGACTTAGAGAGCTCTACTTAACGCCATTCTACAGGTAAATAACACAGCTACGCTTGGGGATGCGTGGGAATGCGGGAAGTAGTCAGAATAACAAATATACGGTAGCCTAGCCTAGACGTTTTTCGGCCAAAACACCCGGGTTTCGGGGAATATTTATGTAATGCGTAGCCGGGGCTGGAGGGTTAATACAAAAAAAAACTGACAAGTGAGACCGCTTTGAATAGGGATGCCTGGAGTGCCGCCATTAGGACATCAGAACGGAGCTGCACTGTGTGTGGAGCACTCGGCCATAAAGTTGATGTATGTATTTAAATTAAATATTTCCTTAACTAGAACTCAGCCACAATGCCAAGTTCAAACAGATTGGAGGTGCTCCACCAGAGCTGGTGCTTCTCAACAGATTTGATCAGGTAAGTCTAACATGGGTAAAGTAGTCCGATCTATCTATTGCCGGATGCCTTACTCCCCTTAATGAGGGTGGCCATACACATAAGGCCACCAAGCGGACCTATTCCCTGTAAGAGGGACAACCCGAGCCAGTTTACTGAAGGATTTACAGGATTAATCACTCAATTTAGGGTCCGTCCGACTCAGAGGCCCTCTATGTATCTTGTTAGCACTATTTTTCTAGTGGTGTTTGGCTAGTCTGTCCACTAACCTACCTTACACTTAGATAAGCAAGCAGTACGGTTTTGTATCCGGTTTACTCCCCTAGACAGGTTGCCGACCAAGGCTGACGAGTCCCATCCACCCGGATTTTTATGAGGTTCTCACCTAGATGGGTTGCCGACCAAGGCTAACGAGTCCCATCCACCCGGGATGTAGTACAGTAGTCGGATAACAAGGCATATTAGAAAGTTATTAAAAGTATTTATTTTATCAAATAATTTTTTTTCTAGATATTGAACCAATTTTTCTTGTAAAATAAGACTGAACAAATTACAGTACAGTATACAGTATTGTTGAACTTCTTTGCCTTGTATTTGTAAGTATGTGTAAGGCTTTTTTTAACTTCTTTGCCCTGTATTTGTAAGTATGTGTAAGGCTTGGGCTGAAAATAATTCAGAATGGCTTCATCCTGTTCATTCAAAGATTGTCATGGTTATCATGTACCATTGAATTTTGATTACATTTGTAGAATATCTATAATACCGGTATAGCAATATTCATAGTTAAAAAAGTAAGCATTAGATTTACATAAATTTATATAGTGCAGCAAAACAGTCCATATACAGATAGTGTATTGCAAACCAGTCAACGTAAAGGTTCTCCAAATTACAGTAAAACTTTACTGTTAGTCTTGTAGGAGAGACATAATAATAATAATACTTTATTCCAGACTCACACAGTACAGACGGTAGGCTTACCATACTGGGGTCCATATATATCTTGCAGTAACATAAATATACATACTGTACATAGGCCACATAAAATTAAAAAAAAAAAAATAATAATACCCAGCTTGCTAGTATATAGTTCACAGCACTGCCTCAACCAAAAACAGTGGTCATCAAACTACTGTGTTACCAAAACCACTGTCCTAATTGTGTACAGTACCATGCCTCACATCATTTAGCTACCGGTACAGTATAGGAATACCGGTACTGCACTATGAGGTTCAGTACCGGTATGCTAATTCTGTAGAGTAGCAATACAGTTGAACCTCTTTTTACGGACATAATCTACACTCCTTGAGAGCCCTGTGGGAAAGTCCGATTATGTCCATGGCCTTCCTTAGGAACTCGGGGCTGTTCGGCCAGGCAGCTTAGGGAACGAGTACAACAACAACCTTGTTTTACGGCTACTGCAATAAATGAGAAACGCACAAATAATAATATCAGAACTTAAGGAAATATTTACAATAGGGACTGCGCTGATTGCCAAACTTGCCATTTTTATTTGCCCTTCATGTATCTATCACTCCGGCCAATAATCCCATGTGCTCACCCGAAACCAGGCTTGCCTTCCACTGGCCACTATGTTTTTGTTATGCTGTTTGTCTATCTCTCTTATTAATGATTATTTTATCTGTCATAAATGTGTAATGTGATGGAATTAATTTTTTGTTTAGGTATATTGAAAGTAATAGAAATTTTACTTACATTCTTAAATATAAACTTGAAAGACAGTGCAGTTCTGGTCTTGCATCCTAATGGCGGTGCTACAGGCAGCTTTTGATTCCACCACATAAGTAATGAATCACAGATCAAACTAAAATTATTTCTGTTCATTAAAGAGGGAAATGGCTGGGAAACTCATTTTAAGATAAATTATTCGACATCGGGTTGTTTTACGCAAGGCTACTAGCCGTGCATATGACTGAATTTTGTGTAAATTTATTTTAGATGTTTAGAAAGGTGCCAAGCAAATGGCCAATCACATACCCGTACAGTACAGTAGACCCCCGCCCTTTCGGACGAATTGGGGGAGACCCCTGTCTGAAAGTGTCAAAAGTCCGAACTTCAATTATGTCTGAAGTTTATAAGTCCGAATAAGATTTAATTTTTCTCAGCCTTTCAGACAAATTCGAAAGGCTGAAATAATGTCCGAAGTTTATAAGTCCGAATACACATTCACCTAACCAGACAAGTCCGAAACTCTCCTCTTTGGTCCGAATGCGATTTAATTTTTCTCGGCCTTTCAGACAAATCGGAAAGGCTGAACCATGAGTCCGGAAGTCTTGGAATTCCGAAAGAGCGGGAGTTTACTTATATAATCCACTTGAAACCAGGTTCAACTGAATATTCTATTTTTTTTAGCTAGTCCCTAATTATCAAGATATAGTAATTGACAATTTCTCGCCCAGTTAAGATTAACAGAATACAGTATAGAATAAAAGGAGTATCACATGAGAGCTTATGGTCTGTATGTATTAATTGTTTATCTTTTTCTATTGTTATTATTGATTTTTAAGATTAATTATTCTTGTTAAAAGAGTACTCTGTTTAAATCTGTTACTACTTCATATTTTGCAATTATTTTTCTTTATTATACAGTATTGTATCTATTCATTGTTGATGGTATCAATTGCTTGCTTTTGCGATTTCCTTAGTTTATTTGTACAATAAATGTAGGTTATTTGTAGGGTAGTAATTGTTAGGAGTCACTTTAGGCATGCTATGCTTACAGGTACCTACCCGATAGCACTATCGTTTGTGAGTGCTGTTTGTATTTTGTAATATTGTTGATATCTTGTCAAATTGCAAATTTTAGTTAACCCTTAACCAACGGTGACTGTCATATGACTGGCGAGAGATAAATGGCCTATCCTCTGTACCCGTCATATGACGGGCGGCATTCTGAGCACATTGGGGGCTCTGAGAGAGAGTCCGTGCGTTGGGAGGATGATAGGCGGGGTCTGACCACCGCCGCCTCCCTACACACACACTGCCTCGCAATATAAGGAAAAAACTGAGGAAATTACCTTATTTAGGGTATTTTCACCTCCGATTGCGCGATCGCTACAGGATAACCTGTGGTCGTACAAGGATGATTCAGGTGTCATTGGAAAGCTCTATTATCGCCCTTTCACGGATACATAATTGTATTACGCTCTGGCTCTTGTTTATTCATGAAAAAGAGAATGGAATGAAGCTCGTTTTCGGTAAATATGCCTGCCTGGCAGGTAGTTGATTTTACTAACGGCCCCGTCCTTTGAGTGTTAAATATTAAATTTAAATATTAATTGTAGTTTCTTTATTCATACCGAATTTAGTGAAATTTACCAGAACGTCCTGGACTTCCCAAATTTACTAATTCCTTGAATGTGACGATAGTGCCTTGTTATATGTGCGATTAGTTTGCTTGGGAAACAGTCTCAAGGGGTATCGCACAGGGCCAAATTCTCGCCATTCTCCGATCTCCAGTCTCCGTTTCCGCCCAATAGCGACGGCAAATTCTATCACACACGCCAAGCGTCCTGGCTGCGGTAGTCTCCGACACAACAATAACAATGTCCGACCTTAGCCTATATTGTGCTGTTTCACCTATACTGTAATGTATAGTAATATGGATTTGCATCTACAATTATAATGCAATATGACTCAATCTACAAGTTAGTGTAATTTTTTTTTTTTTTTTAATTTGAAGCTTATATGAGGAAATATTTTTAACTTTTCGAATGTTTTCGATTCATGCCAATCGCCGTGGCGTAGGCTATAGAGCAGTGGTTATTTAGCTGCAAGTGGTGTAGCTATGTTCTCATTAATTCACCTTGAAATTTTGTTGTCTACCAGCAGCCCTTCTCACAATCAACACTTAATTTTGTAGCAAAATATATATTTTGATAGTTATATTGTGGTGTTTCACTTAAACTGTACAGTAGAATAATATGGATTGATATTGACAAACTTTGTGTAATAGGACCCAATCTATACGTTAATGTTGCTATGTTTTGAGTTTGAAGCTTATATAAGTAGCTATGGGGAAGTTTTTCGCAATACTGTACAGTCTGGCCTGCCAATACGCGAGAATATGGGCGACACGCGAGGGCGCGGAATGAAAATTCGCGTATTGGCAATAGAGTATTATATGGGAATAAATCGATATGGGCGGCACTGACTCCAAGTTGTCTACTTTAGGCCTATTTATCTCAGTCAATTGCCACAAAAGGTACATATATGTATACATAAACATCCAAATCATAAGAAAATATAACTATAATAATAAACTCACTTTAAAATTAACAGTAACTGTAGATATGAAGGGTGGGTGATAAGTTTGTTCTTGCGAGGGGGCATGATGATGGGGGCAAAAAACTATATCACTGCACATGAGTCGGACTGCTGTTGCGCGAGCGTGGACTGAGGGTAGACTAGCGTATCCCACAATGCCCTGCGTGCCTACGTAACTGGCGTCCCTGCGCAGATGGATGCGCGGAATGGTGGGGGGCCTCGCGTATTAGCTGAACTCCCCGGAATTGCCCTTATATCGGCCCCGGATTCGCGTTTTAAAGGTACATCACGCGTTTTGAAAGTTTTGGGTATGATTCGACCCCCTCCTCGCGTATAAGGTGAATCGCGTATTAAAAGCTCGCGTATTGGCATGTCAGACTGTATATAGGCTATAGCCTGACGGCGCCCCTGTCGTTACCTCGGCACTAAGCGATATTTTATATTGTGCTGTTTCACCAATAATTTAGAGTAACATGGATTTATATTGACAATTGTATTTCAATATGACTCCATCTACAAGTTTGCGTTATTATTTTTTTATATTTGGAGCATACATGAGGAAATATTTTGAACTTTTCGGAGGTTGTAGAATGCCTGGTATAATCCTGTGTAGTGGGTAGACCTGTATTTATCTCAATAATTTGGTAATGTTACAATATATTTTTACATTTTACATGCATAAATAGTCCACTAATATAATAGGTTGGGTTAGGCTAGGTTAAATATATTGTTCAATGATTCTTAGTAAATAGGCATCTGAAAAACAGTTCCTCCTGCTACACAACCGAATGTTTTCATTTCATACCAATCGCCGTGGCGTAGGTATAGGAAGTGGTTATTTAGCTGCAAGTGGTGTAGCTATTTTATCATTAATTCACTTAGTTTGTCTATCCACAGCCCTTCTCACAATCAAAACACACAATTATGTAGCAAAATATATATTTCTAAGTCATATACTTGAGATATCAACGAGATTAAATGGGAGCTGTAACGATGCTGACAATCTACCTCCGTCAAAAGATGGAGCTTCCCACCCAGTGCGGGAAGCATCCTAGCTCCGTCAAACGGTGAGATTTGTGTCGGAGAATGGCGGTAGCTCCATTTTTTGCGGTAGAATGGCGAGAATTGGCCCAGTGTGATACCCCCTTCAAACAGATTAACTTGCTCATGTAGTAACATACATCCTGTGGGGTGGATTGTGTTCTTTTATTTATAAATTATTATTTTGCTTAAGCGTAATTTCCGCATAGCGATTTTGATTAGTTAGTTTTGTCTTTTTACTGTGTTCGTCCAAGTTTTGGTTTGTTTATTTTTCAAGTTTTACATTATAATAAAAACTTTAGATCTGCTATTTTATCTGGCACTATTTTGTCAACTATGCTGGAGAAATAAATGACAATTCTAATAGGTGTATCAGAAGCTGCCAGATCAAAGTTGAGTATTGGCTTTAACACTCCACCCTTAGGTTGTTGAGCGCCTTTCCCTGGACAAGCTTAACCGTGAGGAGTGCAACCAGCTGATGCTGAAGAAGGGCTTCTACAAGAAAACAACCGAGGAAGAGGAAGTACCACAAGAATACCTCAATGGTCCATACAAGGAGAGGGAGGAACTCTAGGATGATTTTGTTCACTTTTTTTTCACCTGTTTGAATGTTTTCAGTATAATTTAATGTATTCCTAAGTATGCGAGTTATAATTTTTTCCAATGGCAACTTCAAACAATTATAGTTACCTTTTGTTATTGTTGCTGTGAAATATGTTAAATGAAAGTTATATGCTTCTAGCAGGTATTTGAATCTTGCTCGTGAAGGAGGTGGCTTAAAGGGTGAATACTCCGGCTACTTTTGGATATTCATAAGGTTCAGTGCTTGTTGGAATGTAATTTTTTCATTTCATGGTTTGAATAAATATTTCCAAAGATAATGTGTTTATTATCCCACACTGTGTCACGAATCACACGTACAGTATCACGATTGTCATTATTATTGCTGTCTTTGTGTAGTCCACTGTTTGTGTATGGTACCTTTGCATGATGCTTACGGTAGCTCAGGAGGGCTAGGTTTGGAGTTTGTGAGAATGCCTTGATATAGTTCTCTTTAGTCGCGAGGCAGTTCTTGAATCAGCGGTGCCTCTTGACGTTGGTTCACAGGATGGTCTTTTCTCGGATTGACTACTGAAATGGTTTGTTGATTGATTTTCCAAATTATCAATTGAGGAAAGTCCAGACAGTGTTAAACAGGGCTGTAAGGCTTGTTTTCTGCCTCCCGCAGAGAACTTCTACTACTCCATACTTGACCCTGGATGATGCTATATAGCGTCAATAGGGTTAATGGTTAATGGGCCGCACCCTTGGTAATGCCATATGGCGTCTGCATGTTTCACGCCAAGCAATCAAATATTCCATTTTGCAATCACGGCCCTATTGGTGTTGTGATGAACTAAGCCCCATCCCCAGCCCCTCCTGCTTTCCCCCAAGTCTTCCCCCCCCCCCCCCCCCTATTGTCCCACCTACACCTACAAGCACCCCTTTAATATTATCTCTCCTTTCCCTACCTCTTGTAATTGCATCATCCCTTGTGGCTTGGGAGACAGTGGGGGCCTGAGTCGGTGAGAGAGGGTGTAAGGTCTTTTTCTGGGTCACGTGATTGATCAATGCCTAGTCCCACATGTATATATGCATGCACTTTCAAGAGCTGGATTTTTTGCTGCTGCTCAAGCAGTGATAAAAAGAGAATAAAGCAACTTAGAACCATGAGGTTTTCACATTCTCAAGCTGAATAAAGGTATGTGGTCATGGTATTTGGCTGATTATTGTTTGTATGAAGCTACAAGAGGCATAAACAAAGCGTTTGCGCACCTATACCCCTGGGTAGGTGGAGTAGCGGGAATATTTATAGGCCGGTCTCATGACCTTCAAAGTGTGTAAGCCTAGTGATCTTGCTGGTTTGCTAAAGCATCCATCAGCGCGACCAGGCGTGACCTTGCAAAGCGAAGATGATCTCTGAGTCTTGATGAACCTGTGACGGCGCACCAGTCATCTTTATGAGTGGCAGTTTTCAGACATGGCCCCAAGGTTGTATATTAAATTTCCGTTTTTCAATGAGGCAGTTCGCTTCTGTAGAGTCCATTAAAAGGGAGTAGTAATAGTAGTTCCCTAGGCTACCTGGCCGAACAGCCCCGTTAAAAGGGAGTTCAAGACCCTCTTTGCAAGAAGCTACGGCTGTGAAAGAGGTGTGACTGTCAACTACAGCATTATGGATGGTTCTTGTAACTTGAGTCTGTCGAGTACTGGTGAATTACTATATTGGAAAAAACGGTGCTTTTGATAAACCGAAAATCTTGTGGAAATAGGAGAGGTAATGATGCTGAGAATGCATTGACCCTGGAAATTAGTGAATCTAGACTTGTCCAGTGAGCCCAGTTTGAAATCCAAGTCATTGGAGGATTGTAACCTGCATAGTAGGAGCTTGTATTTGCGAGGTAGTTTCTAAACAGATGTTGTTGCATCCTAACATTGGTTCCTTTGATCATCCTTTCTTGCATAGATTGTAATGCTTATACGGGTTAGTTTCCCTAATTATTGCACACTGTATTCAAACCGAGAACCTCCGCTACTTCATATCTATTGTACTGTTGTTGGACTGGCTGCCAGTTAAACCTAGGATAGAAATTAAATTGTCTCCTGAATTTTAAGGCTTGAGTTTGAACTTAATTACAGTATCTTGTTGATCTGTTAAAATGTTCATTGGCACACCCGGGTATAATTCTTTGCATCTCTAAACGGGAGCCATCCAGCAGTCTTCTTTCTCTTTCCTACGTAGCTCCTAGGTTGTACTGTTGTATAATCAATTGCCGTTTTCCATGAGACGGGTGAATGTACGGTACTTAATCTTTTTAGGGGGCAGCTCAAGACCTATCTCTTCCAGAAAAGTTATGATCTTGCTAGTGGCACTGTGACAAATTATTACAGGTTTTAGCTGCTGCCACAGTTACAGGTTATACTGTATATTATGAGGGTCGCATTCCTTTTGTGGTGTAATGCATTCCGAGCACTAGTAAATTCCTCCGGAAGAACTGGCCGTACTTTTAACCCCTCTTTGGCGGGACCGGACTTAAGTCCGTATCTAAAAATCTGGACTATGTGGCGGGGCCTGACTTATGTCAGTGTGCAATTTTTGAGCAAGAATGGCTCAGAGAGAGAAGAGCGACGGGAGGAGCGTAGGTTACCTCATGACCGCTCGGCACGGACCCCGTGCGCCTACTGACATCTACTCCACACACATCCATCCTCCCTACCTCGCCACACAGGGAATTATGTGAGGAAATTACCGTATTTTAGGGTTTTTTCACTCTTGTTGCACGATCGTTGCAAGAGCACGCGTGGTCGTAGAAGGATGGTTCTGGTGTCATTGGAAAGCTCAATTTACGCCCTTTCAGCAATATATAATTGTATTACGCTCTGGCTCTTGCTTATGCATGAAAAGGAGCACGGAAACTAGGCCATTTAGGGTTAAAAAAAAACGCTGGGCGCGTAGTGGAAAAAAACTGACGGGCCCGCTCGTAAGGTGTTAAGACAAAAGACCATATTAACCCTTTCGCTGCGGGTGACGTTCTGGAACGTCCTGGCAAGTTACAGCGATTTCCAGGCTTTAAAAGCCTGTAAAAAATAGTGTCGGTGGGCGGGAGCGTGAGGGGCCCACCTCCGTCCCTCAGAGCAGCGAGCGGCTCACTGAGGTAGACTGTCTCTTGCGCGGGTCTCTCTCTCTCTCTCTTTCTCTCACAACAGTGTAGCCAAGCGAGCGAGTGCTACCAAATAGCGGGTTTCACGCGTTTCACTGGCACCGCTGCGGGTGAACCAGACCACGTACGGGGCCCGTTCTGGTCTCATTTTGAAGCTATTTTCGCGTAGTTTTTGGCAGAATACAGTTCATTTAATGCAGATGCTTGATTTATCATTCAGGAGTGCCTGAATATGCCCTAAATAGCCCAAACATAGCCTATTTCTAACATTTTCTATCGAAAAATGTACGTTATTATAAATACAGTAATAGGTGGAGGAGCGAGTTAGGGGAGTATGGATTTGTAGGTTTGCTGATTGTGAGGGTAAGAATGAAAGTGGGAATACAGGCATGGGTGATTTTGTGTACACTGACAGAATATGGAGGAAAGAGAAGTTTTGGGTTAGTGTCGAGGTATGCCTGTATAAGTTTGGAATGACAGTATTTGTGATTGACGGAGGCAAAAGGCAGAACTGCCTATAACGAGTGCCTCTCCCATAGTTGAAAGAGTGACAGGGCCAAAATCAAGGGATGTTCGAGCCAAAATGCCTGGACACACAGAGCTTGAAGCAATTTAAGTCCTAGGAAGAGGGAAAGTGATTCTGGGAGAGAGTTCCAGAGCTCAGCTGTTGAGTAGAAGAATGTTTGAGAGTAACATTTCACTCTTGGGTTGGAGAGTTGCACAGAGTAGGGGTGGGATTGAGTTGCAAGACGGGTACCACGTGCCCTACGTAAAGGAGGTAGTATACACTGGGAAAGCTCTGAGGAACACTGATTATTATAGTAGCGATAGAATAGCGAGAGAGATGCAACATTGCGGTGGACAGAGAGAGATTGCAGAGAGTTAGTGAGTGGACGGGAGTTAATGATACGAAAGGCCTTCCTTTCAACTTTGTCTAGGAGAGCGGTGTGAGAGGAACCTCCCCACATATGTGAACAATACTCAATACAAGGATGCACTATGCCCCTGTACAGAGCAAGAAGCTGTGCAGGGGAAAAGAACCCCCTAAGGCGGTTGAGCACACCCAGCTTCTGGGAGGCTGCCTTAGCAAGACTGGTAATATGGTCCTTCCAACTGAGAGCAGAAGAAAACGAGACACCAAGAATATTGAGAGAGATCAAGGATTGATTTTTGTATTGTTGAAGAATAAGGGATAGTCCGTTGGGAGATCCTGACGGGTAGATAGATGGAGAAATTGGGTTTTGGAAGCATTAACGCCTTACGAGTGGGCCCGTAAGGAATTTCTACTATCCGCCAAGCAGGGGGTTTTACTCTAAATGTCCTTGTTTCCGTGCTCTTTTTCATGCATAAACAAGAGCCAGAGCGTAATACAATTATGTATCCCTGAAAGGGCATTAATTCAGCTTTCCAATGACACCAGAACCATCCTCCTACGACCACGCGTTCTCTTGCAACGATCGTGCAAGACGAAGGAAAAATCCCTAAAATACGGTAATTTCTTGACATAATGCCCTGTGTAGTGAGGGAGGGAGGGTGGATGTGTGTGGAGTAAACTTTAGTAGGCCCGCTGGACCCGTGGAAAACGGTCAGAGCCCGACCTACGCTCCGCCCACCGCTCGTCTCTCTCTCAGAGGCAATATTGCTCCAAAATTGCACACAGACTTAAGTCGGGCCCCGCCACATAGTCCAGGTTTTTAGATACGGACTTAAGTCGGGCCCCGATAGACAAGCGTTAACCCTTGTCTAGCGGGTGCTCTGTGGCCGTTTTGGGCCTTTCCAGGCCATTCTGACTGCTATATCAACCATCAGTATGAAAGGAACTGTATTGCGCCGAAAACTAGGTGGAAATCGCTACACAATGACGCCACATACAGCTACGTAGCACTCGTGGAGCACTGACAGTGTTACCTCGAAGATGGAAGTTTAGCTGATTTTGCTACATTGCTCACTTTTACCGAACTATTGGTTAAACTGTCATCCTCCCGCGCGGTGGGGAACTGGAGTTAGTGTGGGCCGGGAGGCCACAGATGTCGGACGTATGGATCATTACTATCCCACCCATTTTCACTCTATTTCCACCCTTTTTTCACCAGTTTTTTGCCAGTTTTTTCAACTCTACTTATGTTGCGCGCCGCTCTTTATTAAGGGTTAAAGGTAGCAAGGTTTTCTCTGCCCCAGTTGGAGATAGTATTTAGATCAGAATTTAAGAGTTCTATGGCTTCATTAAGTTTGTCGTTGAGGGATTGCTGGCTGGGGCGTTTTGAAAAACTAATGGTGTAGTGTAAGGTTGAGTCGTCGGCATATGAATGGATGGGAATTGAGGTACAGTTGAGATCATTTATAAAAATTAGAAAGAGAATAAGAGATAGGACAGAGCCCTGAGGAACACCGGAGTTTATAGGGTGAGGAAGTGAACAATGGCCGTCCACAACCGCGGCTATGGAACGGCCGGAAAGGAAATTAGAGACAAATGAAGTAGACTGCATGTTTTTGGAAGTGGTGAAGAGCATGTACAGTATGAGGATGCTATGGCTGCAGTGTCTGGAGACAAGGAACCAAGAGAGTTCTTAGATCTTGTTTGATTAAAGCAGGGGTGTGTGATGTCTCCATGGTTGATCAGTACAGTAGGCCTATAATATACATGAGTCAAGAAATGCATGGAAGAGCAATGGATGTTGGGGTACTCCGAATAAGGGTTGAGAGCGAGTGGAAATTGCCTGTGCTGATGATATAGTTCTATTGAGTGATAAGTGAGAGTTGAAAGTGTTTGGTGAACATGTTTGATAATCTGTGCAAGAAACAAGCTGAAGATCGATGTCTCAATGGTCTTTGAGAGGCATGCAATCACAGTGTGAAGTAAGGTTGAATGGCCAGGTATTGAAATGGTCAGCTTATTTTAGTACTTTTAAGACAGTGTGATAAGTAAAGATGGAGTTTGGAGGATGAAGTGAAACAGGAAGATTGAAGGTGCAGTAAAAGCAGTGACTGGGAACAGGAAGGTGAGCTTGGAAGTAAAAAGGTTCCTGTATGATAGTGTAATGATCGTGACATTGGCATATGTTAGTGAGGCATGTATAGTAGGCTACATAATTGTTGGAGAGGCATAAACCAAAAGTCAGGGGTTGAAATAAATTACTTGATAAGTGCATGAGGGGAATATACAAGAGCGATATGGTGTGGATATTGATGTGCTGGAGAGTGTGAAGAGGAGCACCTTGAGGTGGTTTGGTCATGTGGAGAGTGAGACTGACTAAAGAGTGTATGAGAGTGAGATGAAAGGATAGAGTTGAGAAGTATACGAGTGAAAGTGGTGTGGGGTGGAACTTGGAAGGAGAGTATTTGCCAGCAGATGGATGACAGGAGCATAGAAGCAAGTCGTTCGTGGCCATCCTCGTGTGTGGACGAGGTGTCTGGCAATAGATATTGTTGTATATGACCATACTTACTGGAACATAGATCCACCAGTATATTTATACAGTTCAGTATATATATTTGTTTTTGTAGTAGCCTACACCTCCCCGTGGCGTAACTGATAGCGCGTCTGGCTCACAACCAGAAGGTCCCGGGCGGGGAAGAGACATTTGGGCAAGTCTCCTAACGGTGTAGCCTCTGTTCACCTAGCAGTATAAGTAGGAACCTGGTATAAGTGGTCGAAGTTGTGACGTCCCATCTGGGGTTGGTGATCGGTACGTACAAGGTGAGATGGGTATCGTACTGGTCAACCTAAGCCTTCGGGTGAGACTGGTACCGTAGTGAGAATTGTACCGTACAGATTAACCCTAAGCCTTCGTTTCCAGATGTCGCCAATTGGCTAAAATACAGACTACACACACATCCACAGCCATTCCAACGATACATAAACACTTAACATGCATTTCACGCAATATATTCCCAGTTAAGGAGGCGCGATAATAATGAGCTTAGCTCGCATTGCGTGTATTCCCCTTGACGAACAAGCAATTATTAAGTGAACAGGTAGCTTACTAATAGTAGCCTACCTATACTACAATATATAGGCTATGTATATACAGTATATATATACTGGTGGGTCGACTATTCCAGTAAATATAGTACCATACGTACTATTATATATTATTTAGTTTTTGCCCCACTTTATAGTTCATGCTAGTACTATATAGGTGTTCGATTCGCTGGTGTAGTGACTACCGTCATGGACTCCCACCCGGACTGGAGGGCCGTTCATGACCCCGCTCGGCTAAAAAAAAACAAAAAACGTACCCTTTGAGCAAGGAGATGGTATACCTACAATAGGACCAACATAAATGTGCTTTATATGGCTATCCTTAGCTGGCAAGCTTATTCAACTATTGCTATTATTATTATTATTAGTATCATTATTATTGATTATGGCTGTATCAAAATGAGGTATATGTCAAATATTGGGAGTATTTTAGTGATTCTTGGGATTTTTTAAAAATGCATCTTGGAACGGTAACACTGACCAGAGCTTGTGATACGTAACACTTAACTGAACGTAGCAATACACATAAAATCCGAAATCTTAATTTTTCTCAATTTGAGCTGTTAGGAGGGAAAAATAAACAATAGGCCTATGCATTTAGTCCTCGGACTAAATGCATATTGCATCCACCTTTGGACACAGCCAATTGTTAATTGAATCGTTATTTATCTTAACCTGTAGCATTGCTGCTATTGCATCATTCTAAATACTGTATTGTGTCAGGCAACTCACGCATGTGCTGTGTGGAGTGTGGACTGCTGAGCCTGACAGTTGGCAAAATTGGACTAAACACAGATACCACTGGGTACGGAATACAGTACTTACTCTTATTAGCTTATTCATGTGATATTTTCCCAACGTGCTGATCTTCAATCATCGTGGACAGCAAAAGTATCGTACAGCATTGAAGAAGAGATCAGAGATAGGCTATAAAGTAATATTTTGTGCCATAACCTTCCAAATTAGGCTAGCCTATGGCCCTATAGCCTAGCCTAGCCTATCCGCTATGTCAGAGCAGAGGCCTAGGCCTAACTTAGGCCATATCATAATATTAAAACGAAGGGTAGCATTCAAGGAGACTACTGCAGGACTTGCCTCTGACCGGGTATAGCCTAGGCTATCCTAGTGTTTACTACGGCCTATACCCCTTTGAAAGGACATTAGCCTAACTTAACAACCTTACCTAACCTATCCTAGTATTATGGGGGGCACACCCCTGCTGTTTTATATCTTTGACTTAAATTTTTGGTGTAGCCTAGCCATAGGCTAGCTAGGCTATTTGTCTGAAGTGGATATTTTTTCAATTTGTCGATATCCTAACGAAAATCCTCCATGCCGACTATAGGCTAGCCTATGGAGAAAAATATGGCGAATCTATTGGTGCCTAGCCTAGCCTATTTTCCATAATAAATTGTTTCGGGTAGGATGTAGTGAGCGGGCGTACCGCCATCTTTGTTTACATTACGCGTAGTGGCGTCGGACCTTTCCCATCATGTTCCCGTCTATTTTAACCTAACCTAACCTAACCTAGCCTAGTATTCATGTAGTAATGACAGGGGGCAAATAGCAGAAAATATAGCGTCGAAATAGACGGGAACGTAAGTGCGACCGCGGCGATCGCCCTATGTAAACAATGACGACCGTACGCCCGAACTCTACATCCATCCCATTGTTTCTCATAATGCTGCAGTAGGCCTAGTGTCTTTTAAAATAACTAAACTAAGTTGCTTAGTTGCACAATATGATGGAGAAACTATATTATTTGGGTAAAGTTCTAGAACGTTTGCAGAATTGCAGCACTTCCTATTTATAGCCTACAGTATTTAGCCTAATTATATATTTAGGCTATGCTGGCTCGCTGGTGTAGTGACTAGCGTCTTTGACTTCGACCCAGAAGGCCCAGGTTCGCGCCCACACTCGGCGCATTAAAGATTTTTCACAAGCACCGAGTCATTACCGTCCCTCATGAGCAAGGGGATGGGGTAGTAGTACAGGCGTCAGGACCCCAATGGAAATACGCCTAATCGGCCTTATTGGGCTATCCTTAGCTGGCTTAGCATGCGCTAGCTTTAAGAACTATTATTATTATTATTATTAGCCTATTATTATTATTATTACAGGGCCTCGGATGTCTAGGCTAGTCACCTGGTTAGGAATTAGGACCATTAGGTAACCTAACCTAACCAGGTGACTAGCTAACCTAACTTAGGCTTGGTTAATTACACTAGGCTAATTAGGCTAACCCATGAACTTCTAGAACATGTGCAAAATATAAGGTCAAGTTGAGGGAGATAGAGGGGGTGGGGAAGGAGTGGAGGATCATGAGGATGTGCTGATGTATGGAAAGATGCGGCAAGAGTTGTGTTATTGGGTGTATCACCTAGCCTACCTCTGACCGGGTATATTCTAGTGTTTACTATACCCCTTTGAAAGGACATTGGCGGCCCTAACCTAACAACCTTACCTAACCTATCCTAGTACAGTATTATGGGTGGGGGCTGCCGCGGCGGCGCCCCCACACCCCCGCTGTTTGACATAACTCACAAGTCACGTGTTTACATGACGTATGCCCGGTAACACAACTCATTCCAAAGATGCCACTACTTTCTATTAGTCACCCAAATTTCAGACATTTCCCGGCACTGGCATGGTTTTTGAAGGGTTATTTTTACACGTTTAAGTGCCGTGGCTTCCAAGAGGACGTTCGCAGTCCATGGGTTAAGTTTGTTCATCTCCTTAGATAGGTAACATTTACCTAAAATATATATATACTCCAGTTACTTTCTAAGCCTAACCTAGGGGCTGCCGCCCCCAAACCCCGCTCCTCTAAAATATGATATAGAAGACATCTATGATCAAATTACTTACTAAACAGCACTGCGGGAGCAAAGACGCTGCCACGGTGTAGGGAGGATGCTCGTGGAGTCGTGGACTTACAGTTTCTTACAGTAGATCCTCTGGAAAAAGGCAAACTAAGCCTGTGTATCCAGCTCAGTGCCAGTACTTGCACTACTGTGGTCGTTCACTGTGTTGGCGGCGGCGGCAGCAGACGCAACATTTTTATTATTCTGTATTTTTGCTTTATAATCAAACTTCAAATCTTGTCTTCCCCATGCTTTATCAAGATTACTTTCAAACTTCCTTATTGATTCGGAATCGACTACATACTGGGGCAGCGCGTTCCACTCATTTACCACTCTATCACAAAATGAGTTCTTCGCCTTTTCAAGCCTATTTCTTTCTTTGTAAATTTTCTTAGAGTGTCCTCGTTCTTGTTCCCTCCCGCATCAAGAAGATACCTTCACACACATCCTCATCATACTTTCCTGACACTATCTTAAAAGTCTATCATATCCCCTCTCTTTCTCCTATATGTCAGTGTCGGAAGTCCCAGTGTCCTCAACCTCTGCTCATAGCCCGCGTTCTTCAACATTGGTACTAGCTTGCTAGCTCTCCTCTGCACTTTCTCCACTGCTTCTATATCCTTTACCACATATGGAGCCCACACCTGGTTCGCATATTCCAGGTGCGGCCTAACCAGCGCTGTATAGAGATTCCTGAATATTTCTTCGTCAAGTGACACAAATGTCCTCTTTATCAGCCCTACAATTCTATTGGACTTGAACAAACACTCGCATGCCTTGCCAGCCTACTCCGACAACAAAATGTTGCCATACCCTAACCTGACCTAACCTAACCTACACCACCGCTGCTCTAAAAAATTATGTAGAAGATATTAAATTACTAGACAGTACCGGTATTCAGGCGTATCACCCGCCTTGTTTACACTACTCTCGCGATCACGTTCCCGTCTATTTTGACTGCCATGGGATACAATAATAGGCTAAGGGTGAGGGGGGCTTTGCCTCACCTCATCACCCCATGGTGTATTATCATCATATACAGTATATATATACTGTGTATATATATATATGTATATATATATATATATATATATATATATATATATATATATATATATATATATATATATATATATACAGTATATCTGGTATAATCCTGTGTAGCGGGTGGACCTGTATTTACCTAATTGCCTAATTATATATGTATATATATCTCAATAATTTGGTAATGTTAAAATGACCTATATTACCATGGCTACTGTACGTCCGGATACTACATCCTTTCCCTAGACTGAGAGTGAAAAACATCTCTGAGATTGCGCATCATGACAATAGAAAATGGGGTTGTGAGGGAATTGAAGTACAGTAGTCTGCTAGATCATCAATGCGCACAAAAATATATATCATAAATTCAGCATTTCCTTTCTGAATTTAAGTATTGTATTGTATGGGTCTCTAATGCCATTTCGTATTATGTGGAGTAGTTTATACAACAAATAAGCGGAAGGCCGACTTGTAAATAATTAAGCAATTTATTCCATAAGTTGTCCATGTGCATTTAAAAGGGTATTTCTGCACTCTGCAGGTGCAAGAAAATTATACCAATTTTCCAAGAAACTTTCTATGATAAAACCGCATCATCCACATCTCTGCTAGACTGCTACTGCGGCTCACAGCGGTTGTGATCCAGGATTCTTAAGCCATTGGAGAGTACAAAATGTCTAAAGATACAAATTTACAGTAAAACGTTATGGGTAAAAATCAAGGATACTATGGCACGTTTGAGGTTATTTCTTTTTTATTTGTTTTCAAAAGCAAAAAAAAAAAAAAAAATCCATTTCGGTATCATTTTTAGAAGAATATTATGGTCTATCTATTTATATATTGCCGGATGCCTTACTCCCCTTAATGAGGGTGGCCATCCAGAGAAAGCCCCCAAGCGGACCTATTCCTTGTAAGAGGGACAATCCGAGCCAGTTTACTGAAGGATCGACTTACAGGATTGACCACTCAATTTAGGATCTGTCCGACTCCGAGGCCCTCTATGTATCTTGTTAGCACTATTTTTGTACAGTTGTGTTCGGCTAGTTATCCACTAACCTGCCTTACACTTACATAAGCAGTACCGGTACAGATTTGTATCAGGTTTACTCCCCTAGACAGGTTGCCGACCAAGGCAGTGGTAATAACCTATAAAATAGTAATGGCATATAATCCTATATGACCCCATTAACCCGAGGAATGCATCAATCATGTTTTTGAAAGACATAAAAATTAATGAATTTATCCCGAAAACACTAAAATCTACAAGGATCGAGCATGAGAATCTACAGTGTACAGTACTGTATTGTATGTTTGTACTACCGGTACTACTGTATATAATAACTAAGGCCATAACTGCGGCAATTGTCATATGACAATCACCGAAAATCTGCGTAGTATGTGGTATGAGAGGCAGGCAAGCGAATCTAGGCAGTGCTGGACAAGCCACCACCGCCCAGCATGTCTGGGAGTATACTGAGGTAGCCGTGAGACATTTCCAGCTCCCCTACAGACTTGGGGATAGCGGAAACCGTTCATTTCTACCAATTTTGCCCAACATTTGCAATATCGTTGCACAATAACCAGTGGTCGTACAGACTTGATTCAGGTGTCATTGGAAAGGTCTATTCCTCTACTTTCAGGAATATATAATTTAATTACGTTGTAGCTCTTGTTTATACATGAAAGTGTGCACGGAATGAAGGTCACTTTTAGTATAAAAAAAAACGTATGGTACAGTGCAGGCCAAGCAATTCTTATATGACAATTGCTGCAGTAATTATGTTAATATACCAGTACTGTATTATATCCTCCCCAGACTATCATGAGCGTTCCCATCCACCCGAGCAGCAACAACCCGACCTCAGCTTGGGAGCATCTTCGACAATCCCAGCGCATTATCAAGCTCAATGTTAAGACACCCACCACACCACCAGAGGATAATATGGTAATGTACAGTTGGCACAAGTTTTACCTGCCATCTGGACCACTTGCTTTTTATAAATAATTTGAAAGAGCTGAGCAATAATATTCAATATATCTTGACTGTATAATATTTTAGAGCTACCAAACGGTACTTGTCAGAAGATGGTGATGGGCTGGTCTATCAGAGTGAGAACTGAGCGATCTCTGCCATACCCATAGCTTACTCTGACTGTTCCTTTTACTTCTATATTTTCTAGATCTCAAGTGATGGCATCTCTTCCGTGGATTGACCTCCCAATCTACCAAGATTGGAAGCCAAAGCGTCACATTTTTCCTTTGCCCCTCAACTTTCTCTTCATAATTGGTGAGGGGCACAGGGCCCTGGGTTGGGCTTTGGTTTCCCGGGCGTTTCCGCACCCTCCTCAGCTCCCCGCCATGGAGTGGCTTCGGTCGCCCAGGCTTTATTGTGGTCGGCAGGGAGGGTTCTGTGGGGGCGCTCGGTTGTGGCCTTGGCCTTGCTCGGGGCCTTGGGGCTGTTCGGCCAGGCAGCTTGGGGAACAACAACAACAACTTGTCAGAAGTTCTGGTTGAATCACCACTCAGCCGAATTTCTAGTCCGCCGCCTCTGCACCTCTCTTGCAACTTGATAATATAGAAATGGACATACAATACTGTGTTTTAATGAGTTGGTTATCTAATTAATAAGGGATGGTACTTTTGTTGAATATGAATTTGTTCTCATTGTTGTTCATACCTGATCATAGAAACCATGTACTGTATCACTGTTCTTCAGAGCTTCTCAGTGTATACTTCCTCCCTTATGGAGAGTGGGGAACATCCGCCTTTCAACACATTCCCAATCCTAATCTGTCTTGTAAAGTCAGTAAAAATAGGTTAGCCTAAACAGAACCAGATGCGGAAAGAACTTGAGCCGACCAGGTCAAGTGAGATATCTATTGGTCTAACTGGTAGAGTGCCTGCCTCATAACCCAAGGGTCCCGAGTTCAATTCCCGGCCAGGGTGTATATTTTCGGGAAGCTATTTCAGCATCTAACAAAGTTTTGGTGTGTTGGTAAAATTGTTCAGATGGTTGAGAGTAAGATCGGAGCTCCATAAATCCTCTTTCGGGTATGGTGTAAAAACCTATTCCTACAGTCCAACTCGGCAACTAATGTAAAAGTGAACTGATTTTCCCAGTCTTTCTTCTACTTCTTTCTTTTGACTCTAACGTACCTTGAATTTGGCTCTTTGTCACTCTTTTAACTTTACAGTACAGTAATTCCTCACTGAAAATTGAACACTGTTACGTTCCTGAAAAACAAGAATATTAGTGAAACGACTTTAAGTGAAGCCTTATCTCCATACATTTTCTTCTGGTTATGCTAATTTGTGCATAATTTTCAACTTAATTGTGAAACATATCTACCGGTATTAAGGGGACCGACCGGTTAATTTAGGCTTAAAAAACTCTAAATCCTGAAAATAACAATAGGTGTTTACTCAACAAGAGTCAACATCCCTTCATAAGCCAGTGAAATGTTATTAGTGAAAACCCATTGGAAATCGTTTTTTTTTTTTATGTTTTCCAAACTTTTCCTGTAATTCTAAAAAAGTTATATAGCGAACTTTGAAATTAACATGCTCAGTAACTACTGGTCGTACGAGGAGCATACCTATATAAATCGAAAGAGCGTAAGCTATTCTACAACCTCCCATACGCTTTATCTTCTACTTTGCCATGTTCCCGCGTAAAATAGTGTAAATCTAAAAAACAAAAGTAAAAATGTCCACCTGATTACCTTAGACTTTCACCTGTTTTTCTCAGAACCTATATTGCCGCACTATCGGATGTTATTCTACAGTTATTATTGGACCTATAGGAATGGTGTATATACCATTGGAAAGGTAATTAAAAACACTGAAAGGCCTATAAAGCCAATTTACTCTAGTAATTTAAGTGTTTTCACAATATATCGTCAAAGTTGTAATTTCTATAAATATATTCGCCTGAATCCGTAATCACCTAAATCGAACAAATACACAAAATATATAATTTTTTTTTTATAGAAACTACAGATACACCTTTTGTGAGTTGTTTGATCACATAAAACATGTGCTATGGGGATTTCTGTAGGAGTTTATCATTTTCTGCAGTGCTATGATTTTCAAAGTTTTTTTTACCTAAATTGCAAGAAAAAAGCAAAAATAAAATAAAATAAAAAAATTTGTTATCTAGTTTTATGGTCATATTCACCTGTGCCAAATTTCATTTAAATTGAAAGTAAGACCTGGAAGTTTGTAATTAACCGGTCGGTCCCCTTAAGTGCATTACCATATATTTCCAAAGTCATGAAGAATGAAACAACTGAAAATTAGGAGACAGTGCAAATTTCCATAGAGCCGTGGTGGTCAAGTGGTGAGCACGCTCGCGTGTGAATCTGAAAGACCCGGGATCGAATCCCTGCCACGGCGGACATTTAGTGGGTGCGGTAGTACGTCCTAGCATGTTTCACATGCTTGCACCCAGTCAGGGGACATCCTGACGACGTATACAGACAAAACACACTCCAACACCTTCCTCTCTCTCCAACACCCCTTCTCCCCTCTCATCACACTTCTCTGAGCTATTGCCGATAAAAATGGCATGTTCAGTCCTGTACAGAATCGTAAGATTCAGAGTCGTAAAGATTCCAGGACGAGCTCATCAGCGGCGGATCCCCAGATCGACCGTGGTGATTGTCACCTAAACATCTACAAAAAACAATATGCATGACCATTTTATTTGGCAACTTTGGATCCGCAACTGTTTGGTACTACCGGTAAATTGTTATATCTTCCAGAATTCATATACTTTACTGTACAAGTAATGATAAACTGCCAGACCAGAGTTGTGGATAAAAGTTGCCTGTAAATCCAGCATTAAAGTAATGCATTCATAAAATGTTAAGACTGAGTGCTCCACACATACGTGCAGTTTCAGTCTCTTGTCCTAATGGCGGCGTTCCAGGCAACCCTGTTAAGGGCTGCTTCACTTGTCAAGTTTTTGGATTGGAGATCGGCACGTACATCTTCCTCGGTCCACCCCTTGGTGCAGCTCCCTCCACAATCACAGACTTGCATCTTTTCACCCAATTTTGTTCATCCATTCTCTCCACATTGTAGTACAGGTACAGTGGCGCTAATAAATCATGTCCCAGCTGTCATTACGTTTGGCTTGCTCTGTGCTGTATTAATGTCTGTCAGATGTTGAATAGGAGGGGTAGGTGTAGGAACATGTTTGTATATTTCAGGGTAGGTGTAGGAACATGTTTGTATATTTCATTCGATATGAATAAATGAAGCTTTGATATTGCTGATACCAATTATTGATCAAAAAATACTTGGTGTTGAGACATCACTTATTAAGGGGGGTCACCTGTCTTTTTCCTCTCCTTTTCTCTCTTTCTCTGGTTTGTATCCATTCGGTCCCATTCAGCCTACTGTTTTAGGACATTTACCCCCATCCAGATGTCAATATTTTCCTGGCAAGCGGTAGCGAGCCAGCATATATATAATTTTGTTTTTGGCAGCAAGCTAAAGTTTTACATTTTTCGTAAGAAAAATTTCTCCATACAATACTGGCTCGCTATCGCTCGCCAGCCAGGAAGAAATCGACACCTGGATGGGGATAAACGTCTTTTAAAACAGTTGGCTGAATGGGGCCGAATGGATACAAGCCAGGGAAAGAGAGAAGAGGAGAAAAAGATACAAAAATCCGTTAACACTATTATGTTCCATATACTGTACTGTAGGTGCGGTTAACACTATTATGTTCCATATACTGTACTGTAGGTGCGGTTAACACTATTATGTTCCATATACTGTACTGTAGTGTGGTTAACACTATTATGTTCCATATACTGTACTGTAGGTGCGGTTAACACTATTATGTTCCATATACTGTACTGTAGGTGCGGTTAACACTATTATGTTCCATATACTGTACTGTAGGTGTGGTTAACACTATTATGTTCCATATACTGTACTGTAGGTGCGGTTAACACTATTATGTTCCATATACTGTACTGTAGGTGCGGTTAACACTATTATGTTCCATATACTGTACTGTAGGTGCGGTTAACACTATTATGTTCCATATACTGTACTGTAGGTGTGGTTAACACTATTATGTTCCATATACTGTACTGTAGGTGCGGTTAACACTATTATGTTCCATATACTGTACTGTAGGTGTGGTTAACACTATTATGTTCCATATACTGTACTGTAGGTGCGGTTAACACTATTATGTTCCATATACTGTACTGTAGGTGCGGTTAACACTATTATGTTCCATATACTGTACTGTAGGTGCGGTTTGTGTGTATGAGCGACACCCACTGCCTCACCTCACACCTCCAGTTTGAGATTCCTGATGGTGATGTCTTTCTTCATGCGGGCGACTTTACTCGCTGTGGTAGTGCGGCGGAGGTGGAGGAGTTCAACAGCTGGATAGGTAATTATAATGTAAAACTTGCAAAATAAACAAACCAAAACTTATACGAACACAGTAAAAAGACAAAACTAATCAATATCGCTATGTGGAAACAATGCTAAGTAAAATAATAATTTATAAATAAAAGAACACAATCCACCACATAGGGTGTACATTACTACATGAGCAAGTTAATCTGGTTCCATTTTTTTTTTTTTTTTTTTTTTTTTAGTACAGTAATTCAACCAGACCACTGAGTCACATTACGAGACTCATAGGGCTGGCAACACATAGGTAACACATAAATATACATAATTGACCACTTGCGAGTTTTGGTCTATAAGGAAGTTGGAGCTGTGGCCATCAATATTTAGCAAAATTATCAGCTAAACTACGGTCATAATACTGTACATATATAAATACATAAAACCAAATTGATCATACGTTTTTATCCATCAGAAACCCACATTATTATAGCAGTACTCTTTAATATCGATGTTTATGGTTCCAACTTCCTTATAGCCTGACAATCGCAAGTGTTCAATTGTACTTTTTTTTTTTCATTACTGTACAGTAAGAGGATATTTACACAGTTGTATGCTTGTAATTGTATGAAAGTACAGTATAATGAAGTGATAGACTCTACCGATATACAGTATACACTCAACCCTCAGCTTTCACGCACTTAGCTATCGCATTCCACAGCTATCGCCTGCTCCCCAAAAGCTGTCAGACCAGGGCTTTCACGCCTATGAGCTGGCTATCACGCACCAAATATGGCCAAAAATACAACAAAATTGGAAATTCCCGGGCTTGGGAATTCCCAGGCGGGCGGCAAGCATACGTTTACGCTACTCGCTCCCTGATTGGGCGTGACGTCATGGGAAGCAAGCGCTGTGATTGGCCGCCACCCATCCTCCTACCCTCCCGCTGTCCCGCCATACTTACAATTTCTCAGTCTTACTTGTACCCCCATTGTTGTCTGGTGAAAGCTGTGAAAAGTGTTTTTATACCTGTGAACAATGGCTACTAACCCACCCCAACGGCCACCGAATCCCCATACCTTCGCTCAGCGTAATGTGACCGCACCAAATTGAGACATTAAGAAGAGAAAGAACCTTACGTATGCTCATAAACAGGAAATTGTGAACTTAATAGGCAAGGGTGAAACAAAAAGGAGTGTGGCAAAGAAGTTTGGAGTGAATGAATCGACAGTGAGGGGGATTTATCAAAAGCGAGAAAACATAAAGACTCACATGAAACTTGCCCCATCAATTGCTGCATCGAATGCCTTTCGAAGTTCTAATAAAGTGCTACTTAAGACGGAACAAGTGTTGGGGCGATACTTGAATAAGCAGGCAAAGCGGAACTTGCCCGTGGACACACGTGAGATTACGGTCACAGCCAAGGAGATTTATCAAAGTGTGGCTCGTAAGCTTGGTGTGGATAACCCCCAAGCATTTCAGGCTTCCAAAGGGTGGGTTAGCAAGTTCATGAGCCGCCATACAATTAAGAGTGCTAAAGTATCGGGTGAGGCGGCTAGTGGGGACAGGCCTGCCGCTCGTGCATATCCAGAGGCCCTGAAAAACATCATAGAAGCGGGACAATACATTCCAGACCAAATATTTAACATGGACGAAACAAACTTCTATTGGAAGACAATGCCCAAACGTACATATATCACCAACAAGTCAGCCAAAATTAGGGGTAGAAAGGCGATAAAAGAACGCTTCACCCTGCTCTTCGCCATGAATGCTTCAGGTACCTGCTGCTTGAAACCTACCATCATTCATCGCGCCAAGAGGCCTAGGGCTTACAAGGGGCATGATATGAACAACCTAAATGTCCACTGGCTATCTTCCAAGAAAGGATACATGTCTGCCAAGCTCTCCCTGGACTGGTTTAAGAAAGCATTCGTCGCGGACCCTACCCTAGCCTCGGAACCCAACCCACCTAAATCCCTCAACACACCTACTGTACATTCAAATCTAAGCTTTTGATCTAATGAGGATTCTTGTATTCCTCTGATTTAGAGCTCTGTACCAAAATACAGCCCATGTTACTATTGTGTTCAGTTTGAATCTACCCTTGAAAAAAAAAAAAAAAATGAATAAAATAAAATATATATAAATATGATTCCTTTCTTCCTTCATTCCTTCCCCCCCTCCCCCCAATCCCCCACCCACACACACTTACATATCGTGATTTACAGCGATGAAATGGTTACACCCTTGGAGAGAGTTGTCTACTGTCAATATTGTCATTGTGGTTGTCAACTACTGTATGTAGCTTGTGTAGAAGTGAGGCAGTAAGGTGAACTCTAGGTGAGGTGTCTGGGGCCTCCTGTGACACTTGGCATGAGAAGATCACTTATAGTCCACTAGTTAAGAAATAGATAAATATATATAAAAACATTCCATTCTCCCATAGTGTTTCCCATCTATTCCCCCTACTTTATGATAGAAGTACAGTACCATAATATAGTTACTATGTATTTATACTGTACAGTGTACAGTATTGATTTTGAGCTGTACTATACTGTATACTATGCACCTAAGGGTAGACTTACAAAGATGGGGATCAGACTATACGCACTGATCTCTAATCTTTTAAAACCTGGCAAGTGATGCAGCTCTGAACAGGGCTGCCTGGAATGCCGCCATTATTATGTGAGATTGAAACTGCACCTCGTGTGGAACACTCCGTTTTTAAATTTATATATGTACTGTACACTAATTATATGCATTTATATATGTACTGTACACTAATTATATGCATTTATATATGTACTGTACACTAATTATATGCATTTATATATGTACTGTACACTAATTATATGCATTTATATATGTACTGTACACTAATTATATGCATTTATATATGTACTGTACACTAATTATATGCATTTATATGTACTGTACACTAATTATATGCATTTATATATGTACTGTACACTAATTATATGCATTTATATATGTACTGTACACTAATTATATGCATTTATATATGTACTGTACACTAATTATATGCATTTTTTCTTCATTGAGGCCACTTTATGTTTGTATTTTTTTTATTTTATTTTTTTTTTTTTTTTTTTTTTTTAGGTGCTCTTCCTCACAAATACAAGGTTGTGATAGCAGGCAACCATGAACTTAGTTTTGACCCCAAGTTCACAGGAAGATCATCAATACGACATCAACACAAGTCAGCACACACAGGTACAGTAATATTCCTATTAGACATTACCGGTACTTTAAAGGGCACAACTTTTAGCATATATCATTTTACTTGTGATCATGCACCATTTTTGTCTTGGTTATAGCTTAATAATGAAACTAAACAACTTGAAGTGCATTTTGTTCCCTAATTATGTAGCAATGTAGTAATTAAATCACTTCAGATGAGGAGTGCCTGATATTTTCCCGCAGCATTAACACGTAACGAGCGGCCTAGGCGGTAATTTATATGTACCGCCCAGCGGGGTGTTTTTACCATAAATAGGGTTGTTTACGTGATCATTTTCATGCCTAAATAAGACCCAGAGCGTAAAACAAGTATCTATCCCTGAAAGGGCATAAACAGAGCTTTCCAATGACACCCCAACAATCCTTGTATGACTGCTAGTTTTCTTGCAACGATCGCGCAACACGAGTGCAAAAACCATGTAATTAGGTACTTTCCCTACATAATTCCCTGTGTAGCGAGTGTGAGGGGGGAAGGAAGGGTGGTTTTCACTTCAGTTGGCCCACCGCGGTGGTGTGCGAAGGTCATAGCCTTACTACGCTCCTCACACCGCTCAGCTCTCTCTCTCTGCAACATTACGTGCTGAAGATGGCACACGACATAAGTTGTGAACCGCCACTTAGTCCAAATTTCTTTCACACGACATAAGTTGCGCGCCGCCAATAAAGGGTTAAAGAGTCTGTACAATATGATATTGCTTATTTATAAATTATCTTCTACCAAGTGACCAGAATAATTTGGGCATTATAGTTTGCTGTGCATTTCATTTTCTATATACAGTAAAAGTCCTGTAATCCGAATAGCAGGGGACCGGGCCTCGTTCCGATTACCAGATTTTTCGGATTGTTGGAATTAACCCCTATGAATCTGTGTATTAATGGCCTGACAAAAACCTGAACACAATATAGGCTATGCATATGCACAATATAACGCTATACATCCAATATGACACATAATGGTCAACTTTTAAAGTTATTTCATGAACATATGATATGTGTGTGTACCATTATGTGTTATTTGGGTGGGTTTTGGGTGGCCTAATGCCTCAAAAAGGGGACTTGGGACTATTTGAAATTCGGACTATCCAGTGAATTCGGATTTGGCCTCATTTTAAAATTTCGGACTATTGGGAGATTCCAATTATCGGTCGTCGGATTATCGGACTTTTACTGTACTCGGGAACGGGAAGTAATATCATGCCTTTAGATCACAATGAAAATAACAAAATTAAAACTCCTCAGGTGATGGTCTTATAAATGAGATCCCTGACCTGGGCATGAAGAGAGAGGAACTAAAGGCAGCGGTGGCCAAGGACAACACTGTAGAACTGATCACTAATGCTACCTACCTACAAGATCAACCTCTCTCTATATGTGGTATCAAGTTATATGGTACACCATGGTATGTATATACAGTATAGTATGATGTTAAGTCTGTGAATGTGGTGGAAGCTGCATGGTGGGGTAGACATAGAAAGACTTTGTATTAGGTTGTACAATTTTATTTTATCTATATTTACTCGGGCCCATTCCCCATTTTGTATTTTATCTGGGGGTGGCTGACTCGACACAGAGCTTATCCTAAATTATAAAACCTGTGAAATGAGGTAGCTTAGAACAGGACTTCCTAGAATGCCACCATTAAGACATAAGACCATATATCTTATGAATCAATAAGGGAGTTTGAAAGTAATCTTGATAAAGCATGGGGAAGACAAGATTTGAAGTTTGATTATAAAACAAAAATACAGAATAGTAAAAATGTTGCGTCTGCTACCGCCGCCGCCAACACCGTGAACGACCGCAGCAGTGCAAGCACTGGTACTGAGCTGGATACACAGGCATAGTTTGCCTTTTTCCAGAGGATCTACTGTAAGAAACTGTAAGAAACTACTGTAAGAATCGTTCAGTTTTTAAAATGTATGTACAGTATGTATGTGAAGTACCGGTACATCATAATCATTCATAGTGAGATATAGATCATAATTTAGGATATATTATCTTGCTGAACTGAATATTATCTTGCTGAAGGAAAAACAAAGGTCACTCCAGGCAGTGCTACAGAAGTCACACCTACTCCAAAGGTACATGTATCTCCTTGCACTCATGTGTGATTATCCGTCCTTTTATGGTAGGTGAGGATGCCCATTGTCCTCGTTCTGTGGTCGATGTGTTGTCAGAGAATGCATCTTTGTAGGAAAATATATCAGGTCAGTTACCCAGTTATACTCTCCAGCCCCCCATACCTTTCAACACATTATAGAAGACTGCATTCTACACAATCACTTGCGCCAACAACATAATCTACACTCCTTGACAGCCCTGTGGGAAAGCCCGATCATGGCCATGGCCTTCCTTAGGGACTTGGGGCTGTTCGGCCAGGCAGCCTAGGGAACGACAACAACAACTTTCCAGCATCACAGAAAGGTGGTTGACAATATAGCCTGGGGTGCCAGTAAGGAAATACAACTCTGTTTTAGGAGCAGGGTACTGTACTGTTCCAAACATTGTAACATTGATCCTAGAGGTGGCAAAGTGGTGCTGGAGCCAGGGACTTTAACAAAACTGCTGTGTTATAGTTGGGAATTACCCTGTTTCCACTACCAACTTTGGCTAACCAAGGCTCACACATGCATGCATGTATCTAAGTTTTTATATATAAATGATAGATTTTTCTTATGGATTTTGAACAGATCCTTTGCTAACGTGTTCCTCGCCTGGTTAACTTTGGAGGTGGTCTGTTGTCTTTGAAATTGACAATGTGAGGATTACATTTTCCGCTAAGATTGTATCAAAACTGTCAAAGAGTTGATTTATCTTCTATAATTGCAAGGTTAAGCTTATATTTTTGTTACTTCTTCAGGCAACCAGAATTCTGCAACTGGGCGTTCAACTTGCCCAGGGGTCGCCAGTGCCTGGACAAGTGGGATGCCATACCAGTAGACACAGACGTTCTCATCACCCACACGCCCCCCATCGGTCACGGTGATCTGTGCTGTACTGGGGTGAGGGCCGGGTGTGTAGAACTACTCACTACTGTACAAGAACGAGTCACACCCAAGTACCATGTCTTTGGTCATATACACGAAGGTAAGGCTTACAGTCATCACTAATATTATTGAAATTAAATTGTCGTACAATGGCCTGCACTTCGGTTAGGTTGAAACGTTTTTCTGATATTTAGCCGGCGGTTAACGTCTCCCCTTGAGCAAGGGAGATCGGTATTGGTCTCTGGTTGAAAATTGTAGTCAAGCTCTAGTGAATCATGGAAATAGTAGATACATACATACATAACATTTTAAGACTGAGTACTCTACACATACAGTACGTGCAGTTTCAGTCTCTTGAGTCCTAGATACGGGTGCTATATAAGTAACCAGGCGATTATTATTATTATCTCGCTTAAATATCATAGAACCATTCTTGGTATTGTCATGTGATGGTACATTATCAAAGAGCCCGGTAACCTGTTTGTGAAAGTGGTGTTGTCAGGATTATCATATGAGGTGTGTGGCAAGAGATGATACAATTGCAAATAAAAACATTTGTGTTTTGCATGAATATTCAAAAGTTTTTATACAGTAAACCTTTGCCCTTTCGGACTATATTGGGGGAGACCCCTGTCCGAAAGTGTCAAAAGTCCGAAAGGGACGAGTCCTAACTTCACACTTCAACCATTCGGACTTGTCCGAATGGCTGAAATAATGTCCTAAGTTTATAAGTCTGAATACACATTCACCTAACCAGACAACTCCGAAACTCGGCTCTTTGGTCCGAATGCGATTTAATTTTTCTCAGCCTTTCGGACAAATTTGAAAGGCTGAACCATGAGTCCGAAGTTAAATGTAGTCCGAAAAGGACGGAGGTATTTGGCAAGAATGTTAAGTGCGGGCGTACCGCCACCCTTGTTTACACTATGCGGAGCGGTAGTGGATGCTTGCCATCATGTTCCCGTCTATTTTGACTGCCTTTCGATACAATAATATGTTGAGGGGGCATTCACATATTGTCATCATCATATATATTGCCAGCAGGGGGCAAATAACCATAATCGAAAAAATTGGCGTCAAAATAGACACGAACTTAACTATGGCGATCGACAAATGTAAACATGACGGTGGCGGTGACGTCGGACGTTTGGTATCATGTTCCCGCCTATTTTTAATGCCATTGGATACAGTAATATGTTGAGGGGGGCTTTGTCCCCCCTCACCCCCCTATGACATATTGTCATCGTCATATATATTGTCAGGCAGTGGGCAAATAACCGAAAAAAAATCGGCGTCAAAATAGACGCGAAGTTCACCGCGGCGATCGCCCTATGTAAACATGACCGTACGCCCGAAAACTACATCCATCCCAGGTATTTTCTCAGCCTTTCGGACAAATCCGAAAGGCTGAACCATGAGTCCGAATTGAAATGCTCGTCCGAAAGTCTGGGAATTCCGAAAAGACGGGTTTACTGTATATTCATATTTATCATGGGCTATTATAACACGGGAGATATTGCTTTATACCATTTGATGATAGCAAATTAAGATACCAATACCGTACATATTAATATGATCAATTACCGGTAGTAGTGGCAAGCATAAATGTTTACATATAATGTACCGTATATTTTTTTCCCCCAGGATACGGTGTGACAACTGATGGGAAGATCATCTACATCAACGCATCCACGTGTAATATCAACTACGTTCCCCTCAACCCTCCCATAGTGTTTGATGTGCCTCTACCTCCGGGCTTCTCAAAGTGACCGCCATAATAGGGTACTGTTTTTTGGTATAATAATGATTTTTTTTTTTTTTATTTACTGTCTCGTATATGTGATAACTCCACATTGATGATGATGAAGTTTTTTACGCCCGTACACTCCTTTGATTGACAGGGTTAGGGCGTGCCCTTGTTACAGGGACTTAACTGGATATTAGCGGATTCAATAGTGCTCACATTCCGTAACAATCCAAAGATCCTAAATTTTAAAGACTTCCTTAACAGTAAATTCTACAGTGATATTGGTACTTAAAAAAATGCTATACTGTAGATATTGTACAGATAGAACTGTGGTGCTGAAAGCGCATTAGAGTTAGAAGTACAGTACCGGTAAATAGTTTTTGTTACCAGATTTCGGTGGCACCCTTCAACTCAGGTCCCACTTATTCAGAATTTATGATATATTTTCATCATCATTAGCTCCGACGCCTTGTTTCCTCCCGGGAAAACTCTACTAAATGATAGCCATGGCAAACACCTGACTATATACTCACTTTTCCTATGACGGAACATTCCACTACAAGAATGTACTTCTTCAATATATTTGTCCACTTCTTCCATATAACATTAGTGGTCTTCTACTACCAGCTGTCCCGGTCATTTGACTTCCAATATTTTTGTTGTTGCATGCTGCCCTCATCCATTCTTTTCAGGTTGCTATGTTGCAGATTCCTTTTATTACTTCTACAAGAAGTATGATCTTGCAGCCAGTTCTTGAAATGTAGAGGCTGTGGGCAAATTATTACACTTTTGATTATTTTTTTTAGATTGAAGTTTGCAAAAGGGAGATAGTTAGGGCCATTTTTTCAAACTTCTATTTTTGGGTTTGATCTTTGCAAATTTTAAAATTGGGTATCACGAACTATACTATTATCAATGCATTAATTATACTATAGCATATTCAACCTATAAGCCTTTACACTAGCTTTTGTGGATAATAAGTGAGTCCGTGAAGGTTGAGAAAGATGGGCTTAGGGGTAAACCTAGAAAAATGTGAGATCAGGTTCTATTGATTTATTTAATGTTTAAGAACTTGACAAGTGAGGCATTCTAGAACAGGGCTGCCTGGAATGCCACCAATCATACATGACTCTGAAACCATACTTTCTTTGAAACACTGTATTTTATGTGTATGTATTCAGAATTTTGGACTATCTGTAAAGAACCAAAGCGAGAACCAGTATGTTTGAATAATGGACCCTAAGTGTGCCTGTATAATAATGTATGTGTGTGCTGGCCACAGTTATAGACTAAAGAGCCAGATGGGTAGAATATCATGGTGGCCACTAGTAACATGGTGTCAGTCCAGTGAACGCTCTGTAATCTGTTTTATTTCAGCTGACGGTAAGAAAATGAAAATAAAAAATAGGAAACTGGGGATTGGGCCTGAGCATATAGATAGATACATAGATAGACGGTAAGCTGAACTCTCTATCAATTATTTTCTTGATAATTAATACAAGTCTGAGAAACTTCTATGTATCTGTGTAATATTATAGTACATTGTTGGCAAGTTTTGATAGTTAACATCATATTTGGTCACAACATATTTGTAATATCTTAGTAATTATAATGTAAAACTTGCAAAATATACAAACCAAAACAGGGACGACTCAATATATAGACAAAAGAACTTATCAAAATCGCTGTGGAAATAATAAAGACAGAACGTGGCAATTTACCGTCAGGTGGAAATAAACAGACCATTGTACAGTATATAACTCTGGTGGTGGTGGTGACAGGGTTAAGCTGGTGTCACACAAGCTTTTTTCCGTCAATTTTTACAAGCAATTGTAGTGTGGGGTCTTCAAAATTCAAGTTATTCATATTTGTTATCACCAACCCACCTAACACAATCTACCTTCAGTCTAGTTTCTGATTCTAGTGTGAGAGCTCCAAAATATTGCGAGAAAAAACTAGCTCACAGAAAATTGCCGGAAAAAGCGCTCGTGTGACAGTGGCTTTAGCAAGGGTTGGATATCATGTGTAACCCTTGTTGTTTATACTTCCATTTCACCCCATGTCTTAGCTACTTCATGATAGATTATTGCTCAACCAAATACTTAGATTTAATGGTTAGGTGCAGGTGCCAATGGTTGTCTTTCTGCATTAATCAACCCCCTTCTGTACCGGTGACTTTTTTATTGATCAAAGAAACGAGGCGAAGGTCTCAAAATCGCCAAACCAACGGAACAAACGTCTTAAATCTCAAAACTAATATGCTAAACATGAGGGAGAAGGTTACTAGCTTTATTTTGAAACTATGTATCCAATCTTCGAGTTTCACTATGCTCTTGTTTCTTTTCAGCTGACGGTAAATTGAAACCCTTAGCAGCTAATTTTGTGTGTGTGTGTTTTTTTTTTTTTTTTTTTTTTTTTTTTTTTTTTTTTTGGTGAGAAGTTTAACCAGACCACTGAGCTCCCCAAAAGAGCTCCCATAGGGCTGGCCTAATTTTGTGGTACTTTATGGGAAAATATGAAACTAATACATCTCTGCATCATATTAAGACCAAGTTTATATAATTAGCATTATATTTCACTACAAAATGGTCAAAATAACTGAGAAATCTTGATGGGAACTGTGCAATTTACCGTCAGTTGAAAAGAAACAGACTATACATTGTTTGACGTGGAGAGACAGCTCGTATGCGACTGCGCAACATTATAGCATATCTAATTAGTGTGGGATAAGTAATTGAAGTGCCCTCATACAGTAGTACAGTACTGTACTGTACTGTTTTTTAGGAATTCACTACTTTATTAGTTTTGGGTTATAGGAAACTTCAAGCTGTAGTCTGTAATAACAGAAAAGTGTCTTTAGATATACTGTGTCGGAGGATCATTATGCATTCATTAACCCCTCAGACCCGGTAGGGCTCTGAGGCACCCATAACAAACACGGCCTGCGGAACCCGGTAGGGCTCTGAGGCTCCGGCAGCTTGAAAGCCTGTAAGCTTGTTTTGAAAGCCGTCCGTCCGACGCATGTAAACAACAGCCGGTTGGACCGACGCCGCGCATCTCCGACCACAAGAAGGAAAGGCGTCGCTTGTTCTTGTGTGGCTGTGTGTTATTGTTTAGTATTGAAAAGTGGCTGACATCGCCACAAAGTTCTCTCCACGGAAATCATCATCACAACTGAACCAGTTGACTTAGAGAGCTCTACTCAACGCCATTCTTCAGGTACGAAACACATCTACGCTTGGGAATGCAGAAGCAGTCAAAATAACAAAGATACGGTAGCCTAGGCGTAGACGTTTTTCGGCCAAAACCCCCGGGTTTCGGGGAATATTTATAGAATGCGTAGCCGGTCCCGGAGGGTTAATTTCATTGGGAGTTATTGATGTTAAGAACTATATTCATCATCATCATCTCCGATGCCTTGTTTCCCCCTGGGAAACCCCCGCTAAAGGATGGCCATGACAGAAACGTCTCCAGGCTACTTTGTCAAGACATGCTTCCTTTGCCCGTGCCACAATGCCCCTTCCACTATGTGGAAGTTTTTCCTCAATACATATTTCCACTTTCTTTTCCCATACCATAGGTGGTCTTCCACTACTAGCTGCTCCACTCACCTGACTCCCATATATCTTTCTTGGCATTCTGTCTTCATCCATTCTCTGAACATGACGGAGTTGGCGATTTTGGTGATAAAGGCCTCTTGAATCATAGAGGCATTATCACGGAAATTACGCAAATGATGGCAACAAAGGCAGCTACGAATGTGGTTCTCAATGTGATCAGAGGGTGGTAGTTCACAACTTAGGAAATCGCAAATGACCGACGATATTACTGAATGACCCATATTGGGCGCACTAGTGTAGGCACATGTAGGTAATAAAGCACAAGTGGCAGCCACAAGAATCAGGATGGGGTTCCTGAGAGGGTGTGACGACCTGAGTTTGACGTGGGGTAACGGGGATGATCGCTGGGAGCTTCTTAACCCAGAAAGTGCGGGAAGACTCTTAAGATCCTGGGCCTAAAATAATCCATTTAAAACGCCCCCCAAAAAACTTTAACCCTTTTTTTTTTTTTTTTTTTTTTTGCCCCTGGGCCATGTCAAATATCACTCCTCCACATCCCCTCCTTCCCCCCTCCCCCAATTATCACCTATTTTCCCTGTTATTCCCTTATTCTGTGGTCTATTTTCGTGCTAACATTAGCGAGTTGCAAGCAGGGCATTGTCATCATTGTTACCAAGCGTGGGAAAGAGCGAGAGAGAGAGTATTGCGCAACAGTGTCTCTCCAGACATGTGGAGGAGTGGGAGGCTGCCTCACAGTGCCTCAGCCTTTGGTTATGTAACTCCCGGCCTCTATCGCCGATTTTGACCATCCAAACGCTGTTTCCACTTGTTTTATTGTTGTAACTGGTTAATATCTTCATATTAATGGTAAAATAGGCGCATATGAATAAGTATTAACGATATTTATGGTAAAATAACGATGTTAGTGATGGGAACAGCTCAAATACGTGCGCACAGGGGTGTGGTGTCTCATACCCCCCATGCGCAGCCGAGAGGTTAAGGGACTGAACCTCATTAGGCTGTGCCTGAGTGGTGGAGGAGAGTCCAGGTACTGGAGGAGATGGTGCAGATAATGCTGATGGGGGGGCAAGGGAGGATTGCACACGTTTTATGCAGTCAGCAGGTGGGGAGGAATCAAGATCACAACATCTTTTATGTTCAGTTGAGGTGGGAGGGAATGTGAACTAACGGGAGAATTAGGGGTTAACTGAGATTGCTTCCTTAATTAATCATTTGACTTTTAGAGGTCATTCATAATTTCAATAAGAAAATAAAATGTTACCATTCAGAATATATTACAAAAAAGGGTTATTTGATTGAGAGGGGTTGACAGTACTGGTATTTAGTCTGGGACTGATGATAATACTTTTGAGTGTAGTGATACTTCTGTTCTTTACTGTACAGTACATATTACCAGAGCTTTAACATTGTAGCTAGTTAATCTTGGCAATTCTATTAGTTTATGTAAGTCAATGGGCCAGATCCCAAAATCACCGGAATCTGTACCATCCAAGGGGGTCAAACTCTCGGTATGATCTTCAGTAACGGCTATTATGTGATTATAATGTAAAACTTGCAAAATTAACAAACCAAAACGGGGACGACACAGTATATAGATAAAAGAACTTATCAAAATCACTGTGAAAATAACGATATGAGAACTCATTGACCAAAGTCCTCATATCGAAATAACATTTCCACAACAGTAGAACAAAATGTTTTCTAGATTATAATTGTAGCCTTTATCCCTCTTTGATGGTACTGATGTTCACCCTGGGATCCATGAACTATGTATAGTCTAGTAGCAATGTAGAACATAGAAACTATCGTATTTTACTTAGCAATGGTGTAAATATACTGTAGTTATAAGTATTAAAATAGAACTATACTGTAGTCTTATTATTTTCACCTGGCAGAAAGTTCAGTTCCTAGCACTTGATTTCACAATATTTTAAAGCAAATAATATACTACTACTGTATGTCTCTGCATCACGTTAATTCATTTTTTTTCACCATCCAAATTTACTTTTAAAGCAAAATTTTCATAAATGATCATATAATTTGGTACAAAATCTTGGTAATGGCTGTGTAATCAAGATTGGGACATGGCTATTTACGGTCAGGTGAAAACAAAGACTATAGTATATATTATACAGTACATGTATATTCTGTTCATTATAAGTAGGCCAGAAATCTTTACCACTTACTGTACCTCTATCACTCAATAAGGGGCTACAGTAATTGAGCTAATATTTCTACCATTTAAGGGGGTTGACTTGCTTTTTGTTATTTCTCTCCTTTTCTCTCTTTTTCTGGCTTGTATCCATTCGGCCCCATTCAGCCAACGATTTTAAGACGTTTATCCCCATCTAGGTGTTGATTTCTTCCTGGCGAGCGATAGCGAGCCAGCATTATATGAAGCAATCCGGCTTCGCCGGAGAAATTTTTCTATCAAAAAATGTACAAATTTAGCCTGCTGTCAAACAAAAATAAAAAATATGCTGGCTCGCTACCGCTCACCAGTAAAAAAATGACACCTGGATGGGGATAAACGTCTTAAAACAGTAGGCTGAATGGGGCCAAATGGATACAAGCCAGAGAAAGATAAACAAGGACAGCACAAAAACAGGTCACCCACCTTAACCCTCCAGACCCGGTTGGGCTCTGAGGCCTCCATAAAAAACACACCCCGCGCAACCCGGAAGGGTGCTGAGGCAGCTTGAAAGCCTGTAAGCTTGGTGTGCGAGGCGTCCGTCCGACGCATGTAAACAACAGCCGGCTGGACCGACGCCGCGCATCTCCGACCACAAGAAGGAGTGCGTCGCTTGTCCGTGTGTGCCTGTATGTTATTGTTAAGTAGCGAAAAGTTGTTGTTGTTGTTGCGGTACCCCAGGCTGCCTGGCCGAACAGCCCCAAGGCCCCGAGCACGGCCAAGGCCATAACCGAGCGCCCCCACAGAACCCTCCCTGCCGACCACAATAAAGCCTGGGCGACCGAAGCCACTCCATGGCAGGGAGCTGAGGAGGGTGCGGAAACGCCCTGGAAACCAAAGCCCCACCCAGGGCCCTGTGCCCCTCAGCAATTATGAAGAGAAAGTTGAGGGGCAAGGGAAAAATGTGACGCTTTGGCTTCCAATCTTGGTAGATTGGGAGGTCAATCCACGGAAGAGACGCCGTCACTCGAGATCTAGAAGATATATAAGTAAAAGGAACAGTCAGAGTAAGCTATGGGTATGGCAGAGATCGCTCAGTTCTCACTCTGATAGACCAGCCCATCACTAAGTAGCGAAAAGTGTAAAGTGGCTGTTTTTGCCACAAAGTTATCTCCAATGAAATCGTCATCACAACTGAACCAGTTGACTTAGAGAGCTCTACTTAACGCCATTCTACAGGTACGAAACACATATACGCTTGGGGATGCGCGGGAATGCGGAAGCAGTCAAAATAACAATAATACGGTAGCCTAGGCGTAGACATTTTTCGGCCAAACCCCCCGGGTTTTGGGAAAAATTATATAATACAATAGCCGGGGCTGGAGGGTTAAGAAGAGTCAGTCAGGGTATACCGGTAGGTGTAGAAATGTACAACGCTTTGCTCTAGTCCTTTTAAATTTATAGAAGTTAGTGGTGAGGATTTCTGGCCTAAGTATAATGTCTAGACTCAAGGTATCAGCAACGGTGGCGCTGCGGATGGAGGAAACGATGGTCCAAAGCTACGAGCCCATGGACCGACGACCTCCTCCCCCACTGCCCTCTCAGAAATTAAGGGCAGGCAGACCGTTTTTCTGGACCCCCTTCTCCCTAATGTTTAGCACCACTAGTTTTGAGATTATAAGACGTTCGGCCCATTAGTTTGGCGATTTTAACACCTTTCGCCTTATTTCGTTGCCAATTTTAAGATCTTTCGTGCCATCTAGGTGTCGATTATTTCCTGGTGAGCGATAGCGAGCCTGCAATTTTAAGAGGAAACGGCCTTCAGCCGGGACATTTTTCTACCGAAAAATGTACAAATTTATCTTGAAGGGGGGTCTAGGGGGTGTTTTTCTAAGCTTGATGGAGGTCTAGGGAGGAAACTAAAAATATATATGAATAAATGAATTAATAGACCAAACAAACAGCCAGTCTCCCCTTAATCTCACCACACCCTACCTCCACTTGGGGAGGTGCGACACCAGGGAATACCTGGATGTCGCAGGATTCTCATGAAAAGTATCTTAGGGCTACTGCAACAACAACAACAACTCTGGGTACAGTGTAAATGAGGACCAGGTATACTTAATATTATCCATTGGTATTTTAATATTTTTGTCATATTTGTTACACAATATTTTCTAGCGGGCACAAAGATTTATGTCCTACCTTGTCATGTTTTCAATACTTTTATTGTAAATTTGTCCTTTTGGTCTATCAATTTGTTTTGTTATATACTGCAGAGAATAAGGTTATTGGTGATAATCATGAAGTATTTTTTGTTTTGTGAAGTATTTTTTGTTTATACTAGCCTACTGAGCCACAACCCTCATAAGGCTAGTACACTAAGTAAAGATGTTATACAGTGGAATCTCGTATCTAACGAATAATAGGTGCCGAAAAAATCGCGTTAGATCCAGATTCGTTAGATATGAATACATAAACTAATGGGAAAAATGGGAATTGGTGCCAAAATTTAGACAGTCCCAATTTTTACCCTTCCGAGTGCTATTTTGTGACATCAAATATATTAAAATCACGTAATATATTAATTATAAGAAGAATTAATAATAAACCAACCTGTGAGTGAATAATGAAGTGTGTAGGTTAGACGATGTCGAAGATATCCGAGCAGGGAGGCTAGGCTAACTGGGATGCGCCGCGCACCTCCTCACCGCCTCCCTCTCTTAACATTGCCACTAAAACACGTCTTTGCAACAGATAGGCTGGCTTTAATTTTAGTTTTCTGACTTAAAGTTACGCACTGTCCCCTCGGGAAACCCAGTTATTTTCACTATCTCGCAGTTCTTGAGGCCTTTTTCAATTAGTTCAATCACTTTCGCTTTATCCTCTGCCGTATATTTATTCATTTTTTTTCCAACACGCGTAACCCTCTTCACTGGTACTTTTGTCTTTCTTTCATGCATATTTCCATTCTCACCACTCCCCTCTCCAGTACCTGAGGATTGGGTCGACATCACAAAAGGCGTAACACAACAAAAGCTTAAGGTTGGGGCGAGTAGCACAACAAAAGATTGAGTTGGGTTGAGTAATGTAGGCCTAAGGCGCGGCGTGGACTGGAATGACGACAGTGACGGGGAGGGAGGGACGCCACTTAGCTCAGTACGGTAGGCCTATTTGGCGGGAAATTTGTAAATTCGATACCGGGCACCCAGAATAATTGCCGTTAGATATGGATTTTGGTTCGTTAGATTGAGATCGGGTAGAGCTCCAATAGGGTCGTTAGATGCAAATTCGTTAGATCAAAATGCGTTAGATGCGAGATTCCACTGTAGTCTGTTTTCAGCTGATGGTAAATTCAATGCCTTAGCAGTTGATTTCTGGATAATTAATGGAATAGTATGAAACTCCTTTTGTCTCCATCATATTAATGTCAAATTTTCATAATTAACAACACAATTTGTTACAAAATCATAGTAATAGCTGAATAGTGTAAATGGGACATACATATACAGTACAGTACACACACATACAGTACATATGCATACCATACAGAGAGAGCGAGGCAGACAGACACATACATGATAGATAGAGTGTGAAGTTACTTCTAAATTAGTCTCCAGTTCCATGCAAGCATAGAACCACCCCATTTTTTTTTTGTCTTCAATTAGTTTAACCAGACCGCTGAGTTTTGAAACAAAACTCTCATAGGGCTGGCCCAAAGGATTAGTTTAAATCTCAGTCAGGACGTTAAGGCGGCGTAAGAACCGGAGTATGGGGGATATGGAAAAGGTCAGGGAGTCTGAGAGGAGTGTATCAAAGGTTTTATTACCAAAGCAAGCAATACGGTGGGGTAAAGTAGTGGGGGCAATCCATAACTATATGACTAATAGTAAGAGGGGCGGTACATGAGGGGCATACTGGTGCTTGGCCATGGGGGGGAAGACATCAGATATCCAAGAGTTAAAACGGGGAGGAGTCAGACCGGCGTTTACTTGAGTTAAAAAATAGATTAGAGGATGTAGGTTGGATGTAGCAGCTCGGGAAGTATCCGCAATGGGTGACGAGGACTGTTCGGTAGGGTCAGAAGTTGGCGTCTCCACTAACACATCTATTAGAAACAGATACAGCGAGAAGCGGTGCACCATGAGCTGTATCACTGGCGGGAGAATGTGACGGTGTCGGGTTTGTTTCTGGCATTGTTGAGATAGTGGGTTGGGACAACATGCTGGAGCGGGCTCGTGTACTATATGCTGGGTCCTTGATACCCCCAACTCTTTGTTCTTGTTTGACCTCATTGACCGCCATACCTTAGCGATCCATAAGAAGCCTAAGCTCCGCATTATACCTGTAGAACACACATTGTTGGGTTCGTGCATGGTGGTCTCCACCGCAGTTGACACACTTGGGGTTGCCGCACTTCCAAATAGTGGAATGGGCAGTGGAACTGCAATAGGCACATACCTCATTATTCCTACATTTGGAGGTAGAGTGCCCAAAGGTGGAGCAGCGATGGCATTGAAGGGGCCTGGGGGTATATGGACGTACCTCCCTCCTTTGGACTTCATTTCTGATAGTCTCGGGGAGGGTTTTCCCCTCAAATCTTACGCGAGCCACTCGTAGTGGTGTACGGGATGGATCACGTGTATTGGGGATCTGGTAGACTGTGACGTCGTCAACCTCAAGGTAACGGAGCCTCCAGGATGACAGTAACGTCGTTTTTTCAGGTAATCCATCGCGGTTATTGGAAGGAGGCTGTACAACCGTGCCTGAGAATATAATAAGTTCCATATGCTTGGAAACTTGTACAGGGACACCATTCAGGGATGTGAGGGATAGAAAATCATCAGATTGCTCCTTAGTGGTTGCTTCCACTGTCCACGCTAGGACTGAATGAGAAGCCTGGAAGGACAAGTTCGTTGACCGATGGTTCATCAGTAGGGCATTTTCTAGTTCAGCGGCCGTCATCAGTTCTCCAGTCTAGATAGTGAGAAATCTGGGCCAGTAATCTGGTCCAAAGAGGGCGTCAAAGTCTGTAAGTGTCTAACTAGGGACATATTTCCTCTTCGGGCCTCGACGTGGACGAGAAAAACCTTGTTGAGGCATGTTGTGATGGGAGAGCGTCGCAACAGTGGTCATTGATACTGACGTAGTGGCAGTTGTTGTGATGGTCGTTGGTACTGACGTATTGGCAGTTGTGATGGACGAAGAGACGATACAGGTAGTACAGTACTGTAACATCACCCAAAGATGACGAGGGTGATGCAGGGATGACGAGGCTCACAGGACTTTGAACAGCAGAGGGTGAAGGCACACTGTGGGCCAAAATTGTAGTTGGTAGTACTTTGACAGTGGGTAAAAAGGACATCGTGGTGGGTGCCACGCCTGAGTGGGGAACTCCGGCACTGTTGGTTGCAGGGGAAAGGTCCGAGACGCAGTCCGAATTCTCGCAGAGGTCGGTGTCGGCCAGTTTAGATTCCATAGGACGAAGACATCTATATTCATCTGAGTCAGATTCCATACCCACCACGGAGCCACAATTAGAGGACGGGACTACTGCCCCAGGAATTCTTGCAGCTATACACCTCTCCCAATGCACCTTAAGGGCCATCGCTCCGTCGATCGCAGACCCAGCACAAGGGTCAGGGTTTGATATAAAAGTTTCCCCTCGCTCAAAAACGTCAGGTACCACAGTTCTAAGGGTGAAGGGATTGCCGTCCCACAACACCCTCCTACTAAACCAAAGAGCGAGTATGGTCATACACCTCATGACAGTCACTGTGCCCCCAAAGGAGGGGACAGAGAGGGGAAGAAGGGAAAAACGAAGAACAGAAAGGATGAAAAATAAAAGTGCCCACCACAATTAGTTGGGGGTGGCAGGAAGGATGGGCAGGCGGGCCTTTTTTCCTATGATCATCGTATATTTAACGCAGATATCGCAATTCTAGCACTATTATTACTAAAAAACAATTTGTGATTGGACATTGTTATGCATGATTGCTTAGTTTTCCTGAGTAAGAAAGTTATGGCGTAGTGGGGAAGCCATAAGCTTGGTTTGTTAGGCTTCTCACCTCGCCGTAACTTATAGCATCTTTGTAACACGTGTTTCCCACAAAAATAAGAAAATCTCTGCTGTGAATTATTGTCCTGACAGTCGTAGGAGTATAGGGCAATGCTTGTGTATGGTAGCTTTCGTACCTTGTCATGCTACAGAGGACAAGGGCAAGCTGGCACATAGGCCCTTGTTAAAACCATTCTCCAAGTCCTACACATACATACACTTTTAAAGATTGAGTGATCTAGAAGAAGTAAAGTTTTAGTCTTTTGTCTTCATGGCAAGATTTCAGAAAATGCGACTCCAGCAACGTGTGGCTTTTTGTTCACTTTTGGAAGTGTACGCTTACCTTTGTTTGATCCAGGTAGAGTAGCTTTATAAAGGTGTATAACTTTCACCAACTCTCCCACTTCTCATTTCAACCTTCACATTGTGGTGCCTATAAGTTGCTGTTGCTCATTGCTCTGAGTTTAAATAGGGCAGGATTCTCCCAGTGGATAACTCTTAATGAAGTATGATTGACTCCGGCTGTATATTGGGCCTCCTTCTTTGTTTTAATAACCAATGCCCACATTAAACAAGTTCACCATGAAGTTCCTTGCATTTTATTTGCACTTGCCATATCAGCTTGAATGTAGATGTCATGAGAGTAGTAACCATTGGTATGCTTACCTTTGGTTCAATACCTTATACATACCGTTGTTCCCAGTGTGTACAATAAAGAAGCTGAAAGTAACAGGAGACGTGCCAGGTTGACCTCCCGAAATAATGCTCTTGTACTGTACCTGATTGATCTCATAGGGTAAGGTTCTCATTGTTCCCTATGTTTAATTGTATAACTGGTATGATGTTGCCAATTGTACTTTGTGATAAGGCCAAGCTGAATAAAACGTTGGGAGGAAGTTGAGTTTATAACCTTCCATCAATATACTGTATTGGTAATTAAATTACTAACATCTTTTAACCCTTAATGTATACCATGACATATTCTTTAAATTTAGTCTGGTTAGTATTAAATAATTGTATTCAACTCATGAATGATCTCTTTGAATTGATGAGGCAAAAACTATCACAATTAACCATTTGACAAATACAACCTATCAAAACTTGAAAAAATTGTCTAATGATTGTCATAATAACAAGAAATATGGCCACGTATGCTGAACGGGTTGATAGCACAACGATTCACAATTTAGGTGAAACCATTCTTATTCTTGAAGGTGCTGGTGAACTACTCCACTTTTCTTGCACAATGCATGTTATTAGTTTCACATTAATGTATTTATTATGCTATACAATGTCCATGCATTTATATTGTGTGTTTTATATAGTAAGAGTATTCCACTCCTAAGTGTTCATTCTTTTATACAGTAACACTTCATCATTATTCATCTTGACCATACCCCAGTAAAGGCGATGTCATGAGCGCTTTTTCCTTCAATTTTCGATAAGTAATTTTTTCCTTGTAGCATATCGAAGCTCTTTGAAAATGGTGGTGTAAATGAGACTGAAAATAGATTATGAGAAGTGGCTGACTTCTTGTAAAACATCATATTGTAACTCAAACCAGAATTGCCTGAAAATATTGTCCGAAAAAGTGCCTGTGTGACATCAGCTTAATGTCATAGTTATTTATAATGACCAGTTTATTTAATTTGACCTGTAATAGATTTTTTTTTTAGTAATTTAATTAGTTTCATTAACATAGGTGATAGTGTTTGAAAGTTGAACGCCGGTGGCCCAGGATCGATCCCCCACTGGTTGTTTTATATGCTATTCACCCCCATGGCCTCCCAACCCTTCTCAGCAATGGTGGACATCAGAGGTGCAGTAGACCAGTGTCACATTCACAATTTGAATGCTAGCACCTTATCAGCATGATCAAGATGATTATGCTAGTTACAGAGTACATTCACAATCACAGCTATTCCAACAGTTCGATAACACACACGGCCATTACAATACTACGCCACCCCTACGGTGTATATTTTAATATGATAAACTTGGATCCTAGTATCAGATAAATACCATTATGCGACACCCGCATAGGATCCTCCTAATGGTTAACATAGGATTAAGTACAATACATGAACAAATTAAAGACATGATAAATTTTCACCTTTACTTGTTGATACATAATTTGGTAAATTACTAAAGATACAGAGGAACCCCTCAAACCAAATGACATTCCTTGCCATTCTGAAGTTTACTGTACAATGATCCACTTTCTTTACTGTACTGTTACGTTAATGAAATTCAGCACTGCATACACAGTTCTAGCTTTTAGACTGACAATAGTAATTTATTTTTTGTTTTGTTTTTGTATTTATGGTCAATTTATTTTTTGAATAAAAATATAATTTGGTAGCATAGGCAATAGGCATACAAATACTGTAACCATTATACTTATTTTCCATTACCTATTCTAAACTGGGTTTTTCCAACTTTATAATTTGTTTTGAAATAAGAAATTACAAATATGTCTGAAGTTATGACCAAAACTTTTACTTACTATAATACCAGTATACAGTACATTGTTATTTGAAACTAATAACTAATACTGTACTGAATGTAGATGTACAGTACTAAACCATAATTATGTAGACAGTATTAATAGGAGCTTTCACACTGGCAGACATTTATCCTCAAAAACACCAAGGAACAGGATCCACTGAGGCCATCCAAAATCATTATTGTTTATACAGTACTGTTCAATAACTTATCTTACTGTAGAATATACTGTGAGTGAAAATTATAAACTTTAGGATCTCGCAATAGTTACATGCATACAGTAATGTGAGCGCTATTAAATCTGCTGATGTGAATGTTATTATAAACTTTGGTATAGCCTACTGCAGAAAAAAAATCTTATGGGGCTGGAGAAGAAAGTTTATATGGACCTAAAAAACAAAAATAAATTGTAACGTGGATAAAATACGGTGCTGATGTGGAGAACTGGCATTTGTGACGATAGAAAACACCAGGTTATATTTTTATATTGGATGGCCTCACAGAGCACTAGTAAGGATTTTGCATGACCTTGTTGAATCTCTGTGGCTTGTATCTACTAGTCGATCATTTGTTTCAACCAAAATGTTCGCTAATGTGAAGACTCCCATTTCTTGGTCACTAGAAATTTACACCGAAAACTTGCAATTTTTATACTGTTATTGAAGTATCTAGTGGTCTTGTTTCCTGCATGCTGTTGATAAATATGGAGGTGCAACACATTATTTATTAATTATTTAATAAGAAAATGATTGTCCTAAATATTTTCTCCATGTATAATTTTCTTACATGTTCCCTGCAAACACGTCATTTGACACAAACATTAGTTAGTGTAGTCTGATAACTAAACACCAGTAGGATAACCTTAATATACGGTACCTTAATGATTCTGTAGGTCACTAAATTAATGCCACACTATTTTGGCGAGCAAGTGGCCAATATCTCAGACGACAGGCGGAGTCACACGGGCAACTTTAGCGTGGGATTGGTAACAAAGTCAAAGTTATTGGAGCAACTACAGTATTGAAGACTATGAGTTACAAAATTAAAATGACTGTACTCTTTATTATTATACCTGTAAATGTAGTTTAACCCGACCACTAAGTTTTGGGCAAACCTCTCATAGGGCTGGCCCCAAATTACTCTAATAGAGGTGAATATTGTTAGATAAAATATTTGTCTTCAATGTATTTTTTACTTGGATACTGTGACTTTGATACGTCCACTACTAATAATGCTTCTGACTCAGACTTAAATGATCCCCAAGACTGCCTTTAATAGCCCTTTTGAGCCAAAGAAGTCTAGCAACATATGCCTTTCAATTATTCACTGAACAGTCTCTTGAAAATACTGATAAATTATAATCAACCACATTCACATCATTTTTGTATTTTGGAAAAGTTTTGTAATGCAACACAAGAGGTTAATAATTATGATGATACTGGTACGAATGATTCTGTCATGAATAAGTAATTGAAAAAGGAAAACACGGAATAATATACCGACAAATATAAATCATAAATAAAAAATGAAAACAAAGGGAATTGGTGGAGTATGTAAATATATACTCAGGCACATACCCCATTGCTGGAGGTGGCCGAATCGAGACAAGAGCCTGAACAGAAGCCTTTAAAATTACAATTCTTAGGGTCCGGGACCACTTTCGCGTTCCCTCGCCCCTTTGTCTTGTTGAGTAGCAACATAATACAGATTTATCAGAATAAAACTTTAACTGTAAAAGGTAATAAACAAATTGAATGTTGCTGGAAAACAATACTAATGTAAGTAAACTGACCCTTAATTACTTCTAAGAAACTAAATGATAATGAAAGTACAGTCTTGGGAACATTAAATTCTGAGATATTAAGCTTGCTAAAAGATTATAATTGTATTACCATTACAGACTGAAAACAAAATATATCCTGAATGTTCACAATCTACCTGTATTAATTTTAACATGTTGGTAGACTATGAATATGAAGCTACCAATTGCAGTACGGCAGCTACAATACAGTACTCTCCATATACTGTATATATTTAATAGTGGCCCCTCCATCATTGACGATGTTGCCTATTAGAATAATAGTCTCCATTCAACACCCACGTCAGTCGTTTGAATCAACCGCCGCGAGGAAGAAAGAGAGTCATCTTCATAAGTGCAACGCTACTTCTCTTATGGTGTCGTCATCTTGATCAGGTACCCACTACGAAAAAACTTCGTAAAAAATAAGAAAATAAAAAAGGAAAAAGAATTTCCACTTTAACACTGTTATTCACAAGCTTCCCACATTCGGTGGCTTTTCTTGCGTTGTGGCTTCTTACCGCCTCTCGCCAAGCGCAACGATTCGTCCTCTTCCTCGCGGGCCTAACGTCAACACTAGTGCCCCGGCTTCATTCGACGCTCGCTCTCCTCTAGTGAGTCTTTTCTCATTTGTATGTATCTGGGAGATAGTGAGCAGGGTTTAGACTAGCTAGCACGGGTTGTGTTATATTTGGCCCGCAGGAAGTGTTAAAATTAGAGTACGTTTAGGCACTTCTCCTTGTGTTCAATTTTCCCACAAGTGTGGTGTTTTTTTATTGTTGCTAGGCGCCTTAGTTTTTGCTTTTTTACTTAGTTAGGAGGCTTTCCTTTAACCCTTCCTCCCCGGGCTGTCTTGCCCAATGACGGTCGCCCCTACCCGGGCAAAATGGCTGAAAAACGTCTAGGCCTAGGCTACCGTATTTATGTTTATTTTCACTGCTAGAACTTTCCCACTCATCTATAATCGTAGTGCGGTTTTCAATCTGTATTTTGGCATTGAGTAGAGCTCTGTAAGTCAACTGGTTCAGTTGTGATGACGATTTCAGTGGAGCCAATGTTGCCAATATGGGGGCTTTTTAGACACTAATTTCGTCATGACGTCAGAACAATAACATTGAGGAGTCTTCTCCTTCTTGTTCTCGGAGGTGCGGTGACGAACGCTTGGGTTTGTTGACATACGTCGTACGCACGGCGTTCAGACCAAGCTTAATTAGGCTATTAAGCTCATGCCTTAGATAAGGCATACCGGGTAGCGGCCTTTCTTTCGTGCTGTCCTTACCTAAGGCAGACCGGGTAGGAAGGGTTAAGTTTCTTGCTGTTCCTAGGGACAGCTTGAGGGTCTAAGGATCCTGTCTTTGTTGCAGACGCGCCAGGGTTAGGATCGCCCCACGTGGTTGGGGCGTCCTCCAGCATTTGAGCCCGAGGAGAGGCCCCTCGTGGGGGCTTTTCTCTTCGCCCTTTTGGCAGGGTTCTGAGTTCTTCGTGTGGTTTGTGTTTTTTACCGGATAAGCCGATAGGTTATCTAGTTTGGGGGAATTTTATTATTACTATGATTGTTTTCTATTATGTCCCCTGTGAGTTGTGGTCTCCCTATGGTTAGTGTGCCACTTTCCGGGAGTCCGGCAACGTGTTCCTAGCTTGGGAGTGAGTGAGGTTAGGGTATAGTTTCCTCGCGGCTGTGCCTTGCTCCGAGTCCCCCACCTCACTTTGCTGGGCTCGCTGGCCTACGGTTTATACCCGTTGGTCGGTTCGCCGGGCCGGCGTGTTCACGAGCTCGGGTCTTCCTCGCCGGCTCTTTGTGTCGGGGGGGTGGCGGCGTCACTGCCCTCTGGTCCCTGGTCCCTCGGGAATCCGGCGGACGCCGATGTAGATCCAGTAGTGCTTTTCAACCCCCCGGACTTTGCCTCCGCCTCCCGGCGGTTGCGAGAGCTTAACAGTCCTCCGGCGGGTGGTGTTTTCGTATACGGAACACTCCGGTACCCGCCATTCGGGCCCCCCCCCCTCCCCCGGTCTTTTGGCCTGGTCAGTTCTTGACGGGGGTTACTGCGGTCGTTTACCCCGCCGTGCCGGCGGCCCATTGGGTAATAGACCCCAGCGGACACTGTACTGGTGTCCATTGACTAGCACGCTTATCTTAATGAAGTTTACCCCCCGCCTTGCCGGCGGCCCAGTTGGTAAACTAATCAGCGACTGCTTATGTGTTTTGCGGTCCGCTGTAAAGGGCTCCCTCTGTTACGGCATACGCCGTAACGGGGGCCCTCAGTTGGGAGTTTCCCCTTCTCATGTTACCTAGGGGCATGGGAGGGCGATATTCACGCCCTCTTAGGGGTCATAAGAAAGAGGAGGCTGTGGCCTCCTATTCTTATTACGCCGAGAGGTTAGGATGGGTGAGACTCTCCCTATATATCCTTATGAGCATTGATTCCTGGAAATTTTCTTTCCAGGTGGACACTCAGGACAGCCGTCTACCGCGCCGTTCCCGCCAGGGAGAGGAGCCTCTGCATCATGCCTTTGTTTACAGTATGCTCGACCCCCTCTTGTCTTTTGCTACCAATACCAGCCCATAGCAGATGTATCAGATGTGTTCAGTGTTTAAACATAAACTCTTTCTTGTGGGCAGCTCGTACATGTCCGGTTTGTTCCGAATTGTTTGAAGAATGGCTAGCGGCTCAAGACATGTCTAGTTTACTCACGCTCATTGAGGTTCAGACTAAATTTAAAACCTATGCTTTTCAGGTAGCAAACAAAGAACTGTCATGTGATAACCCGGAATTATTAAGGGTAGTTCAATTGTATTCTTTTGATGATCATATAGCTCACCAATTACATAACTCCCCTATACCCTTGTTGACCATTGGGTCCCCGACATCCTCCATGGCATCCGCACAGAGCTCCTCTCCCCCTGCAAAGAGGAGCCGCTTAATGTCACCGGACCGCCACCACCTTACCCAACCGGCTCCCCCGGCGGGCAACCTGAGGCGCATGGACAGCACAGAATATCTGCCTGACAAGATCCGACGGCTCTCGAGCCCACCACGACGTGTGCTACTTTCTAATGAAACTCCTACTCCTGTACAAGTAGATCTCACGGGATCAGTGCGGGCAGGTCCGGCGACCTCCTCAGGGACGCAGGGTGTTAGTCCCGGTCTCCCTCAGCCGGACGCCGACCCCCCTCACTTGGCCACTAGACTCAGACAATCTGTACACGTGAGGCTCCAAGGTTCTAAGTTAGTATTGTCACATAAACAGGCTCACCAAAACGACATGGCTCATACCTCTACTCAGTCTCCGGGTGTACTTACGTCAGATGCGGTTACGACCATAAGGTCTCACGCGACACTCCTGGCTCCTTCTAAGGACCAGCCCGGCTTAACAGCCGCCCTCAAGGTTATAGGTTCGCAGAATGCGACCAACCCATTAACACCTCAGCCGCGTGACCAGAAGTCACCGGCTTGCAGTTCACCCCACCCGGCTACGGCTAGTAGTAGTCTGACGCTGATGAACACTCATAAGACACAAACGGCCACTATCACACAGACAGACCAACATGATAGGCCATCGACACAAGCCACTACCACAAGGTTAACGACTGTACAACTGAATTAATTGTTACATAAGGTGATGGGTCAGTGTGCCATTAAACAGGGTCAAACCTCTACTTCAGCACCGGGACCACCTCACAGTACAGCTAGGCCCCCCTCTCACAGCAATGTAGACATTCTCTCTCCGGCAGTCCCCTCCGCCGGGAAACCAACGGCCCGTATAATTGACTACCCGCAGCCCAAGGGCCCGGCACCCGACAGACCAATTCATTCCCGACCTGCGGGGCAAGAGTTGCAGCCGCAGGCCGTAAAAGTTAACCCAGGTTCGTTGCCAGATCCATTAGTTCGGCCCTCAACCTCTACGCAACTCCTAGGCTTAGGAGACCTCGAGTTCATGGATGGGTTCAAACCCCACAATATTACTTCCCCTTCCGCCGGCGGGTCCAAACAAGAACTACCGGCGGAACCTTGGGCAATTGTTCCTCCCGGCCTTAGATCCCCCTTGATTAGGTTGGACACTGAGTCAGTTCATAGTCAAGAGCACCTAAAATTGAATGGTTCTGTAAACTTGGAGGATACCCAACCTTGTTTGTCCCCCTCAATAGACAGGACCCATATAGCGAGTAGCCGAGTAGCCTGCAGTGTCCCTCTTCTACCCCCAGTTCTCACCCCAGTGCCCCATTGGCCCCGCCGGGTGTTCCAGCAACGTCTCAGGTAGTTAAAGCGCCGGGAAGGCTCTGGCTTCCGGTTACGGCAGTAACACAAGGTAAGGGGCATAAATCAATACAAGGGGAGGTCCCGGTGCCGGTGGAGTGGGCTATTGAAGTGAACCGTAAACAAGTCTTTAGGGCCAAAGATGCTACAGGTACAGTCTTGTAGGTTCCTATATATGCCAAGCCGGACCCGGCAAATTTTCAATATTTTGTGTACAACCCATGTCAGCTGGTTCCTCTTCCGGCGGATTTCCCGGTCCAGGATCCTCTTCACCCAGACACTCCCATTTGCCCTGTTTGTCATAAACGTTGTAGCCCTACTGGCTGTCGTCCTCTGCCTACAAGGCAGGAGACTTCTGGTAAATTTCACAGATGTGGTCCTCATCGAGACCAAAGGGAGTTGAATCTAAGTGAATTGGGCGATGGGCCATGGGGAACGTGGGATCAGGAACTGCAACAATTTGCTATAGATGTTACATCCAATGCCTTGTCCCCAATTCCCCCTCCCCCCAATATCGAGTTTGACTGGCTAGCACAACGACCGGGCAGAGTTCCATTCCCTATTTTGTATTTTCTTATACCCCCTCAATTGACGGCGGAAGATTTTCCCTTGCCACTCATTACTCCTGAACCTATTGAACTTCAACGCGAATTTCTGGTCAGAGATAAGGCCCACAGAGCATTTATTAGCTTCCTATTAACTAGAGACACGGCCCAGGCTATTGCCCAACCTCTGCCGAATCCCTCTCCACGAACCCAGGAATTAGTTAAAGTTTTTCAACAATACTTACTCCCTGCCCCGGCTAGAACTCTCACGGAAATTCGAACATCCTTGTTTGAGGCAGTCCGGTCACGTCAGCTCCTCAGACTCGGTATGGCTCAAGCGTTACCTATGAATGCTTACTATAGAATATTGTTCTCCCCTGTCTTGACTGCGAGAGTAATAGATGAACAGACGAAACGTGATGTTCGGGTAATGTTGCGCTTGAAGAACAAGAAAAACCAATAGCTCTCCTGTCGGCTCCAGGCGGACGGGTTTACCTCCGGCTCAGGGGGTTAGAATCACATGTCCTTTTTATCTATGATGCTCCAGTCCTCCCTCTGTCTTCCTCCCTCCCTCGGCCATGCTAGCACAATAGGGTTTTGAGGTTCGACCAAGTGTTAGTTCCCACGGGGGGCAGCGCCCCCTGATGTCTTCGGTCCGACTGACCTGGACCGATCCACACATGCACGCCAGACCAAAAGTCGTGCGACTTTACCTCACATGGCGTTGCATAACAGACCGATAATCTCCCTCTGCATAAGGTTTAAGGGACTACCTCATTATGCAGGGACAATGGACTACGGCCACCATCCAGGGTCGGTTCTGCTACAACCATTAACCCCCCGGCGGGACTGCATCTGGAGTGTATCTTACATTTCATTGAACACATGATAGCCGGAGGCACCCGTCCCGCCGGCTTACCTCCTTTAAATGGAATACTAACTCTTCATTAACGGGGCGAGAAGGTCTCTAAAGGATTCTTACCCGCGCTAATGTATGTCGGTCCCCTCACAGGCCCCACTTAATACGATGGGTACGGTGTAACAAATTAGTTTTCCTCCCTATACTAAGCCATTAATGAGTTCACTGCTCAATAGGTGGCGTTCTGAGAGTGAGGGTCTGAGTCTGGAGGGTGAGACGGTGAAGCACTTGAGCGAAGCTACCAGCCGCTTCGAGCCATGATGGATGCTTCGCATGTCTCACTCCCCAGACTGGAACAAGACCTCACGGGCTTCACCGTGTTGAGCGGTGGAATGTACAGGCTCTCAGCCTATGCCCGAGAGGGAGTAGTTGGAATAATGTCTTCGGCTCGTCTGACTGCCGGCTGATCGCCCCCCGCCGTTGGGAATAGGAAATCGCCCCGGCGGGTCTTTTTCTTCCTATCTCCAATGGGCTGGGGCCTGTCTCCCTACTTAACCAAAGAGTCGGCTCAGCAGCGTGTCACAATTTTTTACAAATTAGCCACTGCCGGCCGGGTTCATTATTTCCAACCTCTTTTCAAGTTCCATTGTCAGCAAAGGGAGCCCTTTAGGACACTCGTCCTTGTATGCCTTATAGAATCATATCCGCACTCCCTTACTCCTGGCCGTTGACAGGCTTCACTTGATCTTACGGACACGTACATGTGTCTGCAATCCTGGCGGCTGATGCCTTTGGTCAGGGCTCCCCAACCTCATTCGGCCCGGTTAGTCCCGAGGCCATTTTAGTTCTCTATAACTCATCCTTTCACAGGAAACTCCCTTTCCCATTCAATCCCTCATGACCTTACCAAACGGTCCCGCCGTAGGATACCCTGCAATTAGCCAAATCATTACTCTATTAAGTAACTAGCCGCACTCTCCCTGAGCCTTCTCTGGCCCCGGGTGCATGGTATATTATGTTTTAGAGTTAAGATCAACCTTCACCATAATGTCTAGGTGCCGGTTAGGGTGTATGGTGTACTATATTTTAGAGTTCAGTTCAACCTTCCCCATGATGTCTAGGTGCCGGTTGGGCCAAATTAAGTTTTAGATATAAGATCAACCTTTCACCATAATGTCTATGCGTCGGTTGGGTCACTCCGAGAAGAGCTGGGGTCAAGGCGGAAGCCTGTCAAGACCTCCGGCTCAGGTTCCCCAAGTGTATACCTCGATACCCTCCTACTTGAGATTATACGGGTTCTGGCGGACTACCTACGATAGTCGACTTAGTTACGCGCTGATCCTCGCCGCGAAGGCGGGGCTCGGTAATAGACGAGGGAAGTGCCGTCGCTACAGTTTGTCATGGCAATAGTTACTTCCCAGTGTTCTATACCGAGTATAGAACCGAGGCGTACCGAGGCCACTGGATCCTACCCCCTTGTAATCACTTGGGGGATGGTGCTGGGAATGGTCCCGGGGTAGACTGGAGCCGGAGTTCTGGGGGGGGGTGATGCTCATCTGCCAGCCAAACCTACCTAACTATGACTAAAATCAAAGAAAATAAACGTAAGTCCGATGAAACAAAACCGCACAGGACAATGACAAATGCCCCCCACAAACTCAGACTTGCTAGTGTGAATGTTGGTAGTTTGAATCTGCGTGCGAATGAAGTGGTTGAGATGTGTGAGAGGAGGCGAGTGGACATCTGCTGTACCCAGGAAACACTCTGGAAGAGGCATGGGGTACAGTGGATTGTCGGAAGGAGGAAAAGATATAGGATATACTGGATGGGTGTGGAGACTGATAAAGCGAAAGGAGGAGTGGGTGTTCTGGTGGCTGAAGAGCTGGCGGAAAGTGTGCTTCAGATTACGAGAGTTAGTGAAAGGCTGATTGTTTTGAAGTTGAAAGTTGGTGAAAGAATTCTGAATGTGATATCTGCATATGCCCCACAGGCTGGTTTACAGAAAGAGATAAAAGAGGACTTCTGGAATGACACCGTCAGTGTCATTTCAGGCCTCTCGGAGAACGAAATAACTATCGTGGGGGGGGACCTCAATGGTCACGTGGGAGCATCTGCAGATGGATACGAGGGGGTACATGGAGGAATTGGTTACGGAAGGAGAAATCTAGAAGGCGAATATATATTGGAGTCCTGCGTTGCACTCAACATGGTTGTGTGTAACACAAAGTTCAAGAAAAGACAGAGCCACCTGATCACATATAACTCTGGGGTCTCCAGTAGCCAGATAGATTACTTCTTGGTTAACAGGAAAGACTGGAAACTAGTTCGAGATGTAAAGGTCATCCCGAGCGAAGAATGTATCCCCCAGCATAAGCTACTTGTGTGCGACATGAGCTTATACAGAGATCCTAAGCGCAAGAAGGTTTACATACCCAAAAGGAAAGTGTGGCTGCTGAAGGACAAGGAAGTTAGGGATAGGTTTCATAATGACCTGGAGGAAATGAATAGAAATAAGGAAGCTAGGCCTAACGATGTAAATAGCCAATGGAACTTTCTTAAGCATAGCCTTATCGCTGCTACTGACAAAGTCTGTGGGAAAACAAAGGGTCACCCCAGGAATAAGACCTCTTGGTGGTGGAACGATGAGGTAGAACATGTTGTGAAGAGAAAAGGAGATGCTTCAAAGCATGGAAGAAAGGAGGCAGCAGGGAGGAATACCAGGCAGCTAAACGAACTGCCAAAAGAGTTATTTACAATGCTAAAAATCGCATTAAGGACCTGGTCCTCGAACAAGTGTGTAACACTGACAATCCCAATGGGATCTTCAACCTAGCTAGGCGAGTTAAAAATGACAGTAGGGATATTATAGGTGAACAGTGTGTTAGAGATGATAATGGGAAGATTGTGTATGCAGAAAATGAAATCAGAGAAGCATGGAAGGTACACTATGAACGATTGCTAAATGTAGAGTTTGAATGGGATAAGGAACAGCTTAGTATCGAAAAACCAATATCTGGGCCCCCTCCTTTGATAGCACCAGCTGTAGTGAGCGACGCAATCAATAAAATGAAGGACGGTAAAGCTCCAGGTTGCTCCGACATTGTCGCTGAGATGATAAAAGCCTCAGGGGAGATTGGTGTAAACTTAGTCACTGAGTTGATAAACACCATTATTAAAGATGAGAAAATCCCAGAGGATTGGCTCAAAAGTGTAATAGTAAATATATACAAAGGAAAAGGGGATGCGCTAGATAGAGGAAATTATAGGGGCCTGAAAATGCTTGACCAAATCATGAAGGTCTGTGAGAGAGTCCTTGAGGGTTTGATCAGGCAAAGCATCTCTATTGATGATATGCAGTTTGGTTTTATGCCAGGACGTGGTACAACCGATGCTATCTTCATAGTCAGGCAGATACAGGAAAGATACCTACTAAAAGGCAGGGATCTTTACTTTGTGTTTGTGGACCTGGAGAGGCCTTTGATAGGGTACCTAGAGATGTTGTACAGTGGGCTATGAGGAAACTTGGTGTGGAAGAGTGGCTGGTGCGTGTGATAATGAAGATGTATGAGGATTCGCGAAGTTCGGTGAGGGTGAAAGGTGTACTGAGTGATGAATTCGCAGTCCGTGTTGGAGTCCATCAGGGTTCAGTGTTAAGCCCCCTCCTTTTTATTATGGTCTTGGAGGCGCTGTCTAGAGTTTTTAGAGGCGGACTCCCGTTGGAACTGTTTTATGCAGACGATTTAGTCCTAATAGCTGACAGTATGCAGGATGCTGAGGCCAAATTCAGAAAGTGGAGAGAGGGCATGGCGAGCAAGGGTTTAAGAGTCAATATTAACAAACCAAGGTTATGCATTGTAGTTTGAGACGAGGCAATGTGGAAAAGAGCGGTGCATACCCATGTGCAGTGTGTGGAAAGGGAGTGGGCGTTAACTCAATTCAATGTAGCATCTGTCGATGTTGGGTACACCATGGGAGTAAGCGCTGTAGTAGAATAAAGGGGCCCCTGCCGAAGGATAAGTCAGAAATAGAGAAATTTGAGTGCGTAGTGTGCAAAGGCGAGCTTGTGTTAAGTGATGATCCTGTGGCTGTGAATTTTGGAAATGAGTCTTTGGAGCTGGTGAACAAGTTTTGTTACCTAGGAGATACCATCTCTGCCGGTGGTGGGGCCGAGGCTGCCACTGTTGCTAGAATTAGGTGTGGCTGGGGGAAGTTCAGAGAATTGACGCCAATCCTGACCATGAAAAGAATGCCTCTCCCCCTGAAGGGAAAGGTGTATGCCTCATGTGTTAGAAGTGCAATGACGTATGCCTCAGAAACATGGGCCGTTAAAGTAGAGGATGTCAACAGAATGGAGCGTAATGAGATGAGAATGGTGAGATGGATGTGTGGGGCCAGGCTACAGGATAGAATACAAATGTTGAGCTGAGGAGACGTTTAGGTATAAAGAGTATTAGCGAGGTGATGCGTACAAGTAGACTGGGATGGTATGGACATGTGGAGAGAATGGATGAACAAAATTGGGTGACAAAATGCAGGTCTGTGATTGTGGAGGGAGCTGCACCAAGGGGTGGACCGAGGAAGACCTGGGATCGGACTATACGCGCCGATCTCAAATCCAAGAACTTGACAAGTGAAGCAGCCCTTAACAGGGTTGCCTGGAACGCCGCCATTAGGACAAGAGACTGAAACTGCACTTATGTGTGGAACACTCAGTCTTAAAATGTTATGTATGTATGTATGTATACAGACTACATTTCCTTTCTTTAACCCTTTCGCTGCGGGTGACGTTCTGGAATGTTTTGGCAAGTTACAGCAATTTCCAGGCTTTAACCCTCCAGTCCCGGCTACGCATTACATAAATATTCCCCGAAACCCGGGTGTTTTGGCCGAAAAACGTCTAGGCTAGGCTACCGTATCTTTGTTATTCTGACTGCTTCCGCATTCCTGCGCATCCCCAAGCGTAGCTGTGTTATTTACCTGTAGAATGGCGTTAAGTAGAGCTCTCTAAGTCAACTGATTCAGTTGTGATGATGATTTCATTGGAGATAACTTTATGGCAACAACAGCCACTTTACACTACTTTTCGATACTTAACAACAACATACAGGCACACACGAACAAGTGACGCTCTCCTTCTTGTGGCCGGAGATGCGGGGCGTCGGTCCAGCCGGCTTTTGTTTACATGCGTCGGATCGACGCCTCGCACACCAAGCTCACAGGCTTTCAACCACTGGGCATGAAAGAGCCCTTCCGGGCAGCTGTTGTATGCTTTTTTATGGGCGTTCAAGAGCCCTTCCGGGAACAGAGGGTTAAAAGCCTGTAAAAAAACGTAAAAATCGAGTGTCAGTGGGCGGGAGCGTGAGGGGCCTACCTCCGACCCTCAGAGCGGCTCACTGAGCTAGGCTGTGTCTCGCGCGGGTCTCTCTCACCAGTGTAGCCAACCGAGCGAGTGTTACATAATAGCGGGGTTCCCGCGTTTCACTGGGACCACTGCGGGTGAACCAGATGACGTACAGGGTCCGTTCTGGTGTAATTTTGAAGCTATTTTCGCCTAGTTTTCGGCAGAATACACTTCATTTATCATTCAGGAGTGCCTGAATATGCCCTAAATAGCCCAAACATAGCTGCAGCCAAAGGGTTAAAAAAAAAAAAAAAAATTGTTATAAGTATGCCCGTGGGCACACTACTGTTGTTTGTTCTTGTAGTCCTAGTTTATAGGTACTGTGATAGTTGCGCCAAGAAAGGCTTCAGAAAAAAAGGGGGGGGGGGATTGTATGTATCCCAGTACGAGAGAGGAACTACCCCTTACACAGAACTACAAGTGGGTTTAAGGACAAGCCTAGACGCTGTGCCCAAAATGAGATATGTATGAGCTTAGAAGCTCAGTTTGTTTGATTTAGAAAATTAGATTGCTTAATTCAAACTTGGGTTTTATGATGATTAATAAAAGAAAGTTTTTCATGTTTCACTTTTCAAAACTAGTTGCACTAGATTACAATAAGTCCTAAGTGACTCTGTAAAGATTTCCATTATCTAACTGTCCAACTTATGTTGTTTTTATGAATAATTCAAACTCGGGTTTTATGATGATTAATAAAAGGATTTTTTTTTATGTTTCTATTTTCGAAACTAGTTGCACTAGATTACAATAAGTCCTAAGTGACTCTGTAAATATTTCCATTATCTAACTATCCAACATATGTTGTTATGAATAATAAAGAATTAATTGCCCTACGGTTTATATAATTTTCAAAGTTTCCAGGCTAGTCGCACTAGACTCAAACGATCGATAGAGGTCAGATGGTGACTCCAATATGTTCCTGGCTAGTTACACTAGTTTCAGTAGGTTTAATATTTGTCAATAAGACTACGCCCGGCAACCAAGCTGAGCTCAGCATAGGTTCCGGGTCAGGGTGATGAGGGGTTATGCTTTTAACTCTGTCTCACCCGATACAACACACACCTCCTGTATGAGGCCTCTGTTGTTGGAGCAGGCTTCTTTGAAGCAACGCACTGCTCACACTCTGTCAATATTTTTAACTGTGTTGTATGCACAACTACATATACGAATAGCTTTTCCTGTTATGAGGTTTCTTGAATTAACCATGCGGTTATCAAGATGTTCATACTACGAATGTCCCCCTCCAGTCTTGGAATTCAGGCAACATCGTCAATGATGGAGGGGCCACTATTAAATTATAGGTTTGATTCCCAAAGGGAAGTAGTGAAAACCTAATATTTATAGTAGGGGCCCCGGAATCATTGACGACGACGTCCCTCCCAGCCATCCCCTTCCCATTCGCTGATATTTTGAGTTTATCTTGGTACAGTATATCATTGAAGGACGAATCGATGCGCTTGGCGAGAGGCGGTAAGAAGCCACAACGCAAGAAAATCCACCGAATGTGGGAAGCTTGTGAATAACAGTGTTAAAGTGGAAATTCTTTTTCCTTTTTTATTCTCTTATTTTTTATGATTTTTTTTCGTAGTGGGTACCCGATCAAGATGATGACACCATAAGAGAAGTAGCGTTGCACTTATGAAGAGACTCTCTTTCTTCCTCGCGGCGGTTGATTCAAACGACTGACGAGGGTGTTGAATGGAGACTATTATACTAATAGGCAACATCGTCAATGATTCCGGGGCCCCTACTAAATATTTGGTTTTCACTACTTCCCTTCGGGAATCAAACCTATAATGTTAGAAATATTGATATACTGTATGTATGCAAAAATGGCAAAGTTGTTGTATTGATAGTATACTGCATTATACAGTATTTTCCATACACGGTAGATATATTGTTTCCTTGATGGAATTGGATAACTAAAGCTAAGAAGGATGTACTGTACCTTCTTATATATAAACCAAAAGGTGATTCACTGTTCAATAAATTACAAAATATTACATATATTTCCTTGTATTAGAACTCGGATGTTATCAACACCAACCTGCTCAAAGTGAATCACATTATTTCATTTATGCTTCACTGCTGCTAGAATAATACAGTAATGATAAAACAAACTTGTGCAGAATTACTAGATTTGCAATAATTTAATTATCAAAATAATGGTAATGATTTTAATGTACTGGTATAATATTTGTATTACAAATATCATTATGGTAGTGTACCGTACTACAGTACATGAATTCCAATACAAAGATATCATGTAAAGCCAAAGTCCAATAAAATTTGAAATTATATATCACATTTGTTATAAGCCTAATACAATGATCCTACCTAAAGACGACTCTCTTTACCATATCCATCCCCTGTAAGTAGTTCAAATTTTTTTTTACATTTGAATGTTATAACAAAAGTAACATTAGAATTGTGACAAGAGAATTGGAAACCATCATATAGGCCTCCCTCACTATCCGATGCCCAGATTAACTATATCAATATAGGTTTTTAGGTGTTTGGGTTTTGGCTGGTCCGAGAACGCATCCCCATTAATTTTAGAGTTTGCTATACAATTTTTCTATTGAAGGTCGGGTTTTCAGGAACGTAACACAATCGTAAATTGAGGGAGACCTGTAGACGTAAATCGAAATACAGTAAAGCCTTTCTCCGTCGAACCTCATGGGATCCGGAAACCTAGGGCTTCCAAAATAGGTAAAAAAGTATTCAGTCTGACATTATTGAAAGAAAAACATTTTCTACAGCCTACTGTGCCTGAGCCCTTATAAGGCTGGGAAGTATTCAGTCCAGATTCTACCTTACTTTCAAGACTTTGTCCAAAAGAGAGAGGTATATGTCTGAACTGAATAGATATATTGTAAGTCTGAACAATGATAATCAGTGCAGACATTTACCTCTCTTTTTTTGGATCAACTCCAAAATATTGAAGTAAATATCTGGACACCTGATATTCAGTTTCGATTATCGACCCAGTATTTTAGAATTATCTTAATTTCTCCTAATTAGTTCAATTGAGAGAGGTTTTACAGCAGTACGTTGAAATGTGTAGCCTTGGTATCTAATCAAATTTTAATAATAACATACTCTTATCTATACCAATTGGAAAATTAAAATTAATTACATTTTGGCTTTGCCTTTACCTACAATCCATAACCTAAACCAATCACAGTAAATGAATGTGTTTAACACAAACAGGGTCCACCTTTTTAAGTGTCCCTGAACCATAACTTACAGTACTACTAGAGGTGTGTGTGTGGAGCAGAGAGGTGAGGGAAGCACCAACCCAAACATATCACATACATTAACACCTTCAATACCACGGTATCATTCTCATTCTATTGTAGTTAACATTACAGGATTTTACTCTGCTTAGAAAAGAACTCCGAGAATCACTGGGGTGAATGTAATCTTAATACACCCTTACATTCTGACAGGTCTTTCCTAAGCTAATTTAAAATGAGTAATGTTAGCATGAATAAAATTAAAATGACTCCCATCATACTGAAGGAGTTGAGGCCAAGTCACTCGAGTGTTTTTTTTTCCCAGCATCTTTTCTTGGCAATTCTGGTCTTGCAGCTTCTCAATTCAGGTTAATAAGATGTTAGCTAGCCATAAAAGTTTATGTTTTGTCTAGTTTCTGATCTACCTATCTATTGCTTCAGTCCCCGGTGGCGATGAACAAAAGGCAGCCGTCTCTCCAACCTATGCCACTCTCCCTCGCATAACTCTTCACTCTCATCTATTCATCCACCTCACTATCTGTCTACTCCTCACCCAATACAAAAAGGACCCCTGTGAATTGTTGCCAGGATAAAGATGCTGGTTGAAAGTTGTTGGAAAAAACGTTTGCGTGACTTGGCCTTTAGTTTAAGAGTTATCCCTTCATATTCACTCACTTCACCATTACCGGAGCTTCATACATCACCGATATAATACGTCATACTAAGGCTTTATATGTTTATCTTGCTGTCTCCTATACTCTACAATATTCATATTAAGTGGGCAGCTTATTTTACCCTTCTCATCACAGCTACTCCCAACTGGTTCCATTTATTTTCATCTCTTGGACGTAATACAACTTCTTTATTCACCTTCAAAGGCCACACTACGGAAACCAGGGGAGGATTTACTGTCAAATTACTTCTATGAATATGACATACCAGTATAAGGGCACATAACACCAGTAACTACCCGCACTCATATTTGGCTGGTGTGTCAAGCTCCAACAAGGCTTAGATATGGTGAATATTATTTTTAGACATTCAAAATTAACTTGCAAATGTCTAGAAAATTGAACTCTAAACTATTTTCTGTATGTATCTTTCAATACTCTCCTTTACCCATATGCTATACCATAGACCACCGTCACCAACCCGTCACTTCCTGTTAACTAACTAGAATCTAACACACATCTAAGACATGAAGCACCATAATTTAGTTGAAGGAACAGTTGTAGAAGTTATAGGAATTAAGAACCTGATTAGGTCAACATTAATCTTCATCATCTTCAACACCTTGCTTCCTCCTGGGAAACCCTAGGTTACAGATGACCATGGCAGAAATGCCACCAGGCTACTTTGTCTACAAAATTGTAAACTGCCACAAACAGTAGTTTTTGTTAAACTCTAATAAGATTATAAATTGACCTTAACCTCTTAGTAGAATCATATTTCTTTCCTGACTGATCTCCATAGGCAAGCTGGACATGTCTATCAAGTATTGTGACTACAGTATCCATCCAACCACATAGGAGTTTTTGATAGATGGATAGACAGAATGAGAGGCTTGCCTGGCTACCGTAGTACCGGTATGTACTGTATACACGTGGGATATTTCTATGAAATACTAAATCTTACTTCACACTCATAAGGTAAATCATCACTCCCATTTTCAGTATTAAAATCATGATTTAAATTTCTAATAATAAATTAGTCAACTTGATTACTTGATTACTTGATTACTTGATTATTCAACAATCACTACCAGTAATGCTGGACTGTATGTGATACTATTTAAAAATATAAAATGTTAGAAAGTGCTTTAGGTAGATAGATATAAAATTAATCAATCAATACATGACAATGCAAAGGTCGTTGAAAAAAGTTATATAAAGAAAAGAGGAAAACCAAGAACAAAGAGAGAGAAAGGGAAAAATTGGTGTTACATCTTAACATACCCGCTACTGCTGGTGTCCCGAGGGAACATGACCCAGCATGACCTGTCCTTAACCTTACTGTAACCCGATCTCACCTTCACCTGCTCCACACACACACATACACACACATGCACTTACCTATCCAAACCTCACTTTATAGTTTTGTTCCATTAGTTTAACATTAGCTCCATACTTGAATTTTGTTTATAAAGCCCTAATTAATATGTCTATATACCGGTAGCCAATGATTTCTTCAGATTAATGCTTTAGTAAAAAAATTAATATGTACAATAAATATTGAGGTGTGGATAGGAAGGCTTGTCCCAGTGCATTTTATGCACTCTCCATCACAGAACTATTACATTGCATCATTACTCCGTCTTACAAACTAATGCTCTCCTTTACATCATACAGTATTACCATTAGCAAATTTGAGTCAGTTCGGTCAGAATCTGTTTTTATTACTGTAAAGAAAGACAGATTCTACACAATAATCCTTGTGGGTGCACAATAAATGAACAAGAATGTTAAATCAAATTTATCGACTTACATAATTTTCTGCCGACTAAACTGAAAAATAAACAAAATCCAGTACAGTAGTATAAAATAATATCAATATTTAAGATGGTAACATACTGGACTTGTATCAATATTACAGAAGTCTGTACACCTTCATAGACTGCAAACTTAGGACTTTACTATTGTAATCCTGATCAAATTAAGTGATTCTAGATCTACTTACAGTAACTAATTAAATTAATAATTTTAGTACAGTAGACTTGACATTATCACAATTTAAAATTAAAGTTCAAAACTTTCAGCAGCACCAACACCAACAACCACAGTTAGCCAAGGGAAAAACATAAAGATTTCCAGGTAAAGTTTTTAGGTTAATCCACAATGAATGAGTCAAATGTTGACTGTTCTACTTTTATCACTACTCTCTTCCTTGGCTAAGTGCATTTGAAGAACTTTCCCTCCAGCTCCCCTGCATATCCCTCTCTCTTTCTCTCTCCATACTCTACTTTTTACTTTAATGCTCAACCAACTTGTTATAATTGGGTTAACACATAAACTTGTATATTGTATCTCTAATATTTGTAACTTTTGAAGACTTGGTCAAATGTTTTAAACAAAATTAATTGTACTTGATCAAAGGTAAAATAAATCTGTTGAGTGGTGGTAGAGTTAACTGTATGATACTAAGGCCAATGACCTGACGTGGCTCAATACGGCACAGTAACACCAACTAACAATCCACAACACTTCCAATCAAATTGTTACAAGTTTATCACAAATGGAGGACACCAATAGATGCATAATTTTGTTTGCATTGAATTGATTTGTTTGTTTTATTATTATTAAAATAAAAAAATAACTAGATGCCAACCCAAGAGAGAGAGAGAGAGGGCAGTATGCACTAAGGATGAGAAGGGAACACCATTACATTCTCACTCTAATGTTTCCTTTACAAATCAATATGTAATCAAAGCCTTGGGCTCCTAAGTATTGGTAAGAGCTACACAACATACGATGCTTAGAGCATCTTCATACCCTACAGTTTACCATCACAGCATACAAAGCTTCAGAAGCTATTAAACTAACAACGGCAGTGTCTCGTTATTGGCAGGATAGATGGCGGATCCATACCTTCATAGCACGCGACAGTACTTTTACACTTTGTTTCTTCTATAACATAGAGAGAACTAAAGTTGAATTTTATATAATAGATAGTTCCAGGTAGACTGGCAAACGAAAGACTTCAAAAACCTGTCCTAAAATCCTGTCTCTTCGTCTTAGTCATTATTATTACTTATACAAAGTTAAATATTGAGAGGCGTGCTATAGAGGAGATATAGACACCAGTCCATCTTTGCTGACAATGTAACATACGACTGAGAAGAATCCTTCAGTTAACATGCCAGGTATTAGTGCCAGATTTACATTATCAAGTGACATGCAGTAAACTGGATTCAACCGATTCAATACTGTCTCTAGAGCTTGGCTCAATGAGTCCTTCCTTTACTATGGTCAATTATAATACTATTCTAAATCACAATTTGGACCTCACAGCATTGCCATATTCCCAAAGAAGGAGCCCTTGTTAATATACTGTAATCATATAATAAACTAAGGAAAGTATTAAAGCCATGCCAATTCTATACAATTATTGTCTGTTTCCATGACATAGTTAATAATTAGATGCTACTAAAATATAATAGACAATATAAAATAAAAGTACCATATATCGCATTGTAACTGAAGCACCAATAATATATAATCAAAGCTTTCTCATACGATTTGGTACACAAATAATGAATATTAGTAATAAAGATACAATATTATCTACGAATTTACATGTTTATGATATGCTAGTCATCTGAAATATATGAAATGGGATCAAATGGTATATCTTGAGGGAAATTTGAATATGCACATTAACCACAAACCTACAGTTGGTGACTAATAAACCCGGTACAGTCGTGAGCAGAAATAGTAACGCACCCATTTGAATATGAATCTAATCCAAATGATATTATTATGTTACCTCCACCAACCGACTTTACTCCTAAACTCAATTAATGAAATTAACAAATACATGTGGCAGTCCAGGGATTCGAACCTAGGATGCTCACACCAAAATTCAGTGCATTTATCCATTGCGCTACGAACAGTTAAAGAATGGTGGACTAGCCTACGATTTATTATGCAGTTTCGAATCCTGCATATCAATCTAAGCATGTACACACTTTCCAACTGCGCTATCATAGGCTATGGATAGATGCATGGAAGAGTAATTAATGGGGCCTTAACCCTAAGGAAGGCCTCTCTATATAATAGAATGCTTCATTATATCCCAGATGTTTCAGAACTTGGCTTTAAAGATTCAAATGGGTGTACATTGTACAGTATACGGTATAATGCTTTAATATATCCCAAATGCTTCAAAACTGGTCTTTAAAGATTCCAAGATACAACGGCTCGCTTGGTGTAGTGACTAGCGTCTCGGACTTCCACCCAGAAGGCCCGGGTTCGCGCCCACACTCGGCGCATTAAATATTTTTCACAAGCACTGAGTCGTTACCATCCCTCATGAGCAAAGGGATGGGGTAGTAGTACAGGACCCCAATGGAAATACGCCTAATCGGCCTTATTGAGCTATCCTTAGCTAGCTTAGCATGCGCTAGCTTTAAGAACTATTATTATTATTATTATTATTATTATTATAAATGGATGTAGACTCGGGGACTATAATCATGGCTTTTTTTTTTAAAGCGATCCCGAACGGAATCAAATTTGTTCATGAATTCTTTACCTAGTACATGCATTTGCTGAGTTCATATAAGCAATTCGAGGGTTCTAAAACAGCCATTACTGACCTAGAGTGTACAGGATACTTCTTACTGCACCCGACTGTACCAGGTTCACAAGTCATCAACTGTACATATCAAGCACCACACTGGGCCCCATCCACTGCTACCCTACAGTACTATACAATGTCCCGGGACCGCACTTCTCCAATATCAATCTAGTCACACCCGTTCCTTTGCAAATAATGGAAGATTCCACCTAACACAGCTTAGCCTTAATCAATCCGAGGTAGTCGTGTGAGGTACAGCAGCAAATCTCTCCGTAACGTCCTGAGTGCAATAATCTGTAAGTATCCCCTCCAGTACAGGACAGGTGGTGTGTTATTTATTATAGCTAGATTTACATGATTCTATGCAGCTTGGGAAGATTCTGCAGGAGTCAAGGAGCTACTTGTGATAGTTTACACTCCTTTAATTTTAGAGGTCCTTCCTAAGTTGAGTAATATCGTCTAATGTTAGCCAGAATATCACGAACACTGACGTCCTGGTACTGAAGAGGTATAGCTCGAGGTAGTCCACCAGCCACATCCATAAATTTCACGAATCGGCACCATCCGAAGAGGGAACATTTTCACCATATGTATACTCTAATAAACTACTACTAGGTGATACAGATACTCATTTACAAAGGTTGCAAACTTGAAGTAACATATCCACAATACAAACGATGCTTTGTGAATAATATATATAATTACTAGCTCTCTAGGATGGCACCGGTTATCGCTCTGGCCCATGGACTAGGGGGGTCATACAGCCATTGCAGACTACATAAACTTGTATTAGACTGTATCCCTACCCCAAGCACAGCTATAATATAGGAAAAGAATGAGTAGGCAGCACAGGATTTGAACAAAAAAGACCACAGAAACACAGGGAGATTGTTCAGCTCATTCAGAACCATGATCCTGATGGCTGCCAGTTACTACAGGTATACTCTACTCATATTAACCAGGCAAGAAACTGTCATGACCCCATCTTAATTATGGAGTTGTAGTGGTAGTAGTAATAGAACAGGTTAACCTGATCACCGAGTCCAAAGAGTTGTGTCTTGAATTTATTAATCAAATGCATCATCAATTAGGAAAACAATCTATTGCATATCCACAGGCTGTAGCACGGTTGGTAGAATACTTACCTGGAAACCGAGAGGTTGACCTTTCGAGGCTCGGGCCAGCCAGTGTACGTTATTGGCAGACGACAGTGCTGTGGTGGACGGCGCGATCTAGCAATCTATTGCAACTGTCCACTGAAGTCCCTGAAACAACAGGGCATCCACCCTAGCCCTGCTCTTGAACAGGGAGTACATGGTGGTAAAAACTGCATCATAAAAAAGAAATGTACTAGTTGAATATATTGCAATTATACATCACGGCATCAGGCAATAGATAGATACACCAGGGTCATTACCAATAGGATATAAATTGTCTTGCTTGGTTACTACGAACAGAGTATAACGTATGACGCTCCTTCTGCAGAAGAGTGTATCACAATATAGCTCTCCCATCTCAACATGGAGTGTAACATTAACTTTACACTGATATTGATTAGTTTACAATGAAGGAGTTAGGACTTTGAGGGCTAAACACTGCTATTGTACTAAACTACTTTCTAACACTCGTGGTACAGAGGAGCTATCAGATTATGGATCGGCATCAAATAACTTATCAGATTAATTTTCTGCTACTCGATATTATTGATAAGAATGAAATGTAAACCACAGCTTTGCAATAATGCCTTCAGTCCACCATCACACACAAATATCACAAAGTGAATTATAGAGTAGACTAGCCAATTCTTACATGGTGGCCCAACTCCAATGTCAAAGATGAAAATACTATCCATAATAAATGAGTGGAGATAAATTAATAAATTACTATCAAAATGTATATTATTAAAGATACATTGAGACACTAAACTTATTAATTCAACTTTCCCAATCTATTGTCATATTTGTTATCAATATCGCATACACACTGCACCACCGTGACTAAATTGTCTAGTCTCCCCTACTTCCTGAACTCACCCGGCCAACCTACATTGCACTTGTGACAACACCAAAAGAAAAATTTAAAAAACATTTCAAGTAACTACTCTCCCTGAAAAAAATATTATACAAATCACTAAAACACCAATCAGATATTTCACATCCTCTATTTTCATTAGGCCGTCATCACACAAGCAGGTTTATCGGCAAACTGTATCGGAGTCTGGAATCCGCTACATGTGGACATAACAGTGTGAGGTATGTGCAGTACTCTATGTACTTTTTTGAATATACAGTACTGTAAATATTCATGATCAAGAGCGATAAAATACAGCTATATTAGAGGTAGAAGCATCCAGCAACTAGACTTTATTGCAGTATGTTTACACTCGGCAACCATGACTCCGAGGATATTGGCCGCTAAATCTGCTTGTATGACATCGACTTTAGTCAAGAACTTCACCTGAAAAAGCATAGAAGTACTTGGTATACCTGACTCATCTACTTGCGACCAGTATTATCTCCCACAATAAAATCTATAAGGAACTTTAAAGTACACATTACATTTAGAATGGTAAAGGAAATATAAATGGCTAAACTCAATATTCCATTCCGACGACTTCCTTAAAAAATATGGAAGCCTCACTCCGACATTCCTTATCGTTCTACGGGTCGAGTACCAAAATGAATAATGTGCTATACGTGAATTGCAAGTTTTGACCTACATATCAGCTGACAACTTCCAAACTCACAAACTTAAGCGGGTAAAACACCAGAGCTTTTATTTTCAAGTTTCCAAGGTTAACATTTTTATGGCAACATTTCTGGGATGTTTTACGCTGGTATCGTGAACTATACAGAAAATACCTAGAATAAATTAGGCGACTGATTTATTTAATAACTTTCCCTCATAAGCTGCAAGGCCAGTGTTAACGATGAAAGTTGAGGGAACGTGCGCTGGTGTGATGCCAACTTTACTTCCACTTGATATTATGGCTACATTCATCCTACTCAAGTAACCATCAAAATACACATACAGTAATGTCATAGGCTGTTAACATCACAGCTTACAATGCCATTAATATACCCATTTCATGCACTTACTAAATTAAAAGTGCATTACAATATCTAACTATGACTTACATTACTTCATATCAATGTGAGCAGGCAATACTTGGAACAGAAAAATGTATCTTGATAATTTTCCATAGACTGATCCTGGGACTAGTACAGTAAGCTATATACGTCTTCGATGTTTGGGAACGTGTCCACTCACCCTGATGAGATAAATGTTTATACTTGGCAAACACAAGAAACATCCATGCACTTCAATGAACAGCTGGCCGCAAAGAGAGTCATATATAACTTTTGTAGAACGGCTGTTTAATATTTTCAGCATTTCCTTCATTCAGTCACTATCTCACTATTATCATGGGGTAGTGACGGACTTTTCCTGCGGCCAACTGTACATATAACTAATAGAGCTCTGAAAAATAACAATAAAATAAAAGTACAATTAATTTAGCTAGAGTAAATAATTCCACCAGCAGCCCATGTACTGGCTCTTTAAACACTTCTAATTACAGATATCCCAAAAATATAGAGACAAAGAACATTAGACTTTTTAAATATTTCAGGGCATTTTTTCCTTGAGCAAAGACGGAAATGGTCGTCCTCTCACCTAGGCAGACTGAGGCGTTGAACATGAAAAAGTGAGGTGGCCGCAACACAAACACACATAGCGGAGAACATGTAGCGGAGTCTGGTTTACACACAGAGTCATTGCTTGATTTTAAGGGTTTTGTGGTGCTTTATGATGCTTAGTTTGGTTATATTTAGACTATTCAATACTATAAGCTACAAAATTCCTAATACAGTCATAACAGAAGTGTATATCGTCTGTTTATGAACTACAGTACTGTACCTATATATATTTGTTTATTTCCAACTCTGATATAGTGACTCTGCTACAACCCGCCGCTATAGTGTTGGTGTGACGCCGGCTTGAGGGTATATACATCCATAACAACATGCCTGCCACATAAGTAACATCAATGTTATCCTTTAATAGACTAACATGTGGCACGCTAACCAGTAAACATTTATTCATTGGTAAACGGATATTGTTTGAATATATACGCCTAATCACTTGCTAGTATTATAATAAAACAATTATGCATTTCTTATCAAATGAAAAAAATATAAAATCGTAGTACAAGCGTAAACAGTAGAACTTTCTTCATGTTTACAAATCTTCTGATGCATTAATAAACTAGTCGACCAGTGAGCGCACCACACGGATGTACAGATCATGTAGTAAGAGAGATCGGCAACATTTTCCAAACGTCATTTTGGTGCTATATTTTTTTTTTTTATCTATGTAGAATTTAGATACAAAGCAAACTATATACTGTAATTATCTTGTAGCAGTAATGCCGTATGTTTATTATGGGTATGGACTTACTGTACGGTATATGAGTACCGGTATAGAGGCTAATGACACCAGTGGCACCAACATGGGTGGCACTGCAAGGTGGGCTGCGGACGGTGGGGGCATTGGCCCGGGGGGTGAACGCCCATGGGCTGATGATCCCCTCCCCCGCTGCCCTCTCAGAGACAGATTTAATCTCTCCCTGGCCCCTTCGGGGGCCCGAGCCTCTGGATGGCTTCGGTCTACCAGACTCGGGATTGCTCGGCCAGACACTCTGAGGAACTATAAAAACAACATCATGATGACAGAAGGTGGCCAATCTCTGCTACTATAGGGTCTCCACATAGATCTTTATCACACTGCTATTTTACATCACCCCAGCTGTTACATTTATATATAGATCATCAAAGAGAAAGTGAGGGAAACTAAACATCAATTATACTTCCTGAGGTGATGGAGAATAAGGATATATATGAGAAAACATATCATGTGTGATTATCTCAAGAGTGAACTATGGCTGTTTGGAGGACACACTTCAACCTCCATATTTTGGGATGATTTAAATTTAAATATTTATTTATATAGTTATTGTATTAATAAAACAGAATCAACACCTGATTGAAACTCTAACCTGCTATGTTATTGCATAAATATATTAAAATTCATAACTGAAAAAGGTAATTAGGAAATTCCTACTATATTTTGGAAAATTATAGATTAATAGCATTAGTAAACTGCCAAATTCAATGCAATACCCAGAAATCTAAAACATTGCACAGGCCATCCTTTTTCCTTTCCCTGAATAAATTTCAATGAAAGGGAAAGCAGACCCTTTACATGTTGAAGAACACAAACCAAAGATTTGTGAATGATAGTAGTTGTGGTTTGATAGATTATTTAAACCCTAAACTTATGAATGTTAGTAGTAATAGCAGTTTGATCAAATATACAAACCCTGGACTCGTGAATGGTAGAGGTTGAAGTGTGCCAATCCTCCTGAGCCACAGCCACACACAGCTCATTAGTTTATACCTGAAGCTTTGTGGACCTAGTCGCCCAAGTCCCGGGAACACTCTCAACGATGCACAAATACAGTCTCGCCCAACATTTTCTTCACTGTCAGGGCCTCATTCGGGAATAACTGTTTGGTGCCCTTAGAATCCACCGTGACTTTGGACGTTGATGGTTAGAAAACAAAGATGCAAAGATAACAACATAGACTTTGATGGTTAGAGAACAAACATAAAGCACAGTGCAAAGATGACAATATAATTCTCATTGATCTATGTACTTAATCTTGTGCACTTAATTTTTAACTGTCATGATGGTGTAATGGTTTACAGTGCAAAGATGACAACATAATTCCCATTGATCTATGTACTTGATCTTATGTACTGTACCTAATCTTTAACTGTCTTGATGGTTCGAGTGTTTAAGATCTGTACCGGTATGTGGTAACCCAGATTCGAATCCCGGGTGGAGCACATGCTTTCATAAATTTCATTGGGTGGTGTTTGGTGTTGTGAGTGAAATTAATAAAATAGATTATTCTCCTGAAGGCAAAATTAATCACACTGGCTACATTATCGATTTTACATGATAGTGTGAATTTATTTCCTATGCTCGTAAAGTTTGACGTTGTACAGTAGTAACTTTTTAAACATTATCCTCTAAACATCGGTGTCCAAATGCATCACAGCCTCATAGAAACACCCTACAATTAGTCTTGACTAAGGCCCTCAATCCGATGAGAACTTTTATTACTCTACTGCAGTTACTACCAGACAAATATTAAGCTTGGGAGTGATCTCATAGAGTCAAAGGGTTAAAAAGATATCTTAGTTCAATACAAAATATCTAAATTAAACCGATGACTCAGAGTTCCTTCTTCAAGCCGAATAAAGTGGTCTGAGGTTATGTGCAATAAAAGTGGTCATCATACTGACAGAAAGAACAGTTTTGACTCCTTGAACCAATAGAGCAAAACGCTGAACCGCTTGAGCCATGGTAGGATCCTGGAGTATTTTGCTTGGGGTGGTTGATACAGCTTGAACATAATAAGAGAGGGAACTATTGGGCACGATTGTACATTAATTAACCTGACACATGACGGTCACTACGCTCAAACAACTTCCTGATATTCGTCTAATAAAAATGGACATTGAAACTTACTATTAAAAAGTATGTAAATGTAAAAATATTCCCTGTAGTATCTAATAAACTGTCTCACAACGGCACATATTAAATACACTCTCCAAAATGCTCGTTCAATTGCACTTTGAAATACGAGTACAGAATGCAACGAATCACTTTGGTTGTTCCAGCTGATACAGTATACAAGGTGAGCCAACAGAACACTACCGCAGCACCACACTACTACCACCAACACACACGCTTCAATAATGTTAAACGGCAATACCAAACACATGAGCTATATACTTCCAATCTTCTAATCTACACCATTCAAATAAACAAATACAAAATAGCAATAACCTTCACTAGTCAAATCAAAGGTTCACAAATGCAAAGGTGAATACTAAACACATTGAGGTACTTGCATTATTATTCACCAGTCTTATGCAAAAGGTGAACTTTAAACACAATGAGGTACCGGTACTAAAATAAGTACAAGTTGCTGGATTTAACAGTTCCTTATTTTTAACGAATTTGGTATTATATATCAACACCGTAATTCCATGAAAATTATAATGGTCCAGTACCATAAGAAAATGTATTCTATTTGAATTTATTTTCATAATCAGCCAATTTATTATTCATACTAATTGGATTCCATATTGAATACTGCATATAAAATCCAATAATTTTTTTTAGTACAGTACTATGAGTTGCTTACTGATAATAATTATGGGTGATAATTTTCAGTGAATGAGAATATATATCAGTTAATATGGTGTGAAGACTGTGAGAGTGGTAGTAGTGTGCGGCGGGCATCTGTGGTTCACTGATAATGATTATAATGTCTGATTCCTGAGGTAGAGAAGATACCGGTATGTGTGTAGGCGGCAGCCAGGGAAGTGGCTCTCACATCATGTACGCAACATGACTTTGTACAACAATAACTTACTAAACTACTACAAACTAAATCCTAGTAGCAGAGTCAAGGAGGGATTCACTTCACTTACTTTTTCTTCCTTAGGCAGCTGTGATTGGCTTGTTTTGTCTGTAGGCTTCTGCGATTGGCTTGTTTATTCCTTAGGCAGCTGTGATTGGCTTGTTTCGTCCTTAGGCTTCTGCAATTGGCTTGTTTATTCCTTAGCCTTCTGCGACTGGCTAGCTTCTTTCTTAGGCTTCTGTGATTGGCTTGTTTCTTCCTTAGATTGTTGTGACTAGCTCAAGTTAATATCGTTGTGTAATTTTAATCAGATTCAAAGTAGACATTTGTGTCTTATGAGGCAAAGCTTGTGACATTAGAGGTTCAATGATGAATAAATGAAAGGATACCAACTTTGATGGGTATTCAGTCATTGCTTTATGTTAGTTTTGATTGTAGTTTAACCAAACCAATGAGTTACACTACAAAACTCTTATAGGGCTGACCTCAGCCAAAGCTAAGGATTTTACAATGATAGGGAGGAATCACGAGCTCGTAGAGAACATAAGAAGCTGTCTCAATAAATCTCTCCTTCAATGCTTGGTATCAATTGAAAAGGCAGATAGATGTTTGGCATGAGAATGCCTTGCAGCATTTCTGTACAAACAATTATTTCCTTCCTTCTCTCTTCCTCCGTTTCCTGTCTTGGGGTTTGTGATCCATTTTATGAACCATGTAAGTTACTGATTAACCGTAGAATCAGCTAATCACAGCAGCTTCAATGTACAGTACTGTACTAAGAAAATAAAGTAGGTGAAGAGAATACTGCCCTCAGTGACAAAAATAAAGGGTAGTGCAAGACCGGCACTGAAATGAGCAACGTCAATGTTATTATAATATACAGTTCACGTAAGCAGTAATCCTTACGCTTTACTTAAATTGGGTTGAATATCTAAGCTACACATCACTGACAAATAAAATGGCATGGATAAATAAAACTGACTACTTCCCTGGCAGTCGCTTAGTTAACTATGGACTGTAACCTGCATGGCTTTCATAAACTAATAATAATAAAAAAATGCAATACAGTAACAAAAAAATCAACCTAAAATAAAATTCTATAATTCATTAAATAATTTCATAACATACTTTTAGGATACACTATAAACATAGCTAAATATTTCCCCTACAAATGAGCAGCAATTACACTGACATACAGCATTAATGGAGGCCGCGTGTTGCTTGCGTACTAGCGGAAAAGATGCACAGAAACTCCTGACGTTATTCCTGATAATGTCACTGTTTGTACTTAATGGATGATGAAGTGAGCCTCCTACTCCAGACCACACCATTATGAGTGGCGATATGTCCACCACTCAACAGCTTCATAAAACTATAATTCTGTTTTCTTTGTAAACCGTACAATCAGATAAATAACTTTTTTTACTTATTTCAGCTACTACCAGATATATTTCAGCTTAGGAAGGACTGCTCTGAGTTACATTGGTTACAGAAATTACCCATTTAACACTTTTATGCACTGCTGAAACACTTAGTAATGTGGCGCCGCACAGCTGAGGACGATCACACATGAGTCAATTAATACAAAAAATTGTGTCTTCAATCTTGGAAAATATAAAATTTGGGTTGAACATTGCAGAGAATTGTCTTACCAAAACAGATATATAATTTATGCCAATACAATAAATTATAGCAGGGATAAACGTCTAAGACGAGTTTGGAATCGAGGGATGTTCTGAGGAGTGTTTGGCAAAATGTTTGAATAAGTGTTAACAAGTCTCACCCAGGATCATGAAAGAGTTAAATACCAAATAACAGAAACACACTTCCAAAGCTGAACAAAATTGGCTGGAGGTTTAGTAGATATAATACAACAATATTAATCTGATTGAAAGGGTTACATTTCTTGATATTATCGTTGGTACCAGATTTTCGGAAAATCTATTTTGAACTGAACTGCAATAAAATCCTAATTTTCATACTGCATATTATGTAAATGTTAGTAATCAATTTTTTCATGAGAGTAACCAGGTCTCAATAAAATGAAAACACAGTATGTTATTTATAATATTATTTTGCTAAAGCGTTGTTTCCACATAGCGATTTTGATAAGTTCTTTTGTCTTTTTACTGTGTTCGTCTAAATTTTGGTTTGTTTATTTTGCAAGTTTTAAATTATAATATAATGTACATGACTCTGGCACCAAGCATTTCAATAACAACCTTCTCTCATCAAGTCAAGTGTACAGTAAGCCACAAAGAAAGTTGTAAAAAATTTGAAAAACGAGTGACATTAACAATAGAAAATAGGCTTCTCAGCTATATAGATCAAATCACTAATTTATTATGCAGAGAAAACCCTCCTACATGTTTATATACTGCATAGCATGAGGTAGTATTGTACGAGGCTTTCTTTGTGTATCACTACCTACTGATTAAATAAGAGGTAATAGTATTAATGTATGGCAAAACTTATTACAATACTAGCTAATATGAAACTTTTAGAATTCCTAGTTTTACACTTTGCATCAATAATAAGGTGTGGTTGGTGAGTAAGGAGGCTCTTCTAGTTTGATAAAATAAAGGGGTATGAGAGTAATGTAGTGGCCGGAAAGTTACAGAACAGATTATAACCGACACACTGATTGCTGCGGATGACCTGGCTCACTGGTGTAGCGTGTTACCAGATGATCACCACAGTTTTGTTTCATTCACTAAGCTTGTGACACTTTTATATTTCAGGTGCTATGCTTTCTTCAAGATCAATTTTCATATAGTGAGTTCCTTCGGGTAGAATTCTAGCACGAACCATCCTTCCACAGTTACATCCGCACTAAGGTTATCGGTTCTTGTCCTACTGTCTTATCGATTGTTTCAAATACAGTACAAGGAACTGATTGGTAATGCAATCAGTCCCCTGTACTTGAAATAAACAATAGATTCTTTAAGATACGAGAATTGCTGATGTGTGTGCATGTGTAACTGCGAAAGTAAAGTTTTCGGTGCGATTCTGACCAGAGACCACACTAATAATAGTACAGTCAACCCTCGAATGTGCGGACTAATAGGGGGGGACCCATGTCCACACAAAGAAAAAGTCTGTACATGGGAAATAGAGTAAATAGGCCTATACGATGTTTTCTAACCCTAACTCTCCATGGAAATAGTCATCACAACTGAACCAGTTGACTTAGAGAGCTCTACTCAACGCCAGTCTACAGATTGGAAACAGCAGTACGTTTAGAGATGCGTGGGAATTTTCTAGCTGTTAAAATAACAAAGATAAGGGTAGCCTATTAAATAAGTTTTTTGGCCACGCACGGGCTCTCCATCCTAAGGACGTTGGTGAGCTCCGGGTGATATGGCCGAAAAACGTATTTAATAGGCTACCCTTATCTGTTATTTTAACAGCTAGGAAATTCGGTCAATATACAGGAGACGCAACAATATACGTAGCAAATTTCTAATGGTAGTTTTGGGTTCCTATCATCATATGATTCATTTCTAGGCTATATACTTTTTATCCCCGGGAAAAAAAAAAAAAAAATCATGGGTTTTTTAAAAAAAATTCTTGTATTTTTTTATTTTTTTTTTTTATTAACCTAACCTAACCTAACCTAAATGTATTTGGGGGCTATTAGGTTAGGTTAGGTTAGGTTTTTTGGTTAGGTTAATGACCCAAAAAAAAAATCTCAAGAAAAAATATGAAAAATCCCAAGATTTTATTTTCTTTTTTCCCCGGGGATAAAAAGTAGGCCTAGGCCTATATAGAAATGAAGCATATGATGATAGGAACCCAAAACTACCATTAGAAATATTCTACCTATATTGTTGCGTCTCCTGTATATTAACCGGAAATTCCCACGCATCTCTAAATGTACTTCTGTTTCCAATCTGTAGACTTCTCTAAATGTACTTCTGTTTCCAATCTGTAGACTGGCGTTGAGTAGAGCTCTCTAAGTCAACTGGTTCAGTTGTGATGACGATTTCCGTGGAGAGTTTCGAGGCGATGTTAGCAATATGGTGACATGGGCAGGCAATTTCCCGCCGAAATCGTGGAAATACGATAATGTAACCATAAGTACTATATATCTCTTATAGGTAGTTTTCAATACTATTACCGGACCAGAAAAAGGTGTAGCTTGGTGTTGGATGCGTGGAAACCGAAAACAAATATGTATTAAATCCTCGGTGGTACCTGTCAAATAGGTGTCCAGTAACTAAAATCGTACCGTTATTTATATTTAGGCAACAAAATGTTATTATAATTAGGCCTATACTCTATGCAATTTCATTTAATTTTACAAAATAATATTTAGTGTTTTCAACACTAAATTTGTTTTAGCAGACAACACAATAACAAAGTTTAATGGATTTTTCTTATAAATATTATTTGGTAAAATTAAATTAAATTCAATGGTACGATTTTAGTTACTGGACACCTATTTGACAGGTACCGCCAACGATTTAATACATATTTGTTTTCGGTTTCCACGCATCCAACACCACGCTACACCCTTTTCTGGTGTACGAAACACTAAAAAAGCAATGGGGACACTTTAATAATGATAATATGAGACGAAATATAAAGACAACTCGGTTGCGTTCGTGGAAGTAGCGTCGCTTTGTTTACTTTACGCTCGGAGTGACTTCCCGGTCCCGCCTTGGCGGTCGACTTCAAATGGCTAAGCTTATATAACCAGTTGTTGGGTCCATTTTTTGATCAAGACTTGCGTTATAGGCCGTGGGATACAGGACAGGGTTGAGGGGGGCTCTGCCCCCCCCCCCCCCCTCCGTGATTTAAAAAATTGACCCAACAACTGGTTATATAAGCTTAGCCATTTGAAGTCGACCGCCAAGGCGGGACCGGGAAGTCACTCCGAGCGTAAAGTAAACAAAGCGACGCTACTTCCACGAACGCAACCGAGTTGTCTTTATATTTCGTCTCATATTATCATTATTAAAGTGTCCCCATTGCTTTTTTAGTGTTTCGTACACCAGAAAAGGGTGTAGCTTGGTGTTGGATGCGTGGAAACCGAAAACAAATATGCATTAAATCCTCGGTAGTACCTGTCAAATAGGTGTCCATTAACTAAAATCGTACCTAAATAACTCTGGTTTTTAGACTCCCTACTGATACCGCCGACATAGCCACACAAGAAAAGAACACACACACACACACACAGTTGGAAGAGGAAGTGGTGTGTGCCAAAAACATTCATATTTTTAAGGCAAAGTTAGATAATTGTAACTCAGGAAGCGGGACAATACGAGCCTAAAAAGCTCAACTCCTGTATACTACAAATAGGTAAATACAAATAGGTAAATACACCTTCGGTAGGTACCGATACACTGATTTTTCATTTGAACTTTTAACTCGTTTTATATAAGTTTATTATGAAATATTATAAGAATTAAGGTAAGTTTATAAGAGATATATAGCCTAGTACTTATGGTTACATTATCGTATTTCGACGATTTCAGCGGGAAATTGCCTGCCCGTGTCACCGCCCGACCCGCCAAATACCGGACAACTTTTAAATTAACGGTCTATTGCCCGATTTGTCCGGTCTTTTGGGGACTTGTCCGCATCGGCTGTTGGGTCCGCACAAACCGAAGTCTGGTCAACTGGGGTCCGCCCATGCGAGGGTCGACTGTATTATGTTATCTCAAAATGACATTCCAGATTAATAAAGGAATAAAGAACATTAAACTGTCCCAAATGGATAAAAGGAAGACAACTGATACTACCATGCTGTATAAATTGCAAGGTGTCACCTACTTAGCCGCATAAAACAAAAATGTGTGATAACATCTTAACGGATGGGCATACGGAATAATCTCACAAATTACATTCTTACCGTGGGGAAAACTTTAGTAACATAAATACATAATTACTAACTTGCTTTGATTGTCCGTTGTTAGCTTCCATGATCCTCAAATTGAAAGGTTGACATCAAGAAACAATTACTGTACATCAATTTTGTATACGGTAAGAAAAGACACTTGTGATAATTTTACCATAGTCCAAGTCAGATCACATTGGGTTTTACTTCACCAAGCACTAAGACACCAACCACCAATTTTCTCCAACCGTTGTTGTTTGGCTAATTTATACAAAACACAATCTGATGGAACACAATACTGTATAGTGAAATATTTAAAGTATCTATTAGATTATCATTAATAATAACTGCAATTAATGATTAGGAAATTATTCAACACATTCTGATTGTCTATTAACTGTTTTAAAAAGAACACTATTGCATACTGTATTGATTTTTGAGAACGAAGGTAAAAATTATATGAATAGAAAATATATATTTATCAATTATTTGCTGCAGTCACTTGAAAATCATCAACTGGACAAATGTTATTATATGGATAACATTCTACCATATATTATACATATACAGGGTGACTCTAAAGTTAATTTTGGGCCCACCTTGTATAATGGATATTCGCTTTACTTAATTTAAGTGCACAGTAAAGCGACCGTTACCGATACGGTACTATAGTGCTTGGCCAATTACAACCCAATGCTACAATGTGTGTGTCTGTGTGCGTGTTTTGTGTATACGTATATATGTGTGCGTGTGTGTGTGTGTCTACAAAATGATGATTGCTGTCCCTGCCCTGATTCCTGAGCTTGAAAGTCAAATCTGTCAAAAAGGGTAAATCCAAGTGTAACAAAGGAACCAATTTAGTAATGCTGTTATATGAGTGAAGTTTCAGAACAAACTCATTCTTTGTGACAATGCATTACAAAAAGATGTGATAGATAAAGCTTCTCAAAATATGTGCCCCTATCTAAATGTTATCTGCCCTTCTTTATAATGTGTCAAAAATAGACCTGAAAGTTATATTTCTTCAGTTAAATTATAAAAAATATATTTGCTCTTTTGCACAGTTGAGGCATTGTGGGTGGTAGGTACGCTGAGATTGCTGACATAAACACATATGCACACACACACACACACATACATACATACATACATACATCCTTACACATACTAACACCATTCATTATCACATGCCAGAAACAAATATAGAAAAGTACTATTTATTTAATGTGTATTGGCATTAAAAATTTGCTAGACTATTTTTGACTACTGTAAATGAAGAATTTAAATGTAATTCCTAAAGAGAAAAAGATTAAGAGAAACACATTTTATAGAAAAGAAGGAAAGGATCAACAGGGCACATATCTAAATAAATTGTTCTATTGAAATATGATATATATTTTAATACAAATAGTGCCTGTAATTTATTTACCTGTTATAGATGCTACCAGCCAGTACCGAAACATTTAACACACACAAACAATACTTCTGTAACTCTCTTCAGTATAACCAATTTAACACACATTCATATATCACATTTTCTCACTTATAAATTTACTATCAAAACCTGCTAACTAAAAGATAGTTACATATCTCAATTTTGCAATAATAAACTTCTCAAAACATTCCAATACAAGCACTTATTAATCTCACTCTTCTCATCCACTCACTCACACACAGAGTGCTATCCACTCTTTCTCATTCACTCCCTCACACACACAGAGTTCTATCCACTCCCTAACACACAGAGTTCTAGGCCAGAATAAGACAGGTACAGTGCTCCCTGATGAGATTTAACACATATATTAACACACAGACCCAGTTCCTTATTAGGTACAGTGCTCCCTGATGATGAGTTCTACCACACATACAACAACAACAACAACAACAACAACAACAACAACCACAACCACACATACACATATACTAACACATACACACCTAGTCCCTTATTAGGAACAGTGCTCCCTGATAACTTCTAGTACACATACACAACACATACACGCGCACACATAAAACACGCGCACACATACAAGTACTGTACATACAATACACACACTCACACATACAGTCCCAGGTCCTAATAATACAGGTACAGTTACTCCCTGATATAAGGTTCTACCAGCTCCAGCCTCTTTATAAAGGGTCAGTGTCAAGGGTGCTCACAATTTGGACGAACTGCATGAAAAGACGAGTCAAAAAACAAATAGTGAAGTTGCCTATAAATGAAAGTGGTGACAGATGGTGATGAGGTAAGAGGTTTGTACAGTAGTTTGAGCATTCTAGGATCCTCCAAGTCATAACATTATTACAGCATTATCATTATTGTAGCTATTATTAGCGGTATTATTGTATTTATTATTATTATACAAACAGTACCAACATAATGCTGTCAGTGTACTTGCCTTTTTTCCTAATGGTATTGGAGTTACAAAACATTCCTGAAAGCCATTAGCTAGCTGAGGTTGGTCAGATGTCACGGTCGTCCGTGGAAGTGGCTGGTTATATACCAACACCTTACACAGAGTCCTGGAGAATCTGAATCACATTTGAAAGAGGGAAATTATATATATTTTATATATATTTATAAAAAACATTAATCAGAACCGCCTGAAAACATGTCATTAGCGATTATCTCCCTGCAATAAGAGGACAAGATATCTGCATCACAGCACAACCACCAGACATATGCTGGTGGGATTGGGGAGGGGAGGAGGGAGGGGGGGGGGGGGGTACAGGGGGGGAAGGAGGAGTGGGGGTGGTGGGGGTGGCGGGGATGAGGGGGTATGTTTGGGTGCAGGACCAAGGCGTATATCACCTATCACCTTCTCAAGAATAATTTCTATGACCACGTACTATTGTTTTCAGACAATGCGGAGCTCCTGTAAATATAACCTGTTAATTTTCTGCTTAGTTGCATTTTCTAAATAGGACATTTACAATATTCAAGCTAATTAGCTTGTTGTGGTAAAACTAAAAATATCTTTTCATATGGAGTGCATTATCTCTATGGCTTGGACTATCAGATCTCCATACAAATGACATATGGCACATTGTGTAAAACTCAAGTGAAATGAAGTGAACCAACTCAAGCAACTGGATACTTTACCTCAAAGGCCTGTATTCCTTGACAAACCCTATCATTTTCAGTGGAACTTATTATAGTGTTGTTATATTCCTAGTTAGTCAATATGATGCACTAATTGTTTTAACTGCAGTGAGAGTACATTACTGTAATAATGTTCCAGTACTTCTCATTATAATTACAACAATTACAGTATCATAATGATTGTCAAGGATGATGGTAAACTTAGAGTACCACCAAAAATGGTGGGGTTTGTCTAGGAATACAGGACTTACACAGAGTTGGCATAATGCACATCACTCTTGCCACCCTTGTCTGGAAAGCAAGAGTGAAAAAGAGTGATATCCTTATAACAGGTAAGCTTTGTCTGTTTTAAAGTTAACAAAGACCCAAGTTGCAGGAGTGGGTGTGGTTGGTAACACTTGACTTTCACAGAAAGTGACCTTAATTTGCAACAGTTATAGTGGCTGTGTTTACAAGCTACTACTGATATAAAACTGAGGTAGAGTGTTGATTGCTAAACCTGATGAACATACCTGCATGAACAGCATAACAATGAGTGTGTAGTATGGGCACAGAACTCCGGCCTCCAGGTGTAGGGACCACAACTTAGGACCCGTACTATACTTTATCAAGTAAGTCCCTACACCTGCAGAGAACAGTGGTGTCTTCTGTAACAAAGTACTCCCTCATATACAAACTAAGGTCGTTATTGGTTTCATCAATTATTCTTGAGCTTTTACTATGCAATTACTATTAAAAGAATTATTGATCCATGATACAAGCTAATATAGCGCAGATTATTTTCATTTTAAAATTCATGATTAATATAGTAAATTTAGATTGTATACTTGAGTGATAACAAGATGTGAGCATCAGTAAGGCTTAAACTCCAGGGGTATGTCACCACTTCCCCCCAGAGCCCCTGGACCCTCCTGTGAGGCAGAAGAGTCCTGCCCACCACTACCACCACCACCGGTCTTAACACCAGGGTGGTACGAGTTAATATGTGTCCAGAGGGAGTACTTGTTGCGGAAGACCTTGCGACAGTAGAGGCAGAGAGCCTCCTCTTGAGCCGAGTGTCTGATCTTGAGGTGCTTCTTGAGGTTGGCACGGTTGCTGATCAGTTTGTGGCACACTGGACACGGACGCGCCTCGTACGGGTTGTCCTCTGGGGGAGAGACAAACATACAGGGTTATTACAGGTTGGTCTTACATATCAATCTTCAATGTACAGCTAAAATATGATCATTTGTGTAAATTTGAGAGAGAGACATTAATTACTCTTTGATGTGAAACAAATACAGCAGTAGTACTAGTACTAGTACAAGCTATTACAAACACATGAAGACTGTCAAGGAAAGGTGATAGTGACTTAGTAGTACATAGTTTATGATTTTGACTGTAACATACCTCTATAAAAAGATAATGGAATACATTGGTACTTTAGATAAAACACTGAAAAGTGCCTATCTTTTAAATTATAACCCCTTAACTTCAATAGTTTAATAGGCTGGGAGCCATAATCAAACATACTGTACTGTGCTGAAGTGTAGTAATATTGTTGAACCGGTATTCCGCTACTATACCTTTAACTATCACTGTAATAATAAGTGACAGAAGTATTACTGTCCCTCCTCTAAATTTCCTTTAATTTGAAATCTGTCCTAATGAGATGAAAACAGTACTGTAAATTTAAAACAATAATCTCAATACAAGTGTATACAGTATACAGTAAGTATTATATATTAAGCCACAGCTTGCATTACACAGGAAAGTGCTAATGCAAATCTTTTAGAAACTTTAAAAAAAAGAAGCACAATATCAACGTCTTTACTACTGTTTCCTACTGCCCTTCTTCTCTACTGAAAGAACCAAAATATAATAGTATACTATTGTACATAGTACTAAGTTTCTGTACTTTTGTATAATATAATATTCCCTATAACAAAGTTATAAACAAAATAAGTAATGTGAGAAGCTTGTGTATAACTGAATTTGAAATATCTAGTGTAAATTATATCTTCCCTTAAAAATGCTGTATTGTAAAGTAACCAACGCATCAGTTGAGACTGTCACTAATTTGAGCATGTAAGTACAGTAAACCCCCGCCCTTTCGGAATTCCAAGACTTTCGGATGAGCATTTCAATTCGGACTCATGGTTCAGCCCTTCGGATTTGTCCGAAAGGCTGAGAAAATACCTCCATCCTTTTCGGACTACACTTTTCAGACTATATTTAACTTCGGACTCATGGTTCAGCCTTTCGGATTTGTCGGACTCGGCCTTTCGGACTTTTGACACTTTCGGACAGGGGTCTCCCCCGATTAGTCCGAAAGGGCGGGGGTTTACTGTAGTACAAATAGTAAATACAAACATTAAATGAGCAGCAATCTACTGATGCTTTGCTTATTCCTTATTGATTTCAAAAGTATACAACAGAACTGGGCTGGTCTATCAGAATGAGAGTTGAGCGTTCTCTGCCATACCCATCGCTTGCTCTGACTGTTCCTTTTACTTATATATTTTCTAGATCTCAAGTGACGGCGTCTTTTCCGTGGATTGACCTCCCTACTGCCAACCCCCTGGCAGGTTGGGAGCCAAAGCGTCACATTTTTCCTTTGCCCCTCAACTTTCCCTTTATAATTGCTGAGGGGCACAGGGCCTTGGGTGGGGCTTTTGTTTCCCGGGCGTTTCCGCACCCTCCTCAGCTCCCCGCCTTTGAGTGGCTTCGGTCACCTGGGCATTATTAGTGGTAAGCTGGGAGGGTTCTGTGGGGGCGCTCGGTTATGGCCTTGGCCTTGCTCGGGACCTTGGGGCTGCTCGGCCAGACAGCCTGAGGAAAAGCAACAACAACAGAACACGGAGCTGTTCGGCCAGGCAGCCTAGGGAACGACTACTACTACTACACAGGGTACTTAAGTATCTGGTGGTGGCTGATATTATGGTGGAATGGTGAAGTGGGTGAAACAGAGAGTGAGAGATGGTATATGTGTTTGTGTTTGTATTGATGTGCAGTAATTGTATTCAATAACAATAGCCATAATGAATAGTTACCAAATTATCATCATTCACTAGTCGAACTAACTCCTGTCATTCTTTTCCCAATCGTAGTTACACCCCTAACAGTACCATTTCCACCCTCCCCCTCCCCATCCCAACGAAAACATCAAGTGTTGCATAGCCTATACTCTGCTCATCTCAACTGGGCTACAAATTGTCATAGCCCTAGCTTGATTATTGAGCTGACTAGATTTAAATAAATTAATATATCGTCAATTACAATAGTGTACTACAAATTGGTAATGTGAAGCAGAGCTGTAATATGTTCTTATTCTGCAATTAAGTGTCAGAAGTCAGTTCCTTGGCAATAACATTTTGTTCCCAGTTAAAATGAATAGAGTAGAATATAGTGCATGCCATAGAACTGAAGAAGCTATAATCAAAACGTTTTTAACAAAGTATTCCTCCTCATGTACATTATATTCAATTGGTCTATTTTTTGGATTATAATTTGTCATGTCATTATTGTGTGTGAACAGTGTGGTATCAGGTGAGTTTGTTTGTGTTTTGGATGGGACCTGGCATGTTTTGGATAGTATGTACCTGGCATGTTCTGTTTGAGTGAGTAGACAACATCAGGCATTTTGTTTATGAGTTGTGGACAGTACCTGACTAGTATTTTGGTGTGGCTACTGTCTCATATGACTACATTGCAAGTTTTACATTATAATGACTACACCTTGTTAGGAGAGGAGAAGTGAAGGCTATATGGACTTGTATGTGCTCTGTGTGTGGACAGTACCTTAACTAGTGTTTTGGTATGGCTACTGTCTCACCTGTCTAAACCATGTTAGGGGAGAACTGGAGGCTACATGGGCTCATACGTGCTGTGTTTTGTTTATGTGTGCATGTGGACAGTACCGTACCTAATTAGTGTGTAGGTGTGGCTACTGTCTCACCTGACTACACCTTGTTAGGAGAGGAGAAGTGGAGGTTATATGGGCTCGTACGTGCTGGGAGTGTAGGGCCGCATTTTGCATCGCTTGACGTGATTTCGGAGATTGAAAGCCATCGATATGCGCACTCCGCAAAATTGGCAATTAACAGGTTGTCGGGAGGGCCACCTTTTAGTATCTTTCGGACTGCCGCCTGTCGACAAATTTAGTACCATATCTGAAACAAGGCAAACATGAGTCAATCAAAAGGGAACACAAGGATAGTCAGAACTACTTATTGAATAGGGATACAACTTTGTAACTAGGGATTGGACAAAAAGGGAATAATATGGACTATGGTGACTGGGGAGCAGAAAGCTGAAGGCATCTTATGGTGAGTTAAATCACAGTTGAATTCAAAGTTTATTTATACTATTTGATGTTACTGAAAGACTGGCAGCTCAACTACCACGACAACATTGCTTTCATGCATCCTATGTCAACACAGTTTGGGACCCGGATACTCAAAGGTGGTTATAAAGTTGAGTGTACAGTACGTACTAATAGAGACGCATCTTCCCAATGCATACGGATTTACCTTTAATAATCTACAACAACAAAAACGAGGAAGCTATGATTTGTAAACTTAATGACAAAACAACCTTAACCCTTTCACGCACGTGTGGACGCAAGGGTTGCCGATTAGCAATCAGAAATAGAGTTCTCTCCATCTTATAATTACCTCTCCAAAATTAGTTTTCTGCCCACAGCTAACTCAAAGACAACTGCAGAGGTTGAAGTAACTAAACTAAAGGTTTCTAAACACCCCTGATGGTCACAAAGGCTTTAAAGTATCCCAGAATAGGCTCCAGTCGCATCCTGTGCGTGAAAGGGTTAATCATCATGTTTGTGCCTGGCATAGTTTACCATCTTAACTTTTCTCGTCCTCAGTAGAGAAAACATTTAAGATAAACGTGACTGCATTGGGCAAGCGAGCCTCTAATGTTATCTAGACTTTACAGCATGAAACATATCCAACGACAAAACTTGTTAACCCTTGGGATCCGGGGGGCCTCATAGGAAGTTTGGTGCAGTATTTTCAAACTTCATAATTCAGTAGCTACTGATTGAGACCACCTAGAGCAGTCAATTTTTTTGCAAATTGTAGAACGTTTTCTTGTCTGTAGACTGCCGTTGAGATGACATCGCTACGTTGCGTGGTTGCCGAGTTCTGATGATTATATCGGCGACTTTTTAGCCGTGCATTTTGCCTCATATGAGGCCTCCCGGATTCCAAGGGTTAAGTGTTATCAATGTCATAACGCACAGCTTTAACATACTTAAGAATAATTAGCCAGCTAAAAGTTAGTATACTCAGTTATAGCGTGTTCTGAATATTGTTTGTCACGAGAATTACGATGTCAGTTGCCAAGATACGACGGGCGTAGGAATAAGCGAGGTGGTAAATGCTTTGAGTATCCGGGCCTGATATGTACAACACGTGAGCCCATATAACCACTCAAATATATCCTATAGAGATCCCTACTATAAAGATAATATTCTAGTTTCAGTAAGAGTATGTCAAATATTTTCTACATGATAATTAAATACTGTGGTTAAAATCTTGAAAACCTAACGTATGATTCAACGCTGAAATTTTGACAAAAAAATTCAATATTCATTTATCAGTGGATATAGCCTACTGTAGGCAAAGAAAATCTCCAATATATGTCAATGAGTTCAATGAACATAAAACAAAACAGGTTTGATAAGTTTTACATTATAACTTGATGTAGGGTAGTACATATAGTTTTTACTATTACAGGTACACTATATGGAATTTTGCAATACGATCTAAATTGCATAGGTAGGCTACACATTGCCCACTAACTCTTCACAATGATGTCATTTCTAAGCTGAATAAAATCATCTAAACGTAATCAAATATAAATATCAGTTCGTTTCTTTCAGTTCAAGATTGTGAACTATGACTCAGCATAAATTCTGTTATGATTTTAAAGTTCAGAAGTAATAAAGAGTTATGTGTTTGAGTGTAATGTAGTGTACTGTTTTGGGGGATGTACTGTATTGTAAAAGTTTAATGGTGTTTTATATAAAACAAAAATAACTTACCTGATGTCCTGGTAACAATATGATTCTGCTACTCACTACACCAACAACTTAGGATATTGTCTAATACAATGCATCAACATATACACACATAATAATATAAGTCTTTGACATTCATTCAAAAGCAACACTATTAGGTTTTTGTTTAGTTTTCTTCTTGGTCACATTTAGAATTAAAGAACTTTCAGGAATGGGGGAAAACAAATCTTCCAAAAGGCAAACTTAGCTTCTTTTTTCTTTTTCTGTTTTTTTTTTCTTTTTTTTTTTTGGGGGGGGGTCATATACAGTATCTACTACTGCATCTTGTATTCCATAGTTATTTCCAAGATAAGGCGGCTACAAAAGGCATTTATATGGTGGGTGGTGCGTAGGTATGGCTATCAGTTGAAGACAAACATACAGCACCTACATACAGTCTTGACACATCAGTAAGCTAGTGGTTATCATTAATATCTACTGGTAACTTGATAAATTGAGTGGGAGGGAAATACAGATAAGAGCACATATGTATTTTTCTATAACGTTTCGGGGTACGCTTATATCCATCTTCAGAGAGACTGGGTCCAGTGCATCCTAAAATGTTAAAATAAATAAAGAATTCAAGCTCTTTCCTGAGCTTTCCTCCCACCCAAGCTTTCCATTTGTCATAATGGAATATAGATCATCCAGTGGGAAAGAACTATTCAGCCTTGCCATCTAATAACATTTTGCACTACCATTCACCGTTATAACAACTGTTCAGCCTTGCCCTCTAATAACATTTGCACTATCAGGCAGTCTATTTTCTTGTAAAATGTTCAGTAACATATTTGAAGTATGAATGTTTCAACAAAATACTGTATCTGTATTCTATTATATCACCACATAATGATATATCAATATAACCAAAATAAGACAGTGAATATAAACTATAAAATAATAATATTAAACACCTGTACAACTAAAACAAGCTTCTATAATGTTTTTGTTTTTATTTGTTGCATTGATGCTGACTGCATAACAATAAATCATAAACAAAAGCTGGTGCACAAAAGCCAAAACACGACACTTAACTAAGTACAATAACAAAACATATTAAAGTTATTTACACTACATGTAACCAAGTAACAAAATAATTGCACAGAACTGAATATCAACCATTGATAGAAAGATACTAATGTTCTTCAAGGTGTGGTCATTCAGAAACAGGTCCAAACAGCCACACTCCTAAACAGCCACAACACTAAACATCCTAGGTAATGTTAAGCTTTATAAGGCCCAGCTTAGTTTGCTTGGGATAAGTTAGTTTAGATTTTCTAAGCAATGTTAAGCTTTATAAGGCTGGGCTTAGTATGCTTAGGATAAATTAGTTTAGGTTTTCTAGGTAATGTTAAGCTATATAAGGCTGGGCTTAGTTTGCTTAGGATAAGTTAGTTTAGATTTTCCAGGTAATGTTAAGCTTTATAAGGCTGGGCTTAGTTTGGTTAGGATAAGTTAGTTTAGGTTTTTCAGGTAATGTTAAGCTATATAAGCCTGGGCTTAGTTTGCTTAGGATAGGTTGGTTTAGATTTTGGAAAAACAAAATATTGAAAAAAAAAAATCAAATTGTGGAAGGATCATTGTGACACAGGCAAAGGAATAATGTCTGGGCAAAGTAGCCAGGAGATGCCATGGCCATACTTCAGTGGGGGTTTCCCAGGAGGAAGCAAGACATCAGAGATTATGTTAAATCAAGTTAGAATTGATTAGATTAGGTTAGCAGATTATGGACATTTTGGAGTGTGGCCATTATTACTTGAAGCCGATCGTTCACATTTATGACCACAAGTTCATATCTTCAAAATCCTCAACTTAGGAATAGACAATAATGGTATACTAATATTTACAAAATGTCTATAAGAAGTATGTAATAAGTATAATTTACTAAAAATAAATACACTATCACAGACAAAGGTACACATAACGCCAAATTATACTAAGTTAGGTTAAACAATCATAAGCAAGCACATGAATAAACTAAAACAGAATAAGTTAATAGAATTTGTTTATAGTTTTACTCAAAAACAAACATAAATAATCTGTGCAGAAAACATTCACACATACCGAATTCATTCACTCATATATCCAGTTTTTAGAAAGATTATACAATACTATATTGTACTTGCGTTTTCATGAGTTACAAGACTTAACCTACTTTAAGACACGATCGGTATACAGGTATCGCCTTATTTAAGATTCAATTAAAGTAGATTTTGTTTAATGTATTACAGTAAAGAAAATTCTTATATCTGTCATAAACTGTTTTGGTGGTGTAATGGTTTAGATGCTTATGTTCTGGGTGTGGTGTCTCGAATTTGAATACCGGGAGGACCATATGCTTTTATTAATTTATTCAAAGTGCATTGGGGTTTGTAATGGAAGATTAATGTTAAGAACGGGGTGTTCCTTAATAACAAAGTAAGGTGAAATATAGATAGCAACAAAACTTTAGGTGTGCTTCCACAAGATGCGTTACCAGCCGCAAATAGAGGCTAGCTAGCAACTAACACTACATTTTGTGAGTGTGTGTGTTTGTGTGTGCGGGATATTGTTTTTACTCACGTGCATCTATGTGTGTGTGTGTATATATCTGTGTGTGGAATATCTTGTTAACCTTGTTGCTTACTCTGCACATTTCAATATACAGTACAGCACCAATGCATATTCACCTAGCCCAACATTCCCACTTTCAACTACTTGACTACACCAAGTAAATTTCACTATGGTAAACCATTTTTGTATTTCTCATTCCCTCCACCTCTAATGTCTCTTCCAGATCCATGAGGCTACCATACATAAAAGGATAATTTTGTGAGTATCAATTGCTGTACAGTACTTTCTTTGAACAATCTTGTGATATACAGTAAGTATAATATCTAGAGCAGAAGGTCTAGTGTTGGGTGTCTGTAGCATGCCTAACCCCTTCAATACGATATCCTTTGTATTATATTAGACCATTATAAGTTTATTCAACTTAGGAAGAATCTCTAAGAATCAAATAAATGTACGGTAATCTATCTCCAATTCTTTTAACTCTATAATTATATCCTTCCCTAAATTGAATATAATGTTCTAATGGAAGCCGCCATAAAACAAGAAAAGGCGACAACCTAGTGAAAGGTACAGCCACCAACATAACTGTTATGGAGCTACAGTATTTTCAATTATATTTTAACTATGATGCGGTTTCTACTACCGTACACTCCCTGTTCAAGAGCAGGGCTAGGGTTGGTGCCCTGTTGTTTCAGGGACTTCAGTGGACAGTTGCCACAGATTGCTAGACCGCGCCATCCACCAACAGCACTGTCGTCTGCCATTAACGCTCACTTTCTGGCCCCGAGCCTCGAACCCTCGACCTCTCAGATTGCAGGCAAGTGCTCTACCAACAGCGCTACGGCTTCTATATTTGTATATTATTATAAGCTAAAACTATGCTTTCAATATCAATAGAAATATTAAGGCTGTATATTTTGTGTTGGAATTGTATACAGTATTCTGTACTCATAAATACATGTACTGTACAGTACTAGCATATATAAGAACAGTAGCTCTGTAACAATTAGCTCTGTTGGTTGATGTACATGGTAAGGGTCAGAAGCATACTGTGATCAGTGTCATATAATACTTGCTCTCTGTTGGCTGATGTATATGGTACGGTAAGGGTCAGAAGCATACTGTGATCAGTGTCATATAATACTTGTTCTCTGTTGGCTGATGTATATGGTACGGTAAGGGTCAGAAGCATATTGTGATCAGTGTCATATAATACTTGCTCTCTGTTGGCTGATGTATATGGTACGGTAAGGGTCAGAAGCATATTGTGACCAATGTCATATTACAATTGCCACGTTTCTGCTCCTTTTTGAGTATCGTGGGCAACAACTAAATGAACATTCTTCTTTATAAGGTGCATCTAAAATTGTGGCAGAAACATCAGCCCGATGGCTCGAGTCCTTTTCGTGTTTTGAGAGGTTGAAAGTCGGGATTTCTAGACTTGTCATAATGACTTATAGTAAGTAGAAACCATTAATCTACTATATATGTGAATTAAAGCACCTTAAAGAATCAAGATTCACCTGAAGTCCTCATCTAAAATAGGTCCTTCATTAGAAAAATAAAATCAGCTGGTGAAAGTTGGAAAACATTAACTATCACCGGTTAGCAAGGGTTGAATGAGATAGGTTTCCTTTATCTTCAAGTAATAAGAGGTCTTTCCATGAATAAAACTGTCAACTGTTAGCCTGAATAATATAGAAACATTCTCCAAACTGAGAGTTAAGTTACAGGCTAGACTGAGAGAACCAATTACAGTACTCCTAATAAATGGAGAATAATTTTCTATGTACCTGTATATCTACTGGTTCCTTAACATTTCTCCCATCATATAGTTGTATGAGGTATGTATTTAATCAATAAACATGGTCTAACATTCAAAAGGAGAATGTTACAGGAAATAATATATCACAAAACAATATACAAATAATTCACTAAATAGACAGTAGATTAATTAATATAATAGTAATAATGAATATTGTACCGTACAGTTGTTGTTGTTGTTGTTCCCCAAGCTGCGATCGAGTTTCTTTACAAAAAAATATATATAAATAAATAAAAACCCGGTACTGGTAATACTGTATATAATAAAAATATTACCGTAAATAAAACAGCAAGAGTTGAAAGGCAGTTTTTTTTTTTTTTTTTTCCTAAATTAGTTTAGCAAGGCCACTGAGTTCCCCAAAAGAACTCTCACCACAGGGTTGGCCCAAAGGGTTAAATCAAGATGGACTACTCTTCAAGATGAGTTATGGAAGGGCAGGAGGGGATCAAATCTGAGCGAGGCGATAGGAGTCTTTTTAGGAAGCGGAGCATACGGTAGGTCGAGAAGGACGGACAATCTGGTATAGTATCAGTAAACTTGTTATTGCAGAAATAAATAGATCGGAAATAGGAATACCTATGACATTCTGTAAAAACATGGCGAATCGTCAAAAGCTTGCATCTCCATCTTCCTTACAGACTCGGAGATACCGAAAACAGCTCAAACTCGCTATTTTTTACCGATTTAGCGTCACCTGTGCAATATCGTTGCACGGCAACCAGTGGTTGTACAGACATGATTCACAGGTGTCATTGGAAAGGTCTATTCCTCTGCTTTCAGGGATATATCATTAAAATAAATTCTAGCTCTTGTTTATACATGAAAATGTGCAGGGAACGAAGGTTACTTTTAGTCCAAAACCCCCGTATGGTACAGTGGTGACCAAGCAATTGTCATATGACAAGTGCCGCAGTCATTGTATTAAAGAAAGGAAGAGGTCTCTGCTTTGACACCCTGTATCCCTGCATGGGTTGAATAAATAATAACTAATTCAAAGGGATACAAAAATGATCATGCCACAGTAAGCAATATGGTGGCTACTGTAAAACTTATGATATACTGTATCTCCCTATTGAAAGTTATGGCTTAGGTGTAATACGGTTATGCTGATAATAATTTAAATTCCTAATAGATCTTTGGGTTTAACCACTATAAGTAAAGAACCATTATAAGTAAAGAAACTATCCTACGCTAAGATAGAATCCATTTACTCCAACTTTAATCATATGATGAAGTATTATTAAATTTAAACTTTTTGCTTTATGATACTGTACACTGTGTACAGGATAATATTTTTACTTCCACATACACAAACACATTTTCACACACACACAAATACACATACAGTACACACAGGGAGAGGTGTAAGAGGGACCAATCTTTAAATACTGTATATAATTTGTGAAACCTATAGTAAACAATTCTATACTGCACCTCACAAAAAGCACCATCGTGTTTCTAAATACTGTACATATACTATAGTCTATTCGCTGTAAGTAGGCGAAAAATCATGACCTCTAACCTCTGTAACTCAAAAATGACTAGAGTAATCGAGCTAATATTTCTACCATTTGGGAAGAATCAGTCGAGGAATAGATGTGGAAATTTACAGCCAATTTGCTTTAGCCCTTTTTGAGTTACAGAGGATACAGGTCATGATTTCTCGCCTAATTAGAGCGAATAGACTTTCTTCACTGTCTTGATGGTGTAACGGTTAGAGCGTGTAAGTTCTGTATGAGATATCCTAGGTTCAAATCCTGGGAGAATCACATGCTTTCATTAATTTTTTTTGTGGGTTATTGGTGTTAAGAACGACGTTAAAAATACTATAATAAATATTAAAAGCTTCCATTGCATTTAATTCACCACCTGCCTTATACATTCCTATAGTCTGTTTATTATAAGCCGACAGTAAATTGCAATGTCTATTCCTTAATTACTCAGCAATTACGAGGAGTTTAAAGCAGAATATGTTGTAAATTATGAGAACTTGGTATGTATATGATGTAGAGACACAGTAGTTTCATATTATTCCATTACATATCAAGAAATCAGCAGCTAAGGAATTGAATTTATAGTCAGTTGAAATAAAACTGACTACAGTATAGTGTATCTCGCTAAGACTGGTGTCGCACAAGCACTCTAGTGACGGATATTTTCGGAGTCAATGTATCCGAGTAAAGAATGTACCAAGAGAGAAAGTCCATTTAAACTTTTATTATGCTGGTACAATTAATCTTGCAACTAAAAATCTTGAATACTGTTTATTAAGAAGGTATTATTAATCCTGTAAATAATCTTGAATACACCTGAACCGGACAGCTGCGAGAAGGGAGCACCAAGCTTATGTCTACTACTAAATACGACATAAGAGATAGACAAACCAAACTGAAATGATTACTGATTACGGATTACTGATATTTACTATAGGATGTAAGGTATCTTAAAATAACCCCCTAGAAATACTTTCTCTAAAGTATCTATTTCTTTATCCTCCCCATTTCCCCAGCTAACCTAATCCCACAAGGACCCCAATGGAAATACGCCTAACGGCCTTATTGGGCTATCCTTAGTTGGAATTATGCAAGGCTGGTACATGTCATATTTGTAACATACTATGTGGTACCAACTCTGTAAATTGCTAACTGAATAAATATTATTATTATTATCATTATTATTAATCCTGTAACTAAAAATGTTGAATACTGTTTATTACGACGGTATTATTAATCCTGTAATTAATAATCTTGAATACTGTACTGTGTATTACGACAGTATTATGAAGTGTAACTAATAATCTTGAATACTATACCAGTAATCATATAAAAAGCAAGAATGAATAATGCAAACCACTCAAAATAACAGGATAACTTGTATTGAACACTAGACTCCGATACAATTTGCCAATAAACCTGCTTATTTGACATCAGCATTCACGTTATTATACGTTATTGTACGAGAGCGAGGTGGAAGGAAAGAGAGGGAGAGGTGCACCGAAGGAGAGGTGGAAGGATGGAGTGAGGAAGTATATGGATGAAGGCAGTGCTGGTTGGGAGGAGGGGCGTCGACTGACTGGGGACAGAGGTGCATGTGGGGCAGTTCGTTCGTGGCCACCCCTTCGGGGATCACAGAGTCAGGCAATAGATAGATAGATAGATTCACGTTATTTCTTTTTATCTTGGCAAAATGTTTACTCCCTTAGCAGCTCATTTCAATAACTAATGGAAAAATACTCTCTCTCTGAATCATATCATTGCTAAGTTTTCGTAATTGACAACATATTTGGCTATAAAATCGTAGTAATACAGTAGTTGAGTAATTACAATGGGAACAAGCCAATTATTCACCAGCTTATAAAAGTATATTATAGGTTTCATGTTACCAGTAATATCAAGCTGGTTTACAATATTTAACTATGGTGATCTTTAGGGCAGGTTTAAAGTTTAAAGCTGGTGTCACATGAGCAATATTTCCGTCAAGTTTTACGAGCAATTGTTGTCTGGTAGCTTCAAAATATAAGTTCTGTAAGCATTAAACTAGGTAACATATCCTACTTTGATCTGGTATCTGATTCTAATGCGAAAGAACCTCAAAATAGTACGAGAAAAACTTGCTCATCGAAAATTGCCGGAAATGCGCTTGTGACACCACCTTAACCCGTACAGCCCCAGCGACGCGCCTGACGCGTCGGCGATGTATGTAACGCACAGCCCCAGAGACGCGCCTGGCGCGTCACCCTAATTGCGCCGACCGTAACCTCAGGTGTAGCCACTCAAGAGGGCTCAGATTTGTATGGGAACTGTGTACGTATCCCACGCAACCGTGCCGATGGTTGAAAACTCTCAAAGTCCACGTGCGTACGCGTGAGCGCGCAATAACCTGTTTTTTGGGGGTAATTGCCTTCAATTTTTTACTCTTGTAAAATACGTTTTCGGGGGCTCTGTAGGACCATTCTTTAAGCTTTTTGAGCGGTTTTTCGTGGTTTTTCCTTCATTCCTAACCCATTCGCTATTGTTTCTGGAATAAAACCATTTTTTGAAAACCGGCCGGGTTCTGGTGAACAAACATTACAAAACTAGCCGGGGCTGGACGGTTTAATGCAGCTTAGTGTTAGTGACGTTACTATACCATCCTATCCTTACATCCTATATAATAAGTCGAGTCACAATAAATACGCCAGAAAGCTTGATCACTATAGTCCGTTCATTCTAGGTTGGGCAGAAATCGTAAACTCTAACCTCTGTAACTCAAAAACGGCTAGAGTAAATGAACTGTCATTTTCCACACCTATTCCATAGCCAAGTCTTCTTACTTGGTAGAAAAATTAGCTCGATTACTCTAGTCCTTTTTGAGTTACAGAGGTTATAGGTTACGATTTCTGCGCAACCTAGAATGAACAGACTATAACTTCTTATATCTCTGAAAAGACTAGAGCAACAAAACTGATATTTCTACCTTTTGGGAAGAGCCAAACAATAAATAGATGAGGATATTTACAGCCTATTTGCTCTAGCCTTTTTTCCTTTTAGAGTGAAGAGGTTCATGGTCAATATTTGTGGCCTATTTATAGTGAATATTTACTGTACATTGTGAAGAGCTATACACCAATTTATCTAGGATATCTTTAAATTGGGAAAATCCAAAACTGAAAAAATACAAGCAGGCTACCTGTATTCTATTTCTTGCCTTTTTGTTTAAACTATAATGACAATCAAAGCAATATCAGAGGAAGAGTAGAACATTGGCTGTATTTGGCTCTATTGTCTGAACCTGAAGTATATATTGAGTCTAGAACCCCTTCAACCTAAATACAGCTATCGCTCACCCAGAAAATATCACTTGACTGGGGTGAAGTCTCATAATCGCCAAACTAAAAAAGAAAATCTTAAATTCTCCACGCTAATGGAGTGATAGTGAAACAAGGTGGTTCCACAAAGACCCACCTCTCACCGGATAGGGTTAAGGAGCCTACCGCAAGGAAGAGTAAAATCAAGCATTAGATGAAGATGCAATATGTACAGTATTTACAAACAGTACCTCATAAACAACACTGTACAGCTAGTCACAGGAATTTGTATCCGTTTTTATCCACTCTCGGATTATATGTATGGAATGTAAAATAGAACGATTGAATTAGGAGAGTAGATTGTTCTGCAGCAATTTATTGATCAATTGATGATTTTATATTACAGTATTCTAGGTATTTTAAAACATTTAATGGAATAATTCCATGGCTCTATGTCAAACAGTTAAAAGAGTGGTAAAAAGGAAAAAATATAAAAATAAATAAATAAACAGGTAAAAAGCTGGCATAATTTTTTCAAAATCTTGGTCAATCATTTTACCGTTACTTCCATACATAAAATAATGTAGCGGGTAGGAATTCCTGTGCGTAACTGTACTACAATACAGCCCCTATATTGTGCCTTAAAGTTATAATATTGCCAATAACAGAGAGGAGCATTACAGTGTACTGTAGACCTATCTTGTGACCAATATAGAAATATTTTTTTTATTTATTTTTCCTTTTCCTATAAAATTAAATTATAAATAAAATACTTTGTAAACAATGAAGTTATAACAATTTCTTGGTAACTGTCTTGGATAACATACAAATTGAAAATAAAATAGATAACATACGGTACAAATTGAAAATAATATACAGTATATAATTTAATAAAATACTTTGTAAGCAATGAAGTTATAACAATTTCTTGGTAACTGTCTTGGATAACATACAAATTGAAAACAAAATAGATAACATACGAATTGAAAATAATATAGTCACATTATGGTGTACAAATACAGTACAGTACTGTACTATAGGTAGCGCCAACGAACTTGACAATTTTCTTGACCCCTTAATTTCTCATAACTCAAAAAGGCCTAGAGCAAACTGGCTGCAAATATCCACACCCATTTCCTGATGGGCTCTTCCCTAATGATAGAAATGTCAGCTCGATTGCTTTCATTCATTTTGAGTTATGAGAAGTTAAGGGGTCAAGAAAATTGTCAAGTTCGTTGGCGCTACCTATAATATGTCCTATACCCTATTCCACATAAGTAGGCCAAAACTCTTGAACATTAACCTCTATAACTCACAAATGACTAGAGTAATCGAGCTAATATTTCTACCATTTGGGAAGGGTCAGCCAGGGAATAGGTGTGGAAATTTAAAGCCCATTTGCTCAAGCCTTTTTTGAGTTACAGAAGTTAGGGTTCAAGTTTTCTGGACAACTAATTATGAACGCACCATAGATTCCCAATACACTCTACTGTACACCAATAGTTTAGCGATAATCTTGATGATATCGTGTTTTTGTTGTTTTTGGCGCACTCTCCTATCCAGGAGTTCGTTCTTTGAACGATGGCTGTTTCATTATTGATATTAATATTTGTTAAACCTTTTCATATTACTTATACAGTATATTTCTTTTCTCAAATTAATGATAGTCTCCCTCCTTTTTAAAACTGTTCTTATAGTCTCTGCAACCCTTTTCAAGTAATTTTGTTCAAATATTTCCTTCAAATTGCCCCTGCTTCTCAGATCTAGAGAGACACACATTAAGGGGAGACTTCCACTTGAGGGATTTTTTTCTGGACCCCTTTCTCCCTCATGTTTAGCCCTATTGCTTTTGAGATTTTAAAACGTTCGCCCCATTAATTTGCCGATTTTAAGAACTTTGGCCCCATTTCTGTCAATTTTAAGACTTTTTGTGCCATTTAGGTGTACATTTTTTCCCTGGCAAGCGACAGCAAGCCTGTAATTTAAGAGGAACCGGCCTTCGTCCGTAAAATTTTTCTACCGAAAAATTTACAAATTTATCTTGAAAAGTGGTCTAGGGGTTTACTGTTATTATAAGCTTGATGGAGGTCTAGGGAACAAACTAAAAGCCTCCCCTTAACTGCAAGTCTGCAACATAGAACTATAGGCCTAAGTACAGTACTATACAGTAGCTTGTTTCAAATGAGTACAGTACTTCAAAACTCTTGAACATTAACCTCTATAACTCACAAATGACTAGAGTAATCAAGCTAATATTTATACTATTTGGGAAGGGTCAGCCAGGGAATATGTGTGGAAATTTAAAGCCCATTTGCTCTAGCCCTTTCCAAGTTACAGAGGATGGGGATCACACGAGTTCTGGACAACTAATTTGGAACAGGGCATAGCCACGGGCTATTAGAAACTTCATCCAATTCTTATAATGGAATATTGGCATAATTTCCTATTAGTTTTCACCAACCCACCAATTAATTTACTAATAAACCTAACTAACGAAATCAATGAAGGTAATGAATACATGTGGTATTCCAAGGACTCGAACCTAGGATACTCACACCAAAATTCCGCACACCAAGCATTACGCTATCAAGACAGTTAAAGGTTTATGCACAAGCCTACGATGTATTATGCATTCTCGAATACTGCATATTAATCTAAGCATGTACAGTTGGTCAAAATTCCATCTGACCCACCCTCGCTCTGGGGATCGCAGAATTAGATGGCAATACTGGTGTACCTTGGTACCTAGGTACCTTGCGGAGCTTCTCAGGCGCCCACCGGCACACCATGGTGTAGTTGTGCGTCATGACAATGACCCTTTTCGTCTTGATGAACCAAGGGCTTTCCAGCAGTCTTCTTTCTTTGAGAGGTCATTCTCCTACATGGCTCCGAGGTTGTATAACAGGTTGCCGCTGTCCATGAGACAACTGAGTTCTGTTGAATGCTTCAAGAGACAACTTAAGACTTTTCTCTTTGAGAGAAGCTATGATCTTGAGAGAGGTGTCATGACAGATGGCTATAGAGTTTAGGCTATTTTGCCACTGCTAGTGATTGTTAAATGTGTGTTGTATATAAGCCTTCTTTTGATGCATTGATTTTTGTTCTTTTTTCTTTCTCTTTTCGAGCGCTAGTGAATTCTTCGGAAAAATTGGCGCTTATGAGAAATAAGTAACATGCTTATTATTATTATTATTATTTAGTTGCCGATCAGTGGATATAATAACTTGAATATTTAAACAAATCTACAAACTTTGGGTGAATGTTCGGGATCAAACATAGCATGTATGCATTTTTATTTGAGATAAGCTTACTTTCCCTTGCTTAGTATATGTTCTAACAATGATATAGCCGAAATCAGATCTACCAATCCCAATCTTTGTAAGACACACCTCCTTCCTACACCAGTATTGCCAGATAATTCTGCAAGCCACAGAGCGAGGGTGGGTCAGCTGGAACTTTGACCAACTGTACATACCCCCACTGCACTATGGTAGCCTAATGTTTAGACTTTAGACATATGGAAGGGGTAATTAATGGGGCACTTAACCACAAAGAAAGGCCTCAACCAAACACACCCAGTTCCTAATACTTCATAAAAGAGGGCAGTGTCAAGTTTGAATCTTGTGCCCTTCTCTATAATTTCAATTCAACTTGTTTATACTTCTATAGTAAAAATATAAAGAAATCCTGAACACATATGAACACAAACATTATACATAAAACCTTACTCCTAAATACTAAATAATCCTCTAACACCACCAACAACTCCTTCCTAAGCTGAATAGTACAACTTAACCCTTGAGTACCAGCGACGTGTTATATTTCATTCTAGCTCTATTTAGACGATATTATCCGGCTTTAAAAAAAAATCTGTGGTAGTTAAAGGGGTTGTTGTTGTTGTTGTTGTTCCCTAAGCTGCCTGGCCGAACAGCCACAAGTCCCTAAGGAAGGCCATGGCCACGGTCGGGCTTTCCCACAGGGCTCTCAAGGAGTGTAGATTGTGTAGTTGGCGTAAGTGATTGTGTGAAATGCAATCTTCTATGATGTGTTTAATGATATGGGTTGCTGTGTTACATCCTGGGCAGGTGTCGTCGACGGAGACATCCAGTCTCTTCTGATAGCTCAAAAGAGCTGGATGGTGTTCGCATCTCAGCCTGGCCAGGTGGACTCTGTCCTCGCAAGGATGGGAGACTTCAGAAGGATGGATTTCAGGAGGTCGAACCTGCAGCTGTGAGTTGGCTATGAGTGATTGGATGGAATGGCAAGAACTATGAGTATGGATGTGTTTCTGGAAGCTGGTTTGGGGTGTGCAGGGAGGGAGACAAGACAGTATTTGTGTGTGTTACCGTGTGCTGGGTGTTGTTTTGATATTTCTTGGTGTCTGTGGGTGTGTTGCCATGTAGTGTAGTGGGTGGTGTTGGTTTGTGGAGGCTGCAGCCAGGAATTGAGTGCCTCTCATGTCTAGATGGTCTTTGACTTTGAGGACTCTGGTTTCTTGATGTAGGTGATCTGTAGGTGTAGTAGCTGTGCAGCCTGTGATGATCTTTAGGGATTTATTTTGTATGTAAGGTCTTGTGATGCATTTCAGCTAGGTTAGAAGCCCAGGCAGGGCTTGTTTGAGATAGTTTGAAGCCTTATTATTACTAGATGTCCTTCCTAAGCTGAATACAGTCATCTAATAATTGCCAGAATATAATGAAAAGGACGTCACCGGTAATGAATGGGTTAATGACAGCCAGAATAATAAAATACTATAATAGTCGATTGTACCAAAGGGGTTACACACCTAATGTCAACTTCCCTAGCCCAATTGGGCGGGTGCCCAACCCCGAAAGGAGTTGAAATATGGGAGCTATCCCCCCGCCAAAGGCGGCTTTCTAGGGCCTTTCCTAGCTGATGCTGAGAGGATTGGGTTCTAGTCATGTGGTGATGGGCTGGTCTATCAGAGTGAGAGCTGAGCGATCTCTGCCATACCCATAGCTTACTCTGACTGTTCCTTTTACTTATATATCTTCTAGATCTCAAGTGACGGCGTCTTTTCCGTGGATTGACCTCCCTACTGCCAAGATTGGGAGCCAAAGCATCACATTTTTCCCTTGCCCCTCAACTTTCCCTTCATAATTGCTGAGTGGCACAGGGCCTTGGGTGGGGCTTTGGTTTCCCGGGCGTTTCCGCACCCTCCTCAGCTTCCTGCCTTGGAGTGGCTTCGGTCACCCGGGCTTTGTTAGTGGTAAGCAGGGAGGGTTTTGTGGGGGCACTCATTTATGGCCTTGGCCTTGCTTGAGACCTTGGGTCTTTTCGGCCAGACAGCCTGGGGAACAACAACAACAACAACTTCCCTAGCCCTTCTTTTACCTTGGCTGTATTTAATCCCTTCGGTACTGGCGATGTTTATTCTACTTCATTCTGGCTACTATTAGAAGATTTTATTCAGTTTATAAAGGGCCTGCAGCAAATTAACAGGCTTCGAACTATCTCATTTAAACATTTTACTAACACAGATCCTTCTTATACTGCACAAAGTTGTCTAAATATAGATAGAATAAACTAACAAACACGTCTCCGGTACAGAAGGGGTTAAGCTATGAACTGTGACTATACAATAATAATTTATGAATCTTAGAATGCGTAAGTAATGAGTATTTGGCAGAAACATCAAGTAAGGCACACATACACTGAGCAATTCCACATATAATTGCAATTTAATGACTTGCAATATTTTTACTACATCTCACTCTTGTGACACCAAAATTAGCATCCATAAATAAATAATTTAATAATTGAACATGAATTGTACTTCTTTCAGTATAGAATATATGCTCACAACACAAAACATTAGAGTAAAAATACTGTGACAGTTACACCACTGTACATGGTAATTTCTACTACTAAATAATAATGGTCGCCATTTACCAAGGCTACTTGAAAGCCAAATGATGCATGATGTTTCCAGACTACAGGTAATCTTAAATATTCTAAATAACATTTGTATACACAATAGAATTACATGATACCGAGATTCACAATACTGTCCTGTGGAAGCCCAGATAACAAAGGTTGAAAAAGTAAGAGAAAGTAGCAGAATATAATGTATAATAGCATGTAATATTGAATATAATCAGCTTAGCTGAGCGTACTCTAAATTAATTACTATTACTATATACAGTAGGCTACAGGAAATATGGCATCCAGCATACTGAGCATGGAATAGTGTGCGTAAATGAGGATGACAGACAATATAATAACAAACTAACAACAATAATGATTGTACAAGATAAGTAAATATATTTAATAATGGATGAAATGCATAATGAAGAAGAGATGTGAAGAGTGATGTGGTACTGACTCTAGTAAATGAGTGAGTGAGTGAGGGAGGGAGGGAGGGAGGGAGGGAGAGGTGTTGTTAATAATAGTCCCACCACCGTGCCGGCCGGCCGCCCCCACTGAGCAAGGCTCCAGCCTCTATGTTATCATTATGAATGCTCATTATGAGCAACCTCAAGGTGCTTCTTTAAATCAGTTCTTATATCAAACCACTGAGGGCAATAGAAACAGGGCACCTGGTCGGAGACACTATGGACCAGTCCTACGTGGTACTTTAGTGCAGCTATGGTGGAGTAGCGCTTGCCGCAGTGGGGGCAGTCACGAGGACCAGCGTAGCGAGGCCGACCAACTTTCACCGTCACCTGGGTACCTGCAACAAGAGTCACTGCCCTTAGTCACACACACACACACACACACACTCAACAGCCTCCTCATACCCACTTTACACTCCCTCCCTCTCATCTTCACTACCTCTTCACAAATATCAGGGCAGGCTTGTACTTTCACTTTTACAGATTAATGAAATATATATTTCTTACCTCTCAATACTGTACTAGGCTAGGGAACTAAGCTGCATTTTCAACTGAAATTAAGTCTTTCGTGTTGACCATGTCTCAACAATCATATTGACAGCAAACTTTCTTTCTCCGAGGGTCAAAACTCCATATAAATCCTGCTGTGGATGTGGATGTAAAAACTGCCAAATATATTTTGTCAGTATGACATGACATTTTTGTAACCAATTTTGTCAACCTTGAGAGCTGATAGACACTTATTGATATTCATTATGAGTCTACTAAGTTAACTATGGCATTTATGACTAGAAAATTTCATATAAAAATGAGTAGAATCAATGTGAGAATGACATGATGACAGGCCTATTAATTCTTAAGATGGTCAAAATTTATGATTTTTTTAAAATTTCAGACTAACAAAACGTATACAACATGATTGGAAGCTCTCCTCTGCTGTCCATGAAGTCCTCAATGGCTACCAGCGATGAATGTAGCGTAGAAGGGATTCCAATGATGATGTAATTCCCTGGCTTCTGGCAGTGGTTTAGTTTACATTCATATTTATTACAGAGTTTATTCGGTGTTTTGATCCTCAGAGAAAGAATACACATCGAGTTAGTTGTCAAGACTTAATTTCAGTTAAAATCATGCCTCTAATGATAAATTGAGTGTCTTGTGAATAACATGCCTTTCCTATACTGTATATCACATCACCACCCCAAAGTTGCTCAAGGCTAACACATAATGGATTTAAAGCAATCTCAGTATTACCGTCTCTTGGAAATACCAACAGGTACTGTATACCCAATTAACAAACATCAAAATAATTACTGTTTTAGTCGACAAATAAAAAAGTAAACATCATGCATTCACAGCTTTTTACTTAATAATAATAATAATAATAAGCATGTTACTTATTTCTCATAAGCTTCTCATACTTCACCCATCATTACATTTTCCAATCATGTAGTACTTGATTTCCATCTTGATTGCCTATTCAAAATTGTTATTCCATTTATTCATGGCCAAAATCACTTATCATGTATTTATAACCCTTCCAGTGCTCAAAAATATATCTAAACATTGATGGGGAGATGGGCTGTTTTTCTGATCCCCCTTCTTCCTCATGTTTAGCCCCATTAGTTTTCATATTTTAAGATGCTTGCCCATTAGTTTGTCGATTTTAAGACCTTCCGCCCCATTTCCTTGTCAATGATAAGACCTTTCGTGCTATTTAGGTGTCAATTTTTTTCCTGGCAAACGATAGTGAGCCTGTAATTTTGAAAGAACCGGCCTTTGGCCGAATTTTTTTTCTACCGAAAAATGTACAAATTAATCTGGAAGGGATCTAATGGATTTTTTTTTTTAATTTGATGGGAGGTCTAGGGAGGAAACTAAAATATAATAATAAGATAAAACAATAAGCAAATAAATACCCCCATCCTCCCTTAACTGGGGTATACCAGTAGGTAGTTGTTATATACAGTATACATTTTGTTAGCCCTAAATTATGTTTTTGCATTCAATTTTGACAATCCAGAAAGTTAATGATGTTTTTTGTATGATTCACATGTTGATTATACAAATTTGCATAATTATGGCAATTGCGAATAAGTATTTTTATTCGCAAAAACTATGCAGTACTCAAATAATTACTGTAGAATCATTATGAGAATATACAAAAAATATCGATAGACTCTATGGAGTTGAAATTGAATGCAAAAACTAATTTCAAACTGGCAAAAAGTAGTGTTGAAGTTTTAAATTTTAACTTGATACTCACAAATGATCGAACTGGGTAATATTTCACTTTACACCTTACCCACAATCTTTACATTGTTTTTAATACAGTAATTTCAATGTTATGCAATTATGTTTTAGAAGTCAATATGAACAAAGCATGTGGTTAGCAATAGTTACTAATGTAATGAACTTGAACTCACATGAATTAGACAGGATTAACAAACTGTATATCAAAAGAAGAGGGTACTGTTATACGCTGGAGGGCAGGTAAGAAACACATAATGAGCAATGAAAGGGTTAACCCCTTCTGTACTACTGCCTTTCTTTTAACTATATTCTGGCTACACTTAAGACTATTTTATTCAGTTCTAGAAGGGCCTCCAACAGATCCTTCATAAACGGCACAAAATCGTCTAAATATAGCTAGAATAAAATTAAAAAGACGTCATCTGTACAGAAGGGGGTTAAAGATTACATACAAAAATTATAAAATTATATTAGTGCAGAACAATGAAGATTAAGTGACAATACTGTACCATACCTGGTAAATGACGTCCTCTTTCTATGTAAGGTAGGGAATAATGTTAAAGGTATTTTAAATATTATAGTACAGTAGATGAATAACTTTCCTATGGATAAAAAAAACAAAAAAAATCGAATGGAAGGTGCCAGAACTACTTCAGAAGAAATACGAACCTGCTAATGTCAATGGAACTAGTGTCGTCACCTGCCATATAATTTACTACAGTCTAGGCCTATTCACCATAATGGGAGAGCCCAAAGGTGGATCTTGTGTTCGATTCATGTGATAAGTGATTTATAATGTGGCACAAATACCTTTCAGCTCTGTTGCCAGATAAATTTAACCATGTGGTGTATTCATTATACCAGACTGTATTGAACAGTATTACATTCAAACTTCATTCACTTGAAGAAAGAGTTGAGGGTGCAGACTACACGCCTTGTTGCCATGGTCACTTACATGTACAGTATCTCCATATCCTTTTACTTTACCCCAAAACATTTAACCACCTACAAAAAATTCAGAATTCCCAACACGCTACACTATTATTTTTACACACAACCCAGTTCATCTTTTACCCGATAATAACAAACAGTTAGTAAATAAAATTCATATTTATCACTTTCCTTTAACTAATACATTTAACCATCTGTGAAGTAACATCCATTTCTTTCACCTGATAAATTTAACAAGCTAGAAAAGAAAATGCCTGTGGATCTCTTTCCTTTACCCAATAAATTTAAGCAGCTGGTAAGTAAAATTAATATATATCTTTCCTTTACCCGATAACATTAACCACCCAGGAAATAAAATCCCTGTACAGTATTTTACATAAGTTTCCTTTACCTAATACATTTTACCAGCTAGGATATAAAATCCATTCATATTTTTTCCCTTTACCTGATAAAATTAACCATTTAAGCCAAATCCACCGCAACCCTCCTCACAAGCTGAACAGCAGAACACAAATACACCCCGCAACTCGCCATGAACAACACACACACACTCACCCAAAACCATAGGAGTAACATACGATACTCTAACATGAAAAATAAACTGACACCCAGACTTAACGCCCTCAGGTCCCTTGCCCACACAAAATTTGGACACAACAAAGAAACCACCACCACAGTTTACAAACAATACATAAGATCAGTGATGGAATATGCAAGCCCTGCCTGGGCTTCTAAACTAGCTGAAACACAACACAAGACCTTACAGACTATTCAAAATAAAGCCCTAAAAATCATCACAGGCTGCACAGCTACTACACCTACAGATCACCTACACCAAGAAACCAAAGTCCTCAAAGTCAAAGACCATCTGGACATGAGAGGCACTCAATTCCTGGCTGCAGCCTCCACAAACCAACACCACCCACTACACTACATGGTAACACACCCACAGACACCAAGAAATATCAAAACAACAACCATCACACGGTATCACACACAAATACTGTCTTCTCTCCCTCCCTGCCCACCCCAAACCAGCTTCCCGAAACACATCCATACTCATATCTCTCGCCACTCCATCCAATCACTCATAGACAACACACAGCTGCAGGCACGACCTCCCGAAATCCATCCTTCTGAATCCTCCCTTCATCGCGAGGACAGAGTCCACCTGGCCAGGCTGAAATGCGGGCACCATCCATCTCTTCTGAGCTATCAGAAGAGACTGGATGACTCCGTCGTCGACACCTGCCCAGGATGTAACACAGCACCCCATACCATTAAACACATCATAGAAGACTGCATTTCAAACAATCACTTACGCCAACAACACAATCTACACGCCTTGAGTTCTGTGGGAAAGCCCGACCATGGCCATGGCCTTCCTTAGGGATCTGAGAGACGTCGATTCTTGAAGAACACCTCATTACATGACATCCTCTCCGACTCAGACTCTTTCAATTTCACCCCCCTTCATCACTTCCTAAGAGCTATAAATTTATACAATGACATATAACTACTGACGTATACGTGACTTAAAACTCTGAACCACCTACTCCAACACTAGCCTTGAGATGGCCTAGGCCCAGCGGGCTAGTATAAAATAAAAGAATCATCAACATCAACAGGGACTCGGGGCTGTTCGGCCAGGCAGCTTAGGGAACGACAACGACGACGACGACGACGACGACAACAACAACCATTTAAGAATAAAGTCCAAGAATATCTTATTGCTGTATCACTCCCTTATTCAATAACATTAACCATCTAGGAAATAAATCCCATGTACTGAATTATCTTGTTATCTCTTTCCTTTACCCGCTAACATTAACCATCTAGGAAATAAAAGCCATGTACCGTACATTTCTTTCCTTGACCTGAAAAATTTAACTATCTAGGAAGTACAGTCTATGAATATCTTATTACTGTAATTCTTTCCCTTACCCACGAACATTAACTATCTAGGAAATACAATTCACATACTGTATACAGTGCACTCCCGTTATCTGCGCTCCAAGTATCAGCGATCCTTGCTATCCGCGGACACCCCTAAATATACCATTACTTGTTATCCGTGCAAAAAGTACGCGTTATCCGCGGATTTCCACTCGATCGAGGAAGAAAGCAGTGCTGCCATTAACCAAGAAAGGCGAAATATAAGAACATAAGAATATGGGAGCCTGGAAAAAGACGATTATCCCACACAAGGCAGATCCCTCTAACACAAGGCAGATCCCTGTAACACAAGGCAGATCCATGTAACACAAGGCAGATCCCTTGTGTGTGTGTTGGATAAGGGAGAAAAACTTAGTGCTACTGAACTGTATTTCATGTCATTTTCTTTTCCTTCTCATATTCATCTGGCTTAATGTGTTCTAAGTGGTTCTAACAATGGTTCATTGGTTGAGGATAAAGTGAAGAAAATCATGTTTAATAAGTTTTGTTTTAGATAAAAGTGCAGATAATCTTGCTTTATGTGTTATAAGTGGTTCTAAAAGGAGTTCTAAGAATAGTTCATAGGGGAGGGGATGATGATATGGCACAAGTGACACATGGATTTACCTTTGGACTGTACCTGGAGCTTAGTGGAGCAGTGGAACAGTCATTGTGGATCAAAGTGAGTATCCTTTAATCATTGGGTACATATTACAGTAATGTCATTAGGAAGGTCAAAATTGTGTATTTGAGGGTCCAAGATGGGTGAGTTGGAACCACCTAAGTCTATTTCCTATTGAAAACTATGTTAAACACTACCCCCGTATCCGCGGAAAATACGCGGTACGACTTAGGTGAGGATCCTATCCTATTATCTCTTTCCTTTACCCGATAACATCAACTATCTAGGAAATACAATCCACATACAGTACTGTAGGCCTATATCCAATTATCTCTTTCCTTTTACCTGCTAACATTAACCATCTAGGAAATAAAATGCGTGTATATCACTGTGACACTGTTTATTGATGAGTGAGAGGCTCCCTGCAACGACCAGGGCCAGAGTACGCAGCAAGCATCTGCGGAGGGGGGTGGGGGTGGGGGTGGGGGGTGGGGGGGGGGGGGGGTGGGGGGTGGAGTGGGGGTGGGGGCTTACAAGTGCTTCGGTTATCAACGCCAGCGAGGAAGAACGCTATTGTACAATCTTCTTGACAGCAGACTGGCGTGAAAATATTTGGAACCAGTTTCGATTCATCCAAATACAAACTTAAAAAATATAAAATGGTTTTACGTTATTAACCACTTCAGTACGGGTGACGCCATTATTCCTTATATACTGGCTATTATTAGACAATTTTATGCAGCTTAGGAAGGACATCAAACAATCAGAGAGGTGTATTATATCTCCATTGATTCGTTAACTATCATAAATCCTTCCTAAACAGTAATATCATTGAATGATGGCCAGGATAAAACAAAACTTGACCCGTATTGAAAGGAATAATCACAAATAAAACACAAATGATAACTTCTTGATAACACACTGGGGTGAAAATATTGGAAACAATTTTTAATTTTCAAACTGCTAACTTAATTTGTTTTTAAATATTATAAAATTTAATTGGAAAATATATTTTGTACTGCACTATACTTAACAGCATTATGAACATAATTTGTTTTACTGTGATATATATCAAATTACATAATATGCTAGAAAACTATAACCAATTAGTTCACTGGCAAAAATAAACTACACAATTCTAATAAAGTTCTCCATCATGCCTGTTATACATCATGATAATGAACACTTTTTGAATAAAGTAAAAATAAAACCATAGGGGATTAACAACATTTGTATAGAACATATATAATAACACTGAGCTGGTAAGTCTTAATGTTGTGATTATTGGCTGAATCGGCACTCAAATGAGTTCGTAAATACATACGGTATTTGAAACTGTATCTAATTGCTTTTGCTGTGACACAAAGACCGAGCCAGTGGGTCTTATTAGTCAACGCTCACTGCCTCATTATTATAACATAATACTGAATAGTATTTTTCCTGTTACTATACATTAAAGTTGAATGAAGGAAGACAAAACTCAGCACTTATGTTTGTTCATATTGGAAGCATTTAACCCTTTCGATCAGATGACAACTTATATTATAATCTATGGCTAACACCAGATGATTTTATTCAGTGTACAGAGAGCCTTTAGGAATCATACGGTTACAAATTACCTGACTGATTCCTCTCACTCTATAATGTCATTCGTACGTTGAATAAAATCATCCATGGGTAGCCAAAGTACCGGTAATATTCAATTTGGTGTCACCTGATTGGAAGCATTTAAGGGATTGGAACAGGGACAGGGGTAGAATTAAATCTTCTATTTATCTTGTGACCTTGACCACAGATTACCGGAGGGAATCTCAACTCTTATCGGAAACGAGACTCCCGGTAACTTGTGACGTTGTATACATTAGATTATTTTTAAAGAGTCTAAACTCTAAACACAAGGAGAAGAATTGAGATCCCAATAAACGTGTGACATTGTACACCGTTGATTACCTACGGGGATCTCAACTCTATAAATAAAGACAGATGAGTATTCACTATATAATTTCAAATAGAGGTACAGTTCAAGCCCTTGTGATCCAGCAGCTGCTAACCCAAAAAATCCAATGGTCCTGATTTGTAAAATCAATTTTTTTTGGTCTGAAATTGGCAAAAAGTTCTATTTTTATTCTGTAATGAGTTTGCTTTAGCCAATTTCAAGGCATAATTATATATTATGGTTTGTTTATTTTGAAAGTTTTATATTATAATAAGCCAAAATCTCCAGTATTTGTCTACATTTGCCGACAAAGATACATTAATTATGTAGCTGTCTTTTCATGCAATATATCATGTACTTGAAAAAAACTTATGATGCATGGAGATTAAACAAAGGAAACCAAGATGTTTCCTTATGATGCATGGAGAATAAACAAAGGAAACCAAGATGTTTCCTTATGATGCATGGAGAATAAACAAAGGAAACCAAGATGTTTCCTTATGATGCATGGAGATTAAACAAAGGAAACCAAGATGTTTCCTTATGATGCATGGAGAATAAACAAAGGTAACCAAGATGTTTCCTTATGATGCATGGAGAATAAACAAAGGAAACCAAAATGTTTCCTGTATATCTCAACCCATTTTGTGATGTTTGGAGGATAAACTGGGGTAATAGAGAGCTTATAGTTATATTTTATATTTGTCACCCATTTACCTGTCAAACTTTAGTACCCCACTTGCTGGAATGAAGGACTTATACTGTACTGGAAGATAGGGTGTACGGAAAACTAACCAATTTGTACAATGTTCCAGTTAGAATGCGAAATTGATAAACGATACTCAGAAAAAATAAGAGTGTGATCTTTATAACTTTGTATCAAAATGTTCAACATTTATGTGCATTGTGAAGCTATATTCATTGATCTCACTCTTCTCATTATCTTTGTTGGGAGTATATTTATTGGTTTTACATACTAATTACACGATCGCATATGAATTGGTTAGTCTAACCTATTTATAATAATTTGAGGGAAGGGCAAGATAATCTTATCACCACTGTATTAACAGCAAAGTCTTTTGTTTAATTATTCTAAAATATTATGTAACTCTCCTAGAATCATTATAATCAACAACGTAAAAAGTACTGTAGCAAAGCTAGTCAAATAGTTATATTGTATGTCATGAAAAGAAGACTAGCAGTGTAAATATTTATGTGTTATTAACTCCTTCTTTACCGGTGATGTACTTTACATTATATTCTGGCAACTATTAGACGATTTTGTTCGGCTTAGGAAAGACGTCTACCATTAATAGGCTACAGACTATCTCAAATAATCCTTGTAGCTACTATACTGTATATCCTTCCTAAGTTTCATAAAATCGTCTAAAAGTAGCTGAAATCAAATGATTAAGACGTTCAAAATGTTGGTTAATATAATAACCAATAGGAATAGAAGAGGTTAAAACTTCTTTCTAAATATGCAGTGTTCTTGAAGCCTGTTTGCTTTCAATGAATGCACAGGAGTTCTGTTCTTGCTTCTTCGTTGAGCTGTGTGAACACTTGAATCCTAGGTCAAATATTGTCAATGATGATGCAGTATCCTGTTTTGTCATGGATTTGTACTCAGTATTGTCATGGTTTTGTACTTAGTTTTGTTATACTAAATAGTAATTATTGTCCATTTATAGTTTTTAATTACTAAAACAATCAGTTATGAAAATTAAAATGTAACATTTTAGAGTTGGTTATTTTCAAAGGATCAAGAGTGCTCAGGATTGTCATAAGAAATACTGTTTGGCAATGCTGCATCAAAAACATCATATTCTTTTTAAAGACAAACTTACAACTACATAACACTTGGTGTTACTCATATTGCCAGGAGTGAGAATATTGCTTATATAATTTACATGTGTCGAACTACAGTACTGTATAACTATACTGCATACACAGCTTTAGCATTCCCATGTTTAAAAGTGTTCACCTTTTACTGATATTGTTCATTATAATAGTGGTGGTAAGTTCTAACTTGCAAGAGAACATTTCTTTTGGCACAGCCAGAATAAGAAAATCAAAGAAAGTTATCAGGTACAAAAACAAAAAGGCTATAAATCCTTGGCACGAATTTCTAAAAGCCTTCGGCTCAAGAAAGACACATTCAGATTCATTTATAAATAAGAATATCACATCAAAAATGTCTTTCACTACATTACTTTTCACAATCCCGCCCCCGCTGTTACCACCACTCACTCAACACTGCACTTATTTGTATATTTCACCTCTGAACAACAAAGAGTACCATACCCTACTCATACAATATGCAGTAATTTAATTTACTTAATATAGAGTATTGAAAATAAGTTGTGGATATATGTGTGTGTTGACTATTGGCGAGAGCACTGTAGGGTGACCGGTGTTGAGCGCTGAGCCTTAACACCAGTTCTACCCCCCAGTGCTGACGTCAGTAGTGGGGTGGTGGACCAGGGGGAGTAGGTGGGTGGGAAGGGGAGGGGCAGTACATCAGATGCTTGCAAAACTCGGGACACAGAAGACACGTAACTAAATCTATTTGCACATAAAACATCCAGTATTATTTAAACTAACATTATGACAAAAAATTTGTACATGCTTCATGATAGATGCTGAAATCGACATTTAACAAAACAAGTCAGCCAAAAATATTTTAGTGTACAATATTTGAACTAGAAATCACTGGTCTCTGTGTAAAATAAACCCTTATTGCCTTTATAACAAGGGGGAGAAGTTCAAACAAGTCCCGACACCGTACTAGTGCCAGAGATCCCTGAATAAATTAGCATAGGCAATGCGTTTGGCCTCCATTTGAACGTGCTGCTGCATTTTCTCATCATTGCAAATCTAGTCAGCCAAAATACCTTGTCTTACTGAATACCCAAAAGCCGACACATCAGCATCCATCGCAATAATAATTATAATGATCATAGAAAATAATTAGGAGGTCCAAATGTAGCGATTGCATGGAGCCAAGCTTTTAGCACAGTGTTAAATCAGTTTGTACTATGGAAAGCCAGCTTACATGGGGCATACTGAAGCAGGGAGGGCTCTAGCCTCGGTTCTCGGCTCCATACACTAGGAACACATCAACTTTATTATTGCTCACTGCTTAACAACATTATACAGTACTACGCTAAAAGATTATAGGCCAAGAAATTGCTAGGTCTCCCTATACTCAGTTTCAATATTGAAGGCTAAGAATTTGCTTTGTCTCAACTTGTGCTTACTTGAATGCTGGATTATATCAAACTATTGCTCACTATCTGACAAGACTATATTTGGTTCGAAGATTTTAGGCCACGAATTGAATATCTCAAATTCAACTATGGGCTCTATTTCTCTGCGATAGGACAATCAGTTCTAAGCTTTATGACTGGTAAGTGGTCTGGTTAAAATACTTCATTATTATTGCAACTATTCAAGATTGGTAATTTAAATGTGAAAGTTTTGGTAAATAATTTGCTAACAGATGGGGCAAGGAAAAACGGTTCAATATACTACGTCTGATAACCTTAAGGTGTTTAAAGACGATTGAATTAGTGGCACTGCCTAAACCTAAATGGCTGACAATTGTTAATATACGAGAACTTTTCTAATTGTCAATGTGCTGTTTTTAAGTGAGTGATTATCAAGTCTTTCCCTCCTCCTATAACTTAAATTGCTTCAAACTCGGTAAGTCCAGCCATTTTGTCTCGAACGTCCCTTGATTTTGGCCCGGTCACTCTTTCAACTATGGGGGAGGCACTAGCTACAGGCAGTTCTGCCTTTTGTCTCCCTCACTCACATAGAAAAAATAAATAAAAGTTACCTAATGTGAAAGCTATCAAATTCCCTTAAATGAATTGGCACTTTATTACAATAGAAAATATCAGCTTATTATTATTATTATTACTATTACTATTATCATTATCATCATGAGCTAAAGTGTAAAGGTATTATTATTATGAGCTATAGCGTGAACATAATGTGCCCTGGTGTTGTAAGGGAGCTGAGAACACGGGGGTTTGTCTCCCTGCAACCAGCCTTACGTACACAGATGAGAAATACTTGTATGTCTTTATAAATATCAATAAACATAATTACAGTAATGATACATATCTGAGAAATATAGACTCTGAAAATAAAAAACCTGTACAGATGGTGCAGCAGGCAACAAGGGCGGGAGAACCACACCCCACAATTTCTCTCTTATTTACAGAAAATAAATAAAGATGTGAGAGAAACCATTTGGGCATTTTAAAAACTCTTGAGTGGTGTTTTCTCCCGCCCTTGTTATTGCTACCCTGCTGCACCATTTTGGTAACCTGTATTTAAAACCTGTAAAAAATTTCCTGTGGCAATGGTGTACCCCCAAGGAGGCACTGATTATTTATGTATTATTATTTATCCCTGGCTTGTGAGGAGTTTAATATACGGAGGCCGGACAGGAGAGAGGCGGGAGAGGAGAGGAGACATATATATATATATATACCGAGTAACCGGGGCCCAAAGTCTAAAAGACGGTTATCAAGTTATGACCTACTGACAAACGTATGACAAAACTGCGTTTTAAATATTACATTGCTTCAGAAAGTTATGACCTGGTGACAAAAATATGACATAACTTCTTCATCAAATATTACACTGTGGTAAGAGATTTGTGACAAAATGACTTATTAAATTTTATGACATGGTAACACATGAAAAATTGTCTGTCATAGTTTTCAATACCTAGAATAACTAAGCAGTCTTGAGGTATCACTCTCAACAATAAATGTTTTGAGTATTGTTGCAACAAGAATTACAATGCAAGCTTTCAAGATACGATGGTCGTAGAAGATGCCAAGTCATAAATGTTTTGAGAATCCGGGCCCAGGCTCAACATTTACTGAAACATTATGCTGTATTATCTAATCCAAGTAGCTTCATTTCCATCTTCAAATTGTCATCATGATTTGCCGAGTCAAGCACCAACGCTTACCCTGAATTTGTTAGTGGATATGAACAGTTGTACTCTAGTTCAGCATTAGGTTAGGATAAATACACAAACTCTGTATGAAAATACGGTATTACATCCTCCACTAATACGCTAATCTCGGAAAATTAATCTGACGAAGGCACTTGGACAATACCGAGCACAGCAGAAGCATTCACTTTTATCACCTTCAGTAAGATGGCGTCAATTTTATAATATTCCGGCTTACACTAAACAATTTTACTACGATTTGAAAGGACTTCCACTTATCAGAGGGGCAAGAACGTTCTCTATTAACCCTCCGACTTACAGAGGTCCCTCTTATGCTTTATAAAATTATCTAATGATAGCCAGAACGAAAGGAAGAAAGGCGTCATCATGTAGAAGGTGTTAACCTGTCCTGGTCTCCTCTCAGTAGATCTCACACATTATCATTATTCACAGCACAAATTTATGACCCAATGGCAGCCAAAAGCATGCAAGCTGCTCAATTAAATTTGGGTGAATAATGACGAAGGTAGATCACACGTAATATATTATAAAACAAGAGGGGTTATCAGCTCTACCTTCCTCCTGCCCGGCTTGGATTATAACAACCTGATGAGCAACCTGACAGATTTGGTATGGGCTTTGATGATGAATTTTTACTATTACGACTTATGGTTAACATGGGGGTGTCCACATCCAACCTGGCTCCCCGAGACTCCCTCCCATGTGTATCAATTTTTAGTACAATTTATGTGTACTAATTTTTAGTACAAAATAATCATGTATACCAATTCATAGTACAACATGGGAGGAAGTTAAGATGGCCCAGGCTGTGTGCGCAATTATGTATACATGCTGGTACGTATACCAAAGAAAACATTAACACTCTTGCCAACTCTACACAGTTCCTAACACTTACCCGCCTTCCATTACATCTAAAATACCAGTACATTCATTGTGGACATTCTTGCCAACTCTTGCCATTTCTCCAATTTCTAACGCTTACCCGCATTCAGTTGCATTCTAAACTACCACTACTTTCAGAATTGTCAGTTTGTCAACTCCATCAACTCTCCGCAGTTCCTAGTCTTTACCCGCTTTCCGTTATATCTATATTACCAGTACTTTCAGAATTGCCATTTTGTCAACTTTTTGTTAACTTTCAACTCTCCACAGTTCCTAAAGCATACCCGCTTTCAATTAAATCTAAAATATCAGTAATTACAGAGTTGCCATTGTGTCAACTTTTTGTCAACTGTTGTCAACTCTGCATTTTTTAAAGCATACCCGCTTTCAATTACATCTAAAATACCAGTACTTACAGAGTGGACACTTTGTCAACTCTACATAATTCCACACGTTTACCCGCCTTTCGTTACATATAAAATACCAGTACATTCAGAGTTGTCAGCTGGTCAACTTTCCAGTTTCTCAACTGAACCCACCTTTAGTTATATCTAAAATACCAGGACTTCCAGAGTGAACATTCATATCAACTCTTGTAGAATTCAAAACCTTACCCGCCTTCAGTTATACATAAAATACACGTAATTTCAAAGTTGGATTCTTGTCAACTTTCTGTTTCCTTAGCTTTACCCGCTTTTAGTTAAATCTAAAATACAAATACTTTCAGAGTTGACTCTTTTGTCAACCTTTTAATTTCTGTCAACTCTCACACAGTTCCAAACACATACCCAACTTAAGTTACATCTAAAATACCAGTACTTTCAGAGTGGACATGCTTATTAACTCTCCACAATTCTAAACCTTACCCGCCTACAGTTATGTCTAAATACCAGTATTTTCAGAGTGGACATTCTTATCAACTCTGCATAATTCCAAGCCTTTACCCACCTTCAGTTACATCTAAATACCAGTTCTTTCAGAGTGGACATACTTATCAACTCTGCATAATTCAAAGCCTTCCATTACATCTAAACTACCAGTACATTCAGAGTTGGCAAGAGAGTTAATGTTAAACTTCCCTGGAGCATGGATACTTTCCTAAACGAAGCACAACTGAGAGGCGTTGGGTCACCTAAGATGCCAGCTAGCACTAGGTATCACAACGACCCTGCTACACTGTCAATAACATCCAGAAAGTAAACAGTAGATGAGCGTTAATGACCTCGTGCGCAAGCCTTATTAACCCCTTCTGTACCGGCGACGTCTTTTTTATTTTATTCTAGTTATATTTAGATTTTTTTTTAGTTTAAAAAGGGCCTTCAGCAATTAACAGGCTTCGAACTAGCTACCTTAACCCTTTTTACTACTATAGATCATTCTTAAACCGCTGAAAATAGTATAAATATAGTAAGAAAAATAATAGAAAGACGTCACCGTACAGAAGCGGTTAAATAATACGGTTACTTAGCTGTAATTTATCTTTAAATTACAATGTTGAAACTGTTAGTAGTAATATCCACACTTAGTAGGTTTGTGATATTAAATTTCCTGAATTATGTTGGCAATAGTGCTGCCAGTAAATACTAAGGGATTTGCTTTAACAGTGTAGGTTAGAGTTAGTATGAGCTTCAGGAAAATATGTGTTGTACCAGCATTTTCACACACAAGGACATAAAATAAAACCAGGCTTACAATCTTTTGGCCATGTTCACAACTGGTTACTCTGTGATACTGAAACGTATCTTCTTTTCCTAACTATACCATATTTCTTCGTTGAGATTAGCAGATTTGTTGGGTAAATCAATCTTGACTTAACGCTTTACTGAAAGAACTGACTGGGCTGAGCCAATCAATGGGATTCATAACAATTTAATCTAAGTTAATCCTTTCATTAGAATGACATTACTGTACTTTAGTTTCTTTATAGCTATAATAATATCCATACATAAATGTAAAGACCAAGTGCTCCACACAAAGTGCAGGTCCAGTCTCACAGTAGATGATTTTATTGAGCTTAATTAATAACCTCTAGAATTTGAAGTTAAAAACTATCATAAACAACTCTTTCTGTACGGTACTGTATAGTACAAAGATATTTGAGGCTGTTCCGATAAATACCAGATAATTGTATATGGTTTACAAATGACCTCTAGTACTCAAGGAGTTTAAAACTATCTTGAAAACAAACAATTCCATATAGTATTTGATGTAATTTAAGTCAAGTCCCTGAAACATCAGGGCACCCACCCTAGCTCCGCTCTTGAGCAGGGAGTGCATGGTGGTAAAAACTGCATCGTCAATTTAAGTAAAAACTAGAATATTTTATTCAGCATAGTAAGAGCCTATTGCAGTTAAAGTTATTATTCCAATGATAGTGCATTAAATTTCAGTATCACAAGGATATTAGTTGTGAATATGGCCGTTGTTGTAGACAAAACTGTGGGTGAGGTGCCATGTCATATCTTGGCTAACAAAACACAGACAATGAACACGGAAAAAAGTAACAAGTGCAGAAGACTCTTTTCAAAAAACATTCCTAAAGACTTGGAGATCTCAAAACAAATGTCCAGTAATAAAGTGTAGTACTATGGAAAGCATTGCACGGAAACCTGATCAGACTGAGTGGGGGGGGTGGAGAACTTGGGGGTTCTTTCTTTTCTTGTTTTGATGCTTAACTAAGACCTCCAGTACACGTTAACTCTACATCATAGACCTATTATACTAAGGATATCTTTTGTAAAGGTAAAAGACAGAGAAAAAAGATGTAAGAAATACCAAAAAATAAAAATAAATATAACTTAAATTCCTACCAAACAAGCATTATAAGTGAATGTATATCCTTTATACATAAAGCCTTACCATGTACTCCACACCTTAAACCTTTATCGTAAGTACCAGACACCACACATAAGAAACTTTAACGTTACACATACACTATAGCCACAATATACACAAATTGGCACAAGAAAATGGATACCAAGTTGTATCCTAATTTTTGTTTAATAAATTACATTTATGAAAAATAAACAGAATCACAAAAATATTCTCCAACCAAATACTTTTGAGAAATATCATATATTACTAAGATGGCAAGCATGACCATCTCTTCAAGCTATGCCTTATTAAGTACGTCCTAATTCTCCAGAGGAAAACTTACTTAGCTGTACCGAGCAAGCTGTCTTGGACGCTTGCTCTCACAGCTAAATTTAACCCTGTCTTATTTGAAGGGCGATTCTCAACCACCCCGTTAACAGAAACTAGAATCTAATTCTACATCTTTAAATAATATTAAACTGTATAACCAAAACTCAAAATGGCCTGTAATTAAGATTCTATTCACCTCCAATCTAATACTCAATTACTACCAATGGCCAACTTAAATAGAACAAAAAACAAAACAGAACAAAAAGTAACTACTTAACAAAAAATCTATCGAATAATAATTGAATGATTGCTGGAAGAGGTAGTCACACTTGCTGATATGGAGAGAGGGGGGGAGGGGACAATCACTGAACTCCACTACATAGAAGGTTCACTGCTCGCATCACATAATAATAATAATAATTTTACTTATAAACCATTGAAGCCGCCACAGGCAAACTACGAGTGATATAAATATGCTTAATGTTGATCATGTGTTGAGTAAAAACTTCATTGCTGATGGAATATTAGTTCACAAAATTTAATTAAGTATTTTTTCCAGAAATTTGACAAGCCAATCCTATCAATGAATAAATGTTGATAAGAGAACTTTCTCCTCCTCATACACTTTCAATGGATATGGAATATTCATCCACAACCTTTAAACAGTCTGATTTCAAAGTAAAATTTCAAGCATTTCCTATAAATTTGACAGAGCGAACTTTTTGCTCCTTAAGCATTTTGAAAAAATTCAGTAGAACAACTTTGAACAGAATATGATTGGTTACTGTGGCTTGAAGTGATGCAAGCAATGAGCCATCCAGTTGTTTCTAGAGATCGCTGGGGACAATGCAGGATGAGAGGGGGTTTGAGCAATGGGTAACACTGGGATAAATGAGCGTCTCATGCATTATCGCTGTACAATCCTTGTCCTCATGATTGTTCATCACATTATATCATTCCATATCATATGTGGAATGACTCCAAACTGAGAGAGCTTTAATATTGGCATCTCAATAATGTATGAGTAATAAGATGATACATGAGAGGTTGCCAACACACACCAGCCCTCCCCTACCATAGAAACCAACCAGTACACAACAACAGGATAACTCCACAGATTTTGGGCTTGTTAATATAAACCACTAGTAAGTACTGTCAAGCCAAATTATCATTATGCTAATAAGCTTTACATGTTATACAGTGTGCCTGCCAACTTGAGAGTTGAGTTACAAACCTCGCCAGAGACAGCTTCCATGATTTTTTCAAGGAGTGTGTTCTGAGGGGATGGTACAGTACTACACCGTTAAGTTCGTTGGCACAAGGTATACTACTCATGATATGAATGAAAAAGTATCCTGCAGATTTGTAGAAATATGTTCTGTATATCAAAATTAGTTCTTTTTTGTCGTACATCTTAGAATATTGTGTGCAAGTTATCTATTGTGTGTATTTGTGACTGATCTCTATGTTACCATACCCAAGGGAAAGGCCGGCAACACTTGTCATGGGTCTGCTCAAGAAAGGTGGTGTCACACGGCCAGTAGCTTCACCGTTCTTTCCTAGCCTGTCACCAATTCTAGCTATCACCTTTCACCATATTTTCACTGATGATGTATTCAATTACCTGATATATGTACTATCTTTCATCAACTCCAGGTACTAAATATATACTAGTGATTTAATTGACTTGTGTGACGTACGTTGGTGTTTTCATCCAAGAATCATGAGCCAAAATTGGTTGTCTAGTTAAACCGCCGAAGACCTGGCCGTGTGACGCACCTTTACTCTGCTCCTTCACTAATTTCAGGTCATGCAAAGGATTTGTAATCAATGGGATTTAGAAAATAAAGCATTAGTCAGCATAGTGAAGATATTATGCATACACTAGTGTACGCTACTAATTCAGATCATATCGAATACTGCACTTACATACTGTACTACTGTATATTATGTAGTTTAAAAAAAATAAAAAATAAAAAAAAATCATACACTACAACAGAGGCAGTCCAAATGTTCACACACTATTTGTTCCTAAATGGGATTTTTATAATATATGAAATTAGTGTGAAGGACAATGCTATAACATCGCCCCGAGGAGCTCACATAGGTAGACTAACTAACATGTCCGCTGTGGTCCAATAGTACGCAAGATCAATAAAGAAATTCACCCACAAAAAATTGGTATACATTAGTTGGATTAATAAATTTAGCGTCCGAATGTAAAACACTTAAGGAACATGGTGACACTAAACTTCTTAATCTAACTTTGCTAAATTTCCATAGATAGCATTTATATTAATTTTGCATACTTAAGTAGGACCAAGTGATATTGGCTAGTCTCCCCTAAACTGTCCAGTAGGGATGCTGGTGAGGGAAATATTTGTGGCCCCATAAGAATTGTAGCTCCAGAGTTATTGCAAAAGATAAAAATTTGTACTGTAAGTGTTTTTTTTTTAAGAGATGAAATGCAGTATAATGTACTACCTTATAAATCCATACCAAACTCTTATGTTATTGAGTTTCATATGATTACCGTATAATAAGTGTGTGCTAGCCCTTTTAGGATCAGCACACAATAATCTTGGAAATAATCATGTATGTTTTTCCTTGAGTAAAACATGAGGTAAGTTAGTAATTGAAGGCGATGGCAAGAAATACCAAGCCGACACCATTTCAGAGAGCCTTTATCAAATATAATTAGAATTAAAGCCTACTATTGTCTATGTCCTTAAGGGGGCCCACCTCACTTTTTTTCTCTTTCTCTCCATCTCTCTTTGGCTTGTATCCATTCGGCCCCATTCAGCCTACTGTTTTAAGACGTTTACCCCCATCCAGATGTCAATGTTTTCCTGGCGAGCTATAGTGAGCCAGCATATATATATTTTTGTTTTGACAGCAAGTTAAATTTGTACATTTTTCGATAGAAAAATTTCTCCGGCGAAGCCGGATTTCTCCATACAATGCTGGCTTGCTATCGTTAGCTAGGAAGAAATAGACACCTGGATGGGGATAAACGTCTTAAAACAGTTGGCTGAATGGGGCCGCATGGATACAAGCCAGGGAAAGAGAGAAAAGGAGAGAAAGATAAAAAAAAAACAGTGACCCCCCTTAAAGCCTACTATTGTCTATGTCCTTAAGTAACACCATTATACTATATGAACCGTGTCAATATACTGCACTTCAATACTGTTCTCTACCGAGCTAGAAAAGTATGGAGCTCCTACCATTATTAGTCTCCGTCACACGAGCGCCTTTTCCGTCAATTTTCCATGAGCAAGTTTTTTCTGGTGATATTTAGGGATATTTTTGCATTGGAATTGGAAACTAGATCGAAGGTAAATTATGTTAGCTAGTTTAATTCTTAGGGAACTTGTATTTTGAAGCTGCCAGACAACAATTGCCCGTAAAAATTGACGGAAAAATCGCTCGTGTGACACCGGCATTAGTCTCTACTGACGTCAACGAGCCAGGTTCTTCTTTTGACACATTAATTTTTATACTACAATATTTTAATCATATCTGCCACTGAATCATTGATAAAGTTCATCCTGTGTAAGGACACTATCGCAGTAGACTTATTTCCCTGGACATGAGTACACATGGGTTTTTAAATGACTACTGTATATTGTAAACTATTCCTGAACATGATTCAAAATAAATTAGTCTTGTAGGCGGGATCTAAGTATGCAAAATTTTAGCACCTATTGGTTTGACTTCTGATCGGTAAAAAGTATAAAAAGAACGGTAAATTTATCAACTAATCTTGCTCTGTACTCAAGCTGCAGAGAAATAAGTGTAGTGCGACAGTCCTGGGAGGGTTATAATATTCTGTATAGAGATTTCCGAGGTAATAGCGGTTGATTCTTTAACAGCGGCATAATTTCTGTTTCTACTGAGGATTCTGAGGTATTGGAGGTTGATATCTAAATTATGGTTCAACACTACATTACTGTTGGCTTAACCCCTTCAGTACCACAACGCCTTGTTTACCTCGTATTCTGGCTTCTTTAGAGGATTTTATACAGTTTAAGATGCTCCAAACATTGTATTCTGGGTGTGGTGTCCCGAGTTTGAATCCTGGGAGGACCATATGCTTTCATTAGTTTATTCAAGTACATTGGGGTTTGTAATTGATGATTAATGTTAAGATCGGAGTGTTACTTATTTAGATGATTTTATGCAGTTTAAGATGCTCCAATGTCATTTAGATGGTTCAGTGAGATAGTATTTAGCTCTTGGAGTCCTAGAGATAGATTGTATGCTAAGGAAAATCATCTAATGTTAACCAGAATATGAGGAAAAGTACCTCATCGTGCTGAAAGAGTAAAACAAACTCACCCGTTTACTAAAGAGGGCTCTGGTAAGCTTCCAAAGCAGCCCGTTTCAATAACAATAATTTTAAAAAGATCTTCCTCTCAACATTCACACATACAACACTCACACATTTCTTAAATGCTTGGTGCTCTGTGACCCTTCAAGCAGTGAAGCAATTTGTTATTAATCTTGTGCTTTATGAATGGCAATCTTAAAATCAAGCATGACATATTTTGACAAAACTAAATTTTAATGTAAAACTTGCAAAATAAACAAACCACAAGTTGGACAAACACAATAAAAAGATAATCAATTAATCAATTAAATTAAATTACAGGTACGATAATTGCAGATAAAAAAGTAAGTTAATTTGAGATATTCACGTACTGCTCGAAGGGTTGGGTTTCATTTCTGATTAAGTTAGCACACCGTTTAGCACACAACAATGAAGATTTATTTTAGAAGGAAAAAGGGGTAAGCTAAATAAACGTCCATTCTTTCAAATAAAAGTGACTATACGGTACTACGATAGATGTGTACTTTACTTGCACGGCGTATTGCTAGAGCTAATAACATGTTCTTCTTTACCTCATGCTTTGTACCATGTATTGCATCAGGTTAAGGGGCTAGTGGCTGCATTTTTGGTCCATTAATTAAAAAATAGGAAAAGTGGGGATTGGGCCTGAGTACTGTATACAGGGTGTTCCAATAATGTTTTTCATAAATTATATGGTGGACTCATCAGACAAAAATAAGAATACATTACTCTATGAACATGAGGTTGAGTATTTATAATAACGGAGTTATTACACGATTTAAGTTAACGATAGATACAATGCCATTCAGTCCAAGGGGTAATGTTGCCATTTTAGTGGATTATATCCATTTGGCCTTCGCTATCGCTTGCTATCCTCAAGATAGTGAGCAGTAGTGATCTGACTTTTCGGTAGAAAAATATGTCCGGCTTTGCCGGTAGAAAAATCAAATCCGATGAAGCCGGACATATTTTTCTACCGAAAAGTCAGATCGCTACTGGTCACTATCTTGAGGCTAGCAAGCGATAGCGAAGGCCAAATGGATATAATCCACTAAAATGGCAACATTACCCCTTGGACTGAATGGCATTGTATCTATCGTTAACTTAAATCGTGTAATAACTCCGTTATTATAAATACTGAACCTCATGTTCATAGAGTAATTTATTCTTATTTTTGTCTGATGAGTCCACCATATAATTTATGAAAAGCATTACTGGAACACCCTGTATAGATAGATAGATTTATTTTTTAGTTTCCTCGCTAGACCTCCATCAAGCTTAGAAAAACACCCCCAAGTCCCCTTTTCAAGATTAATTTGTAAATTTTTCGGTAGAAAAATTTCCCCGCCAAAGGCCGGTTACTCTTAGAATTACAGGGTCGCTATTGCTCGCCAGGAAAAAATCGACACCTAAATTGCACGAAGTCTTACAATTGACAAAGAGATGGGGCGAAAGGTATTAAAATCGCCAAAATAATGGGCCAACCGTCTTCAATTCTCAACACTAATGGGGCTAAACACGAGAGCAAAAAGGGGTCCAGAAAAACAAGCACTACCCCCCTTAAACCAAAAATAAAACCCAAGCACCAGTAACTGCTAAAAGAAAGCTCCGCCGCCCGACACGTTAACGCCCTAGGTGATAATAATTGTTATGAGGCGAGTGTTTAGGGTCCATTTTATTAACCGTTTCAGTGCGGGTGACGTCTATTTTATTTTATGTTAGCTATATATAGACGATTTTTAGCCTCTTAGGAAGGATCTGTAGAAGCTAAGCTGGTTAATTGAGATAGTTAGTAGCCTTTTTATTGCTAGAGGTCCTTCCTAATCTGAATAAAATAATCTAGTAACAACCAGAATATAATGAAAAGACGTCACCCGTACTGAGTGTTAAACCATGGTAAGAGCTTTCCCTGCGACCTTTCCCGACCCAGATTGGCCCTTTATACAGATAAACGATAAGGGTCAATCAGGGACGGGAAAGGTCACAGGGAAAGCTCTTATCATGGCTTAATAAAATGGCCCTTAGTGTCCATCACCACAAGCTGCCTGTGCTAAAGAGTTGTTGATACCAAGGCTCAGTGGTCTGCTTAATCTGCTCTACTTAACTTAACTTAACGAAGGCCACTGTATTATATGAAAATTTAAGTGGAGAAATTATACTGTACAGTACTCAGAAACTCAAAACAGTATTGAAAGCAGACGCCACAGCTTTATCTCCAGAGAATTAAAACTTGTGTCTTTTACAATACAGTAATTACTTTTTCTGTCACGTGGGTATAATTTTTCAGACCAACGTTATCGTGGCAACTGGCAGATCATATAAAAAAACACACTGAAACTTCAACAATTTAGCACAGTTAAACCCGTATCAGAGCAGTTAAATTAAGAGCAGCCTATCAATCATACAAACATACAATGGGTAAAAAAAAAAAAATCTATAAATAAAAATAATTGTAACTAGCGTAAACCAGAGCCAATGGGACTATGCCGTCTTTCCGTGCTATGTAAGAAGGAGCAGAGTTGCCTGGCTGGATTATCAAGAGAGCAACATTTTGTACATATGGGGGATAAATACACCCCACACGTAAACACTAACAACCACTTGCTTACTTTGTTGAGGTATTTCACAAGTTGACATATAACAGCTACCGTTATTCGTACTACACGCAGACATATTGATTAGGTATTGTCGTAGCCTTTGGAAGACATAGAGGTTATGAAGAAGTGGCACAGTATCTTTGCACTCTGAGACAATGTGATTTTCTACTTAAATTTGTACCTTTTGTAACATGCACATTTAAAACTTTAATATGCAGATGTCCCTGTTATCACATCATCTCAAAACTTGCACATATTGGAAGCGCAAGATCATAACTGCCCAATAATTCATCAAAAGTTATACTGTAGCCTATTATGCTTCTCAACAAAGTCAATGAATTTTTTGGCACATTTTAGGTACAGAGGAATAACAAAACTTACCCAAAGTACAACAGGTTGCAAAAGATAAAGGTTTACAGTAACTCATAAATCTCATGTGCTGCTTACTTCCTTACAAAAATCACATTTGAAAGGAAGAAGCTATACATTGGTTGCAACTTCATTCAATGACCATATGCAAGTGGCGAAGATCCACCTAATGAGTAAGACATTCACAGATCCACCTAAAGCCGCTGTAACACGAGCGCATTTTCCGTCAATTTTCCATGAGCAATTTTTTTCTAGTATTATTTCGGGACTTTGTTGCACTGTTATCGGTAACTAGACTGAAGGTAGATTATGTTAGGCAGCTGAATTCTGATAAAGTGTAAATTTTTAAGCTTCCAGACCATAATTCCCCATAAAAATTGCTTGAAAATGGGCTTGTGTGACACCGGCTTAATGAGTACCACATACACACATCTCATTCACACACTCCTAAATGAAGCAACACATTACCAATACTCAAGAGGGCCAATGTTCCTTGTATGCCGTCCAAAGCTCTGACATTAAAGGGGGCCCACCTCGTTTTCTTTCTTTCTTTCTCTCTCTCTCCCTCTCTCTCTGGGTTGTATCCATTCGGCTCCATTCAGCCTACTGTTTTAAGACGTTTATCCTCATCCAGGTGTCGACTTTTTCCTGGCGAGCAGTAGCGAGCCAGCATATTTCTTAAAAACATTTTGACGGCAGGCTAAATTTGTACATTTTTCGATAGAAAAATTTCCCCGGCAAAGCCAGATTTTTCCATACAATGCTGGCTCGCTATCGCTTGCCAGGAATAATTTTACATCTGGATGTGGATAAACGTCTTATAACAGTAGGCTGAATGGGGCCGAATGTATACAACCCAGAGAAAGAGAGAAAAGGAGAGACAAAAATAGCAGGTGACCCCCCTTAAAGTATAGTGATATATAACCACTCTAACTATAGGCCTATACTGTATATGTTGAGCACTTATGTTATTACTTTATGCCTGAGAATGAAAACTGAGGGTATTACAAAGACTGTCAGCTGGTAAAAAGCTGAAATATCTAAGTAAAATATGATCAGCCTCTTTGGGAGAAGAAGTACCAGGTTAGCCAGTTTGTAACCTTGGATAGCATTACCACTACTACACGTATCATCTATTCCTGAAGTGAACAATTATTGATGAGGCTACACATGGCTAACCTAAATACACTTATTGATATGTTTGTGCAGAGTGGTGATGATGATCAGGGCCTGACTCCTGTAATACAATCACCACCACAACCTGCAGGGACAACTGGACTACTGTAATATATATAATTATATTATATATATATATATATATATATGTATGTATATATATGTAATGAGGTGCTACTCGGACGTTGTGTCCTTAGCTCCCTGATCGTTCTCATCGTTGACGTACTTCTCCATGGTGTAGTTACGGTTTCTCTTTAAGGGTGCCCCATGGTGAGTCACCTGGTGCCGCCGTAAGTACCACTTGTTTTTGCACTTTTTGTGGCACAAGTCACACTCCACTCCCTCACCCTTGGTGTGAATATTGATAATGTGCTGTTTCAGATTGAATTTGTTGCTGAAGACGCGGTTACATATGGGACAGATGCCTGGCTGCCGGCTGTTCCAAAGCTTGGGAACGCATGCCCGCACCAGATATTCAGCGTCTGGAAGGGAAGAAGAAATGTCCTCTCAGTATGGCTGTCTCTGGGATCGTCCCAGGTAACTTAGCTTAATTAGGAATTAGAACTATGAAGGTTCTTTAACAAAGGGAACCACAGGTGGACAACTGGATTGTTTGTTTAGCTTAAGCAAATAGGCTTTCCTTCAAGCCAAAAGAGTCCATGCTAATGCTCATTCCTTACCATAACTTCATCATTACTTCTTAATTACAACTCTGGAATTGTTATTAGTGTTTATAATCAATCAAGCACAAGTTAAAAATTTAAATCTAGTTAGGAGGTAATAAGGAAAGAGGAGTGTACTCTACCTCCAACAAAGCAGTAGAACCTCAAAGAAACTAATGAGTAACTATTAAGTCTACAAGAGCTACTTGGATAGGATCATGCTGAGCAAAGTCAAGAGTTTGGGTTACATGCTGACTGTTACTCAAAGGTTATAAAAGGAGGGAGCTTGTTTTTCATGTTACCAGGACCATATCAAGAGCTCTAGCTTAGTGTGTTATCAAAGCATGATAGTGTTTCCTCAGCCCAATCCCTGCTGGTTTAGTCAATGTCCACCTGTTGAGGTACTCAAATTTAGCCATTTTAATTAACAAAACTGACAGGACATTTTTCCATAACAATATTTGTTTTTATAATCATAATCTTTTTTTTCTGATTCATCCACATACACAACTTTGCAAACTTCGAACGAAGAACATACTAGAAGGACTGTTGAAGGTTCAGCACATGCGATCCATTTGTTTCTTAGTGAAGACTTCCTGGGGCTGGGACCCGACCGACTCCATTTGGTGGGGATTGGAAGTGAGAGGTAAGGCCAAGTCCTTTGTCATATCATTGGTTGGGATCCGACCGACCAGCGTCTTGGATGACTTAGGCTCGGCTGGGGGTCCCTTGGAGCGGCGGAGAGGGGCTCCGTGAGCGGTCACGTGGTGCTTCCTTAAGTACCACTTATTCTTCACCACTTTGTGGCATAACTCACATTCAATCCCCTCCCCTACTGTATGCACATTAACAATGTGTTGTTTCAGGTTAAATGAGTTACTGAATGTTTTCCAGCAAAACGGACAGAGGCGGGGTTGCATGCAGCGCCACCTTTGGCGAGCGGGGGCATCTGGAACAGAGCAAAATATGGCATTAACTTGGGCCCTTACTGTGCTGTTGCCAAATGCCCCCACTCAGCCATTACCGCTTTAATTATATCACTTTAGAGCTCTTCATATGCTCTGCACATTATTTTATAATTTGATTACACTTTAATAGTGACTTTGATAACTTTCATCCAAACAACGTTGCATTTTTTTTTTTTTTTTTTTAATAATGAACTGAATATGTACCATACCGGTAAATAATATATGTACGGTATGAAAAAACATTAATGTATGAATACAGATATGTAGTGCATAATGCCGCTTATACATTTGCTTATTTTTTTTTTCAAAAGATTTTCAGCAAAGTATCTGTGAAATGGTCCAATGATGACAAAGGGATGAGAAGTATGAAGTCAAAGAAAATCTACAAAACACAACAAACTTACTGCACAAGCGGTAAATGACAAAGATTTAGTGTTATGAAGTGAGTAAATATCTAGATTGGTATTCTCGTATAAGAATTTATTATGGTAATAGGTATTGTACTGGGAATCCTTTTACCTTTATTTAAGCATACAGTATATTTTAATGTACTGTACAGTACTGTACTATTATAATGTAAAACTTACAAAATAAACAAACCAAAACTGGAACTAAACAAGATAAATGCTAAGGAACTAATCAAAATCACTATGTGGAAATAACGCTTAATAAAATAAAATTTTGAAAGATATAAATAATATTGAGTATATAATATTATGTTTCAAATAGTTACCGCATATTCCTTGAAAGCAATTTAAAAAAACACAAAAAGCAAAACTAAACAAGTTTGATTACTGTACTTAAAAAATAAATTAATACAAATCAAATGTTGACAGGAGCTAGATAAAAATCTATCATATCAAAAAAGAGAATACCATCCTTAGTTACACATTATCACTGAATAACTTGTTTTTTCTTATGCAGTTAAGTTTTCTTATAGTGTACAATGAAATACAGAGCCCATTTTCCAACAGATTTAAAAGTGTAAACAACAACCTACATACAATATGCCTGCAGCCTACAGTCTCAAAACCAGACTCTACACATGCACAATTGACCACTTACGAGTTTACAGCTAATGCAAAGTTAAGTTGTACACATTGATATTTACAGAAATAGTTTTTTTTGGTGGATAGAAATAATGTTGAATTGGAATTAATGTAGTTATGTGTGTACTATAAATCTATTAATGTAGT
>CM064527.1:46931182-47096182 GCA_032716605.1 Paralithodes platypus | reverse complement strand
TATTTTTAGTTTCCCCCTAGACCAAGAATAACACCTTCCAGACCCACTTCAAGATACAGTAATATGTACCGGTACTGTACATTATTTGGTGGAAAAATGTCCCGGCAATTGTACCAAATCGACAGGCAATAGCTACAGAATTACACCATTTCAATCACATAACCTATATTTATTCTGTACTGAAGACAATTCTATTCAGCTTATCCTGCATGTCACACACTCAGGTATAAGTGCAGTATAATTTTTAAACTTCTATTAGCCCGTGCAAAACTTCATAAGATTTCTTAATTGTTTTAAAAGGTATAATCAATCCTCTCAGATGATAATAACACTACTATTTACCGCTTGGTCAAAGTAAAGTAAGCGTTGTTTCCACATAGCGATTTTGATTAGTTGTTTTGTCTTTTTACTGTGTTCGTCCAAGTTTTGGTTTGTTTAGTTTGCAAGTTTTACATTTTAATCTATCTATCTATCTATTGCCTGACGCCGTGATCCCCGAAGGGGTGACCACGAACGAACCGCCCCCATGCACCTCTGTCCCCAGTCAGTCGACGCCCCTCCCCCCAACCAGCACTGCCTTCGTTCATGTAGTTCCTCACTCCATCCTTCCACCTCATATTCGGTCTACCTCTCCCCCTCTGTCCCTCCACCTCGCTCTCGTACACCCTCTTAGTCATTCTCTCGCTTTCCATACATTCCATATGGCCGAACCATCTCAAGTTGTTCCTTTTCACACTTTCCAGCACATCTACCTCCACACCACACCTCCTTCTTACTTCCTCATTAGTCTGTCTATCCCTCCATGTAACTCCGCACGCACTCCTTAAGTAATTCATTTCCACTGCTCTCACTCTTGGTCTGAGTCTCTCAACCAACATCCATGCTTCGCTTCCGTAAGTCAGTGTCGGGATTACCACACTGTCATGCAAGGACTTCTTCACTTCCATACTGACCACCCTATTTCTTGTTACTGCTTTTAGCATTCCTACAACCCTCTTCCCCTGTTGTACCCTCTCCCGCACCTCTTCATCCATAGTCCCATCTTTACTCAACACACTGCCCAGATACTTAAAAGAGTTGACGATCTCCATAGCCTGACCGTTCAGCTTCACCTCACACTCTGTGACTTCACCCCTTTCGAAGACCATAACCTTGCTCTTCCCTGTATTTACCTTCAAATTCCGTTTTTCGCACACTGTTCCAAACTCATTTACCAGACCCTGCAACTCCCATTCATTATCACTCATCAGAACTGTATCATCCGCAAACAGCAGTATAGGTAGCTTCCACTCAATTCCCTCCCTTTTCAGCGATACACCAACATCCACTGCTCTTGATAGTATTTCTTTCATGACTCCATCCATATATACAGTAAACAACCACGGGGACATCACACACCCCTGTTTCAAACCAACATTCAGGTCAAAGAACTCGCTCTGCTCACTCTCCACACATACTGCCGCCTTTGCACCCTCATACATGCTCTTCACTGCTTTCAGCAACTTGCCCTCTACTCCGTATATTCTAAGTACTTTCCACAAACCTTCTCTATCCACTCTGTCATAGGCCTTCTCCAAGTCCATAAAGGCAACATACACCTTTTGTTTCTTCTCCAGATACTTCTCCACAACACAATTCAGTGTAAAAATCTGATCTACACATCCTCTTCCCTTCCTAAAACCTCCCTGCTCGTCACCTATCCATTTCTCCGTTCTCACTCTCACTCTCTCAATCACTACCCTACTGTATACCTTCCCTACTACGCTTAGAAGACATATTCCTCGGTGGTTACCACACACTCCTCTTTCCCCTTTGCCCTTATATAGGGGGACTATTATGCCAGTCTTCCAGTCATCGGGTGCACTCCCCTTCTCCCATGCTAGTTTGCACATTTTCCATACCCATTCTATCACTATCTCACCACCATACCTCAACATTTCCCCACACACTCCATCTGTTCCTGGTGCTTTCCCCAACTTCACTCTTTTCATGGCTTCCCACACTTCTGACCTCCTGATCCCCACCTCCTCCTCCACTACTTCTCTTCTTCTCCCTCCCATACCATATCCAGCTATGTTTGCTGGCTCTTCATTCCTTACATTTAGCAACTCACTGAAGTACTCCCTCCATCTTTCGACTCTCTCTTGCTTCTCGGCTAGCATTCTCCCATTCTTATCTTTCACACCCTTACTGTTTCCCTTGCTACCTTCCCTAACTTTCTTGACTTCTTTCCAGAACAGTTTCTTACTCTCCCTCCATTTTACACTCAGATTCCTTCTAAATTCCTCATCTACTCTTCTCTTACTTTCCTTCACTACTCTCTTCACTACCCTCTTACTCTCCACGTACCTCGCTCGTTTCTGTCTCTCGGAATCTTCATTCCCTCTACTACCCAACCACTCTCTATATGCTTTCTTCTTTTCTTGCACAGCTATTCTTACCTCTTCTGTCCACCATGCTGTACCTCTTCACTCCCCTCCCTCTTCTCCTCACTCCACACACCTCCTCACATGCTGCATTTACATTTTAATGTAAACACTATTTGTCCCGAGGGAGGTCTTTTTGGCCCTCCCTGTTTAGCTCCATTTGTTTGGAGATTTCAATATTTTCACCCCATTAGGTTGGCAATAATGACACTCCACCCCATTAGGGTGTCAATTGTTTTCTGGCCAAGCGATGGCAATCCAGTAGCTCAGAAGAAATCAGTCTTTGGCTGGGATATTTTCTCTCAAACACTGTAATGTACAAATTTAGCTTGAAGGGAGTGTGGGTGGCAATTTTTTAGTTTGAAAACTTGAAAGTTTGGGAATGCATTTTTGTTAGCCTAGGGGACAAACTAAAACATAATGCTCGAAAATTTCAAAAGCAAGCGAAATCCTTCAATAGCCTACTGCAATAAACAAAATATGATAATAACCCAAAAGGTCATACCAGATAGTGTTAAGGGGTTTATGATGCGTTTTTTTTACCACCATGCACTCCCTGCTCAAGAGTGGGGCTAAGGTGGATGCCCTGATGTTTCAGGGACTTCAGTGAACAGTTGCCACAGATTGCTAGATCGCACCGTCCACCACAGCCCTGTCGTCTGCCAGTAACACACACTGGCTGGCCCGAGCCTCGAACCGTCAACCTCTCAGTTTGAAGGCGAGTGCTCAACCAATCGTGCTGTGGTCTGTGGTCGTTTAACCCTCTCAGGCATTAATTACAACTGTACTATTAACCCCTTAATCAAAGTTAATTATAGTTTATAAAAACTTAAGACTGATATTTTCCAACTGACAGTATTATCTTTGAATTAGTTTGTTCTCTGATAGCTGGCCAAAACTAAAACCGGTAGCTATGATGTGATTGATAAGGATAACACTGCAGCAAGAGCACAATGCCCTCTAAACATGCACAGCTGCAAGAGACACCAGTTGACAACGACAACAACAACAGTAACACTACCAGGAAGTGTTTTCATGCCAGGAAATGTGTTCCAAAATGTAGTTTCAAATAATTATGTACTATCAAATCTTATTGTGCAGCGCTCTCCTCTCAAATACTATTATAGTATCACTATTGTATTCAAATACAGTACAGCACAGTAAAGACCTATCTTAGATTAAAACAAAAAACTCTGTATTCATGTCACTGTCATAGTCAACACAAGAATACAGTATTTGAATCTGAATTAAAACTTATACTATACTGTACCTACAGCATTCATTTAGTGAAAGTAGAATCTACCTGGTATTTCAGTATTGTAAATAATGTTGTGTACTGTACAAGATATCAAGTGTCACTTCGTACTCAGATAAGCCTGGTCTAATCACCAGGAAACCTAATAATTGCTGATCATCAAGAACATAGCCCTAAATATGCCTTGAATCACTGTTGCAACAGAAATGTCTAAAGTATATTACTATTTCTTTTGATAACAACTAAGGTATCGGGTACTAATATTATATAGGCTACTGTAGTAAATATTTAACAATGTAACGCAAACAAATTTTGTTTTTAACATTTGAAGAGTTTGTAATATACATTAAGGTACAAAACTAATTATCTGACTGTATGCAAAAAGTGCCTTTGTCCAGAAATATCAATAAAGTAACAACTTCAATTAATATATTAATATAACCATGTACTGTACAGTATGTTTTTTTTTTTTTTTTTTTAATATGGTAGGCATAATCCTCCTCCATTAGTAACATTCACACTCTTCCTGGATGAGAAGACTGACTCTTTTTCATTAACAGGTACATATATTTAGACATGGCTTAATGGCATTTCTGAATATTGGCCATTTTTGCACTCAGCCAGAAAATTGTTACTAAACACATGCAAATATTTGATTGTAAGCAATAATTTAAATATTCTAATGGTATCTGTATTTTGTATATGAATATATAGGATAAATGTTATGAACGGGGTATTCTTTAATATATGGTATAGTATATAATTGTGTATGATGCTTATGTGAGAAACAAATACTGAAGAGGGCATTTCACAGGTTGTGAAACTTAATTGCCCATCTCTCAAGGCTAATAAAGTTTCTTATCTATGATGGTTGATGCTAAACTTTCTTGGAAGGTAATCTTTTCCTCATCGAAAAAAATACTATTCAGTAATGTGTATATTTTTCTCTTGCACTCCCTATTCTCATGACTTGCCCATGACTACACAGAAACACACAGATCCATATGATGTATAGGGTACTGTATAGTGTACTATATGTACTGTAAATAATCAAAAGGGTTCACATGTACTGAACACCTACAGTTAGCAAAGTGTAGTAATGCTTATAGTTAATATTCCTTCCTACAGTAATGCCTGTAGAGTCTATATTCTTTCCAAAGTTACAAAGTGCAGTAATGCCTGTAGAGTTAAAAAAAAATAAAAAAAATAAAACAGACAATTACAGGTACTATAGACTGCACTAGTTTAGTATCGGGTACTGTAATGTCTCCTTAGTTCAGTTGAAATATATAAATAATCCATATACAGTACTGTACAGCTACAGCTTCTTGTACTGTGTCACTTATAGTATCCGCAAACTTTCTCTACAGTGAACTTTACCTCTCTCTTGGTCATGCTCAATGCCTATCAACTTGCTCAAATATTTTTTGTAATCAATGAGAATATACTGAGTAATATATAAAGGATATTAAATTACCTTGACAGTCTTCAGTTGTTTTCCATCACCTATAGCTAATGATGTAGTCGATAACTCTCGCAAATAGGAATACAGTATTAAGCTAATATGTTGACATCTTGACAACAACTTATTTCAGCTGGTCATTATGAAGCTTACAATTTTTACCATATTGTATTGCTGACTTGACATTTATCAATTGCTTTTATCTAGCTGATAGCTATGCTAGTTACTAATTATCATATGCCGATATTTTTATAATTATATAATCTACTGTAGGTGGTAGCTAATTAACTTATTGAATTACAATATGTTGACATCTTGATATTGTAATTTTTTTCAAAGCAGTAGTCACTTAAACTCTTCAATACAACAACACCTTTTCTCATGATATTCCAGCTATCATTAGGCAGTAATATTTACTTTAGGAAGGACCTGTGGGGGTCAAAGGATTGAATGAACTCTTTGCTTCCAGACGTGCTTCCTAAGCTGAGTAAAATAAGACTAAAGGTATCCAGAATATAAATTAAATGGTGTCATAATATTGAATGGGTCAAGCAACTGAATTTGGTAATACAATAAAATGTGCAATTATATTTCTATTAACCTAAGTGCATGATGTGTGTATGTGAGTGTGGAATATATTTTGTGTGTTTGTGTGTTTGTGTGTGTGTGTAATGTATATTGTGTGCATATACAGTATGTATGATGTATGTATGGTTGTGTGAATATGTAGTGTATATTGTGTGTGTGTGTGTGTGTGTGTAAAGATGTACAGTATGTGCCTAAGTAGTGTATATAGTGTTTGTGTGTGAATTAGAACAAGGTGCATCAACACTCACCCAGTCCTGCGTAGTGCTCCCCCAGCCCGCCGTTACGTGGTTCTGCACAAACAAGGAACCATCGTATAAGCACAGCGCACATCACCAACTCTCTTAACACATATCACCAACTCTCTCACATACAGACACACATACCCGCTTCCTGGACAACTCAATCAGTTTATCATTTCTACCAGTAGATCTCAACCAGGGCCAAATAAACCTGGGTAAATTCAATCAGTGCTAACTTATAGATTACATCAAATATAGTCCACACTTAACCTAACCTAAGAGTATTATTTATTACTGGTTGAGATCAACTAGGTAAAATTGTCTACTGGTTGCTTTGTCCAGTCACCACACATATAAAAGAGATAAGTCATCAAAGTTACTCCAGGTGGGACTTGACAATAATCAACTTAAACCAGATTCCTATTTATACTGCTAGGTGAACAGAGGTATTGGGTGTGAGGAGGCAACCCATCTATCTCATCCAGTTCGGGAATCGAACTTGAAGTCTTTCGGTCGTGAGCCGAATGCATTATTAACCAACGCACAAAAGGTCAGTAGTTATGGAAGCAAGTCAAAAAGTCACATTCCTAAATGGCCACAACCAAAACAGTATTAGGTGTAAGCAGTCTTAGTTTGGTTAGGTTAAGATGGCTTAGTAATTTTGCTAGGTTTGGTTAGGTTAAGAAACTGTATCCATTTTGGTAGTGGCTGTTTTAAAGGTGGCCTTTATTACTTAAAACCATATGCAACCTCTCACACACCATACTATCATCACTTTCTACGCCAGTGCTCAAGATATATGTACTGGATGCATGTGTGTAGTATTTTGCTGTGCATGTTTAAATTGGAGCAATCAGCAATATACTGTATCTTGGTATACAAAGCCAAATTTCCTATTCACCTTTGCTCTGAGTAAAGGCTTGAATGCTGGAACAATTGTGAAGGAGTATTTACGTGAGTATTTTCTTTAAAGACTCCCGCCACTTGGAATAGTTTAACTTTACTACTTTAGTAGTCATCAAAACCAGTGCTAATGTTCCTATAATGTTCCTATTATATACTGTAGTTACGGTCCAAAAGTTACATGAAAAATCCCTTATGTAAATCTATTGTAATTAACCTTCAGTCTTTCACACACCCCACTATTTGATACATTTCTTCAAGCATTCAAGCTTTTATTAACTTTGGCTTGACTTGACCCCACTATTTGATAAATTTCTTCAAGCATTCAAGCTTTTATTAACTTTGGCTTGACTTCACTCAAGAGTAATTGTAGGAAACTTTGAATTTTGATTGCATTGTACAATTTGCTGCGCATATTTTGTTCCTCACCATCCCAGTAAAATTGTAATTTGGCAGCAACGCACCCACCTCCCCACCTCACCTCCCTCACTCCACCCCACAGGTAGGAGGTGGAGTGAGGGAGAGGGGTCGAGGAGGTAAGTGCAGTGCTGCCAAATTACGATTGTACTGGGATGGTGAAGAACGAAATATGAGCAGCAAACTATACATTAGGGTACATGTAAAATTTATATTCATTAATTACTAATATACCTTACATAACTTAAAAGTAAATATCTCTTCTACATCACTGTAACTGTAATTAATGTTAGTGCAGTACAAATATGCTTCAAGTACATTATTTTAGAATACTAGGCTTATTTTAACACCAAGAAATAGCAACCTTGATATGTATACATGTTAGGTTTACTATGCATGATACTGTATAATGCAAAAAGTGGCCAGTAAGTACAAACCCAATGAGAGAATAATGGACGGTAATAATAATAATAATAATAATAATAATAATAATAATAATAATAATAATAAAAATAAAAATAATAATGATCTGCTGGTCTTTTTTTATCAGTCCTCACCTTTAATAGTTTGGAGCAGAATAATTAATTGGAGAGGCTAGGTTTGCTAAGGCTAATCAAACGATCTTGATTTACCCAACCTTACTTTCCTAACCTAAACCCATACTTCCTAGCTGCTTTTTCCCCCCCTATGTGAGTGAGGGAGACAAAAGGCAGAACTGCCTGTAGCGAGTGCCTATAGGAGGAGGGAAAGACTGATTCTGGTTGAGAATTCCAGAGCTCAGCAGTTGAATAGAAGAAAGTCTAAGCTTATGAAACATTACCTCAGTAGTCAGTACCTCACTAACCCATTCTATCCGAACTATCAAAGGTCATGACTCTTTTCTTAATTAAGGGGGAAAGGGTATACAGTATTTATTGAAAGATTTATTTATCTTCAATATTTTCTTTTTCCTCCCTAGACCTCCATCTAGCTTAACCCATGAACTGCTAGAACCTGTGCAAAATAAAAGGTTAAGTTGAGGGAGGTAGGCGGGTTAGGTTATAATGGAGGGGAAAGGGGGGGGGGGGGAGAAGTGAAGGATGTGGTATGGAGAGATGCCACTACTTTCTATGTGTCACTCAATTTTGAGATATTTCCCAACACTGGTACGGTATTTGAAGGGTTGTTTTACACATGTTTGACTACCGTGCTTCCGGAAGGACCGTCGTAGTCCCTGGGTTAAAAAATAGAATGATGGAATGGAGCTCAATTGCCGACTTGCGAGTTTCGTTCTATAAGGAAGTTGGAGTTGTAGACATCGATATTTAGCAGAATTACCAGCTAAAATATGGTTGTAGTTCATAAATAAATACATAAACCCCAATTCAATATACTCTTTAGCCATCAGAAACCTACATTATTATTGTATTTCTGTTTAATATCGGTGGTCACGGCTCCAACTTCCTTATAGCCTGAAACTCGCACGTGGCCAAATGAGGGTACAGTACGGTAATGGTCAGCATGGTGGATGATGAAAATGAAGTGAGAGTACTTTATATACATGAAAAGGAACACAACTTCATATCCGAGTACCAGTAACAGAACATAAGTTACCACTATACTGTAATTATATCACCACCTGCTCTAAAATTCATCACCAGTCATCATAAGTCTAGCACAGGGCAATGTGGAGTCCTAGGGGTGTCTATCGCTTTCCTGGGTTAAGGAATACCGATAGATCAGTGTGTATTTCTTAAATTCATGGATAACATATTACATAAAAAAAAAAAAAAAAAAAAAAAAAAAAAAAAAAAACCACAACAATGTACAGTACAATAAAACCTCCTAGTACAACCACAACATAGCAGAGGGGGGGGGGGGGGGGGGGGGGAATTGGTAATGACACACCTCCCATTAATACCAGATCCCTCACAAAATGGTAGTGTTTTTTTTATTTATCAAGTTAATCTAGCCCAGGCTCAATCACAAGCAAGTGTAGCAAGAGGTAAAGCAACACAAAAGCATTTATGTACTGGAAGAATGCGCTTGTAGGAAAATGGAATAACTGTTGTTCTTTGTATAGTCTATAATTATATTCAGTGTACAGGTAATCAGACATTCAGGTATGGTAGCACTAATAAGTCATGTCTCAGCTGTCATTATGTTTGGCTCGCTCTGTGCTATATTAATGTCTGTCAGATGTTGAATATGTTGGATAAGTGTAGGAGCATGTTTTCTTATTTCACTAAAATCGAATAAATAAAGTTTTAGATGTTGCTGATGCCAATTAATTATCAAAATATACTTGGTGGCGAGACATCACCTATTTGGCTGACTGTACAGTGCCGTACTAGCATTAACCCCTTGGCTAGAGAAGGTATTTCATGAGCTAAATGAAAGTGACTCTTGTTATTCTATTTTTTATTAATTTCACCACACCACCAAACACCTCTAATGAAATTAATGAAAGCATTGTGATCCACCGGGATTCGAACCTGGGTTATCACACACAGAGATTTTTAGACACCTTAACCATTACACCACCAAGACGGTTTACAAATTAAATACTATCAGTGGGCCCTACAAACATCATAACATGTAAGAATTAGTTACTACTAATCATTTAAACATTGTACGACTATGTACAGTACAGTAGTGCAGCAAAAGGCTTATGTAAAGTGTGTTGAGGTGGGTACAAACCCTGGACTCCCCCTTTGCATTATTTATAGTAGCCCTTCAAATGACACTCACTCACACAGTCAGTCAGTGCATGTGTCCTTAAATTACTGGTATATTTTGCAAGTTTTACATTACAGTATAATATATGTAAGGGGTGGTGAAGAAAGGGGAGGGGAGGGGGGGTACATAGAGAAAAGAAAGGATCTGCTGATAACCATAAGTAAATAAAAAGACTTCTCATACTTTCAAATATTATCAACAAATCATATCAATACATGGTCTCCAAACCTTGTCAATGACAATTGTCAAAAAAACAAAAAAAAACAAATCAACAAGACTTGTCAATGAGAATTATCAACAAAAATTCTCAAAACCTTGTCAACAAATCTAGTGTTTGAGTCTTGTTTCTTGTCAAATAGTCTTCCAACCTTGTTAAACAAAAATTGCAAGCCGACATGAATGTAGCGTTCTAGTGGACCGAAGATAATAACATGTAATTAACTGAAGATAAATTCCAGCTGGTTAGATACGAAGGAAATGAAGGAATTATAGGATGCACAACCTACATTACAGACTCAAACGTACCAATTCAACGAAGTGCAAATGTCAAAGATCTTGGGGTAGTCTATTTATCTATCTATTGCCGGACGTCTTACTCCCCTTACGAGGGTGGCCATACACAGAATGCCCCCAAGCGGACCTATTCCCTGTGAGAGGGACAACCCGAGCCAGTTTAGTGAAGGACTTACAGGATTGACCACTCAATTTAGGATCCGTCCGACTCTGAGGCCCTCTGTGTATCTTTTTAGCAGTACAGTACAGTATTTTTCTAGTGGTGTTCGGCTAATCCATCCACTAACCTGCCTTACCCTTAGGTAAGCAGTATGGATTTGTATCAGTTTACTCCCCCAGACAGGTTGCCAACCAAGGCTGACGAGTCCCATCCACCCAGATTTGTATAAGGTTGTCTCCCCTAGATGAGTTGCCGACCAAGGCGAACGAGTCTCATCCACCCTATATCGATACCCTGTTTCTTTTCAACTGACGGTAAATTGCAAAGTTCCCATCAAGATTTCTCAGTTATTTGTAAAGCTTTTGTAGTGAAACATGGTGCTAAGTATATAAACTTGGTCTTAATATGATGCAGAGACAGTGGTTTCATGATTTTCCATTAAGTATCCAGAAATTAGCTGCTAAGGGATTAAATTTATCGTCAGATGAAATGAAACAGAGTACAGTATAGTCAAGCTTTATTCTTATCATTCCACTTTATCCACATTCACATAAATGAAACAGAGTACAGTCAATCTTTATTCTTATTATCATTCCACTTTTCCACATTCACATAAAGCTCTCAAATAATAAAGTCATTATCTTCCAATTTCTTGCTAGTCTCCTAAATTTTACTTCACTTTCTCTAGAAATAGCTTTGTATATAATTATGTATGAAATGACTATGTAAGTACAGTATATACTCTGGCATTTACCCCAGTTATTATTTATTTATTTTTTGTTTCATTAGAAATAGCTTTACTCTATATAATTTCATCTTTGCTCGTCTCAAAACACCCTTAGTTACCGTATTTATCCTGCATTCTTCCTAGTTTCAAGGTTTTACAAAACCTATTATTATCAGTAACTACTCTCTGAAGTTCTATCTATTCTGTTTATTACCACTTCCCTTGCCTGATCTATAGTCATTCCTCTATCATCCAAAGCTTGTCTTGCACAATCTCTCCATCTCAATGGGGGTCTTCCTGCCCTTCTATCTCCCCTTGTATCTGACACACATATTCTCTTTGTAAGCCTTTTATCTTCCATTCGTTCAATATGACCAAACCAGCTCAGAACCCTTCTGTCCACTCTGGCTGACAAATGTTCCTGCTGCCCCACTCTCCTACATATCTCTTCATTCCTCAATCTGTCTCTATGAGTAACTCCATACATACTCCTCAAGCAGCTCATCTCCATCACATCCAGCTTTCTTCTCACCTTTTCCTTCAGAGCCCATGTTTCAGCTCCATACATCACTGTTGGCACAACAATTCCTTGATACATTGCACTTTTTACTTTCATTCCGAGATTTCTCGTCTTCCACATACTTCCCATTGCTCCGAAAACCTTCCTTCCGTCACACACTCTCTGTTTTACCTCCATTCCTGCGACCTGCTTATCGTTCCTCCTAAATATCTAAAACACTCTACAGGACTTGTTCCAATATTTCCCCAGCCAGCCACACATCTAGATTCACCCTACGATCACCCCTATTATACACCATTACTTTACATTTATTGACGTTCACCTTCAGTTTCCTCCTCCCACAAACCACACCAAACTCTTTGACTACCCGCTGCAGTTTTTCCTCAGAATCCGCCACCAACGCTGTGTCATCAGCGAACAACAACTAATTCAACTCCCAATCTGTACCATTCTTTCCTACTAAACCCAATCCTCTTCCCATAGTTCTCATTTTCACCTACCTCACCACACCATCCATAAACAGCCATGGTGACATTACACAACCCTGTCGCAAACATACCTTTACCTCAAAGCATTCACTCAACTTATCATTTCCTACTCCACATGCTCTGCTCCCTTCATATAAACTCTTAACTGCTTCTAACAAATTTCCTCCAATTTCATTAATCCTTAACACCTTCCACATTGCTTCACGATCCACACGATCATACGCTTTTTCCAAATACTGTATATGAAAGCCCAAAATATCTCCTTATTCTTCTCTAAATACTTCTCGCATAACTGTCATACTGCAAACATCTGATCCACGCACCCTCTTCCCCTCCTAAAACCGCACTGTCCTTCTCCTCTTGCAACTTCCGTACACTTTACTATCCTCTCTATCAACACCCTGCCATACAGCTTTCCAACCACTGATAATAAACTAATACCTCTATAACTTGAACACTCCTGCCGATCTGCCTTCCCCTTGTACAACGGCACAATACATGCACTCTTCCAGTCTATTGGTACCATTGACACAACAAAGCACACATTGAAAAGTTTCACCAACCAATCTATTATCACCTCCCCACCCTTCTTTATACACTCCACAGAAATACCGTCCAAACCTTCTGCTTTTCCCGCTCTCATTTGTTTCTGCTTCTTTCACCTCATTTTCCTCAATCCTTTCATTCATTCCCTGCCACCTGGGTGGCCTGGGTAACCTATCTCCATCAACCACTGCTTCTCTTCCATCTCTTGCATTTAGCAAAGATTCAAAATACTCGGGCTTCTCTTCCATTTCTTGCATTTAGCAAAGATTCAAAATACTCGGGATATCTTTTCCTCACTTCAACTCCTTCCACTAGTAATTATCTATTTGCATATTTCACTGACTCTTCCCTCTTTCATCCTCCTTTCCTTACTCTATTTACCTCCTTCCAGAACATCTTCTTTCGTTCTTCAAAAAATTCTCACTCAACATTTGACCCCACCGTTCGTTTGCATCTTTTTCCGCTTTGTCGCTCTCCTTTTTTCCTTGTACCTCTCCCAGACCTCAAAACTACCATCCTGTAAAACCTCTGAAGTTACTCCACATTTTCATCTATCTACAGTATACTAAATTACTAATGCCATCCATTCTCTTCCTTTCAACTCCAGTTTTATACAAAGGTACCTGATAATCTGTATCAGTCTGGCATCTACAAGAATATACCGGTAATTTATGAATTTCACTCCCAACACCAAAAACTTCCCAATGAAATTAATGAAAGCATGTGATCCTACAGGGATTCGAACCTGGGTTACCACATACAAATCTTAAACACTCTAAGGCCTTAAGCATTACACCATCAAGGTAAATTTTGATGTGTATGGGAAATCTTTTCGTATCCCAAGGTGTTTTTTTTCCTCATTATAAGTACAAACCGTGACATAATGTCAAAATGGAAGTACTGTATCATTGGTCAAAGTACAATATGTTTTTAATCTGACTCCGAGCCTAGTATCGGATCCATGCCCTCGTGTGACGGTAGCTTTACTCCTCCTAAGGTCACTAATCCTGCCTTTCCCTTCCTGATGGCATCCACGGTCACTTAACCCCTTCTGTACCGGCGATGTATTTTGTATTTGATTCAGCTACATTTAGACGATTTTATGAAGCTTAGGAAGGATCTATGGTAGCTAAAAGGATTAATTTAGATAGTATGTAGCCTTTTAATGGGTAGACGTCCTTTTTAAGCTGTACAAAATCACCTAATAGTTGCCAAAATATAATTAAAAGTACATCACCGGTAAAGAAGGGGTTAATACACCCATGCCTTACTCTCACATTCACCTTAACCCTTCCCGCCCGGGCAGCATTTTAAAAATGACACCGCGGCAGCTGGGCAGGAGCCCGGGGGACCCCTTGAAATCCGTAAGCTTGAATGCCTATTAAGCTTGCTTTGAAAGCCGCGCATCCGACGTATGTAAACACAGCTGGTCGGAGGCGACGCGAGCACCTCCGAAAGCAAGCAGACGTCGGAGCTTTGTTGTTGTGTGGTCTGCTAAGACAGATTTGTTGAAAACTGTGTCATATTGCTAACATCGCCTCGAAACTCTCTCCACGAAAATCGTCATCACAACTGAACCAGTTGACTTAGAGAGCTCTACTCAATGCCAGTCTACAGATTGGAAACCGCAGTACGTTTAGAGATGCGTGGGAATTTTCAAGCAGTTAAAATAACAAAGATATGGGTAGCCTATTAAATACGTTTTTCGGCCATATCGCCCGGATCTCAACAACGTTCTTAGAAGGGCGGCCCCGTGCGGGAAGGGTTAACCCAGGAAGTGCGATAGGCCTCACGGAAGGCACAGTAGTTAATCGTGTAAAAAGAACCCTTCAAATACCGTGCCAGTGCCAGGAAAGGTCTCAAAATTGGATGACACATAAAAAGTAGTAGTACTGTATCTCCCTATACTGTACCACATCCACATCCTCCACTCCTCCCCCCTTTATACCCCACCCCCTCCCTATCTTCCTATACTGTACCACATCCACATCCTCCACTCCTCCCCCCTTTTTACCCCCCCCCCTCCCTATCTCCCTATACTCTCCCACAGGCACATCCTCCACTCCAGACCCCTTTATACCCCACCCCCTCCCTATCGCCCTATACTGTACCACATCCACATGCTCCACTCCTCCCCCTTTATACCCCCCCCCCCCCTCCCTATCTCCCTATACTGTACCACATCCACATCCTCAACTCCTATCCCCCTTTATACCCCCCCCCCCTCCTTATCTCCCTATACTGTACCACATCCACATCCTCCACTCCTCCCCCCTTTATACCCCCCCCTCCCTATCTCCCTATACTGTACCACATCCACATCCTCCACTCCTCCCCCCTTTATACCACCCCCCCCCTCCCTACCTCAACTTGCCCTTTTATTTTGTCCATTTATTTGCAGTCCATGAGTTAAAATAATATTTCAGATATCAGGAGTACAGTACTGTATTTTAGAACCACAAGCAGTTTCCTTTTCACACTGTAGTTATATTACAACACACTCCCAATCCACTCAGCTTACTGTCATATGCATTTCCGCTGCATATATAGTAGTTTTGTATTCTTAGGGCAGTGTCACACGAGCGCCCGATATCGAATTTTTTTTTACGGGCAATTATGGTCTGGAAGCTTAACATATTACACTTTATCTGAATTCAGCCACCTAACATAATATAACTTCAGTTTAGGTGCCGATACCAGTGAGGAAAAGTCCCGAAATAAAATGAGAAAAAACTTGCTCATGGAAAATTGACGGAAAAAGCACTCGTGTGACAGCGGCTTTAGTTAACTGCTGCTGCTTTTCTATCAATAATTCATATGGTTAAGGGGAGATGGGCCGTTTTTCAGGTTCGCCTTTTTTCCCTCATGCTTAGCCCCATTACATACAGTAGGGTCTCACATAAAACGAGTTTATGGTCGATAAACGAGGGCGTTTTATGCGATTTCGTTTTATGTGAACACAGCATTTTGGTGGCGCAATATCGTCAATGTTCACTGTAAGCGAAAATTTTCGTACAAAGCGAACGATATTTCTTGTACGATATTTCGGCGCTCTATATGAAAACTCCTCGGATTTGCCCCACTTTGGCGGCGGACTCGTTTTATGTGATCACATTCGTTCTGATCGAAAATTAAATATTAATATTTTAGGTCGGTCGTTTTAATCGAGACTCGTTTTATGCGAACACGTTTTATGCGGGACCCTACTGTACTTAGTTTTCAGATTATATGAAGTTCGGGCCATTAGTTTGGCAATTTTAACCCCTTCTGTACCGGCGACGTGCTGTTAACTTTACTCTGGCTACTATTAGATGATTTTGTTCAGTTTAAGAAGGACCTCCAGCAAATAACAGGCTTCAAACTGTCTCACTTAACCATTTTTACTTCCACAGATCCTTCTTAAACTGCATAACATCGTCCAATTATAGCTAGAATAAAGTGAAAAAGACGTCCCCGGTACAGAAGGGGTTAATACCTTTCGCCCCATTTTGTTGTAAATTTTATGACCTTTTGTGCCATTTACATGTCAATTTTTTCCTGGCGAGCAATAGCGAACCTATAAAACCATATTGTCCTGTTATCACACCCTGTTCCCACTCACCCAGGGTTCTCATACTGCTTCCCACTCACACCTCTCATCTTACTTCACACCCATTTCTAAATACAGTAGTTTCCTGACACACCTGTTTTTTTTCCTTACACCCTTCTAATTTTCTTTATCGCTCATCCCTGTTCTCTCGTTATCCACCTATACCCTTCTATTTCCTTTATCGCTCATCCCTGTTCTCTCGTTATCCACCTACAGTATACCCTTCTTATTTCCTTTATCGCTCATGCCTGTTCTCTCGTTATCCACCTACAGTATACCCTTCTTATTTCCTTTATCGCTCATCCCTGTTCTCTCGTTATCCACCTATACCCTCCTTATTTCCTTTATCGCTCATCCCTGTTCTCTCGCTGTCCACCTATACCCTTCTTATTTCCTTTATCGCTCATCCCTGTTCTCTTGTTATCCACCTATACCCTCCTTATTTTCTTTATCGCTCATCCCTGTTCTCTCGTTATCCACCTGTACCCTTCTTATTACCTTTATCGCTAATCCCTGTTCTCTTGTTATCCACCTATACCCTCCTTATTTCCTTTATCGCTCATCCCTGTTCTCTCGTATCCACCTATTCCCTCCTTATTTTCTTTATCGCTCATGTCTGTTCGCTCGTTATCCACCTATACCCTTCTTATTTTCTTTATCGCTCATCCCTGTTCTCTCGTTATCCACCTATACCCTTCTTATTTCCTTTATCGCTCATGTCTGTTCTCTCGTTATCCACCTACAGCATACCCTTCTCATTTTCTTTACCGCTCATCCCTGTTCTCTCGCTATCCACCTATCTCTCCAGCGTCACACTTTGCTCAACCCATACAGTACCGGTGACATCCTTTTCCTTGTATTCTGGCAACTATTGGACGGTTTCATTCAGCTTAGGAAAGACATCTACCAATAAAATGGGGACAGACTATACTATTAGACGGTTTCATTCAGCTTAGGAAGGACATCTACCAATAAAGGGGACAGACTATACTATTGGACGGTTTCATTCAGCTTAGGAAAGACATCTACCAATAAAATGGGGACAGACTATACTATTAGACGGTTTCATTCAGCTTAGGAAGGACGTCAACCAATAAAGGGGATAGACTATACTATTAGACGGTTCCATTCAGCTTAAGAAGGACGTCTACCAATAAAGGGGACAGACTATACTATTGGACGGTTTCATTCAGCTTAGGAAGGACGTCTACCAATAAAGGGGACAGACTATACTATTGGACAGTTTCATTCAGCTTAGGAAGGACGTCTACCAATAAAGGGGACAGACTATACTATTGGACGGTTTCATTCAGCTTAGGAAAGACATCTACCAATAAAATGGGGACAGACTATACTATTAGACGGTTTCATTCAGCTTAGGAAGGACGTCTACCAATAAAGGGGACAGACTATACTATTAGACGGTTTCATTCAGCTTAGGAAGGACGTCTACCAATAAAAAGGGGACAGACTATCTCGATTTATCCTTTCAGCTACCATAATTATATCCTTGCTAAGCTTAATAAAATCCTCTAAATGTAGCTGAAAATAAATAAAAAATTACGTCACCGGTACAGTAAGGGTTAAGGGGATATATATATTCATTTGTTTTCTTTATTATTAATCTACTTTTAATTTCCTCTTTAGACATCCATCAAGCTTAAAAAAATACACGCAAGACCCTCCCTTTGAGATACATTTGACCATTTTCCAATAGAAAAAGGCTGGTTCCTCCTGAATTGCAAACTCGCTATAGCTCGTCAGGAAAAAATCAACACCTGAATGGCATGAAAGGTCTTAAAATTGCCAAAACTAATGGGGTGAATGTCTTACGATCTCAAAACTAATGGAGCTATACAAGAGGGAGAAGGCGGCCCAGAAAACCTTCCCTTCATTTCACTTCACTATTTCAATTCATCTATCTCCCAGACGGTATTGTGCAGCATAATTTATTGGTTTGGCTCAATGGTTTAAGGAAGGGGTTTAATTTGCTCTCTAAACCTCTATCAAACTTAAAAAAAACACTCACAAGACTCGTTGATATAAATTTGTACATTTTTCGGTAGAAAAATGTCCCGGCCGAAGGCCGAATCCTCTTCAAATACAGGCTCGCTATCCCTCGCCAGGAAAAAAATTGACACCTAAATGGCACGAAAGGTCTTATTATTGGTAAAGAAATGAGGCAAAACTTCTGAAAATCGCCAAAGTAATGGGGCGAATGTCTTGAAATCTCATAACAAATAGAGCTAAACATGGGGGATGAGGAGGACTCGAAAAACCAACTGCCTCCCCTTAATCTTGCATACCCAACATCTCATTCCCAACTTATCATCATTTTATATTATGGCTTCCCATAAATCGCTGTATGTTGCTTCCAGAACATCTCTCATTTTCCTTCCTATTTTTTTTATCTCATATCATTCTCCATTCACTTGTTTCATTTCTATGCCCACACATCCCTCTCATCTCACCTTTTCACTCTTTCTCGTATCACTTCTTATTCATTCCTCACCCCATTCACTTCTTTCACCTCACTTCCCATGTCATACCTCACCTACTGACTTTGATAATGTTGAAACAAATGTTGCATGTTTTTTGTCATAGTTACGGTACCAGTTCAGATATCGTGTTAAAAGTACAAATCGCTGAACTACATTTACAGAGCATACCCCACAACAATTACCCGGTACATACAAATATAGTTATAAAATAATACTTTATCATAATAACTGATCAACCAACTTGGTAAAAAAAAAAAAAAAATAATAATAATAAATTAAGCCTATTGATTTTCAAGGTTCTAGACTTACTACCAACCCTCGCAAGCAATATATTTTTGCTATTGTGTGACCGAGCTTATCAATCGTTATCACCACAATCTCTGAAATACCTGTACAGTACTGTACTGTATTGTATTAGGTGCCTACAGATATATTCATTGTGCCCACTCAGCAATGCTCTTCCTCTAGAAGTATCTAAAGCTCTACTCTCATTATCCAAAAACATTAGTGGTCTACCAGTACAACCTACAACATAACTCTTGCTTGACTTCAAGATATTTGTCTTTACATTCTGTCTTCATCCTTTTTCCACATATGATCATACCAATGTTATTTATATTTGTTGTTATTTTTGGGCTTTATCCATTCAACTACAATGCAAAATCACTCTTCCACTGTAACACTTGTACACTTTGTTATTTCATATTCCATCCAACTTACTTATATCAGATAGCATTCTAAAATAGCTTATCTTTGAGCATACCAATGTTATATATATATTTAATTTGTGTGCTTTATTCATTCAAATACAATGAAAAAACACTCTTACATTGTAACCCTTATAGACTTTTTTTTTTTTTTCTATCCAACTTACTTATTATTATATTTTTTCCACCAACTAACTTCACTTCTAAACTCAATTAATGAAATCAACAAATAGGCTACATGTGGCACTCCAAGGAATCGAACCTAGGATACTCACATCAAAATTCTGCGCACTTATGCATTACGCTATCAAGACAGTAATCAGATAGCATTCTGAAAAATAGCTTATCTCCAAAGAACTAAACTTGGAGAGGTCTTCATTATTAGCTGTGTATTTCCCTCTGTGAATCAATTTTTGACTGAGTCTGAATACCGGTACTGTATTCTTCCTTTCAATATACAAAACAAATATCAAGACAACCTCCTCCCTTGCATTGTTCTCTTTTTACTGCAGTCTCTATACAGTACTCCCTATTTACAAAACACAAATCCAAAATACTATGTACTTTGCATATATACATTTTATTATGTGCATTAATTACTGGGTGAGCATTCTTTTGTTTGCAAGTTAATAATTTCATGTTTCCTCTCTGACACACTCACTGATCTTTTCTATCAATATCAATAACGACTTTGAATTTCCTAAAAACACTTTCTGCCAATAGGATAGCATTGCTTTGTGTATAGGCGTGTTAACGCATTCCATCATCTTCCTTTCCTTTCCTCCAATTTAGCTCCTATACTATTCATGTTACACTCCATTCTCTGATCACTACATCCAAGTACTCTGGGTGAATGTAAGAAGGGTTAAATGTCAAGAAATGTAAACAAAGACTTTGGCCGATAAAACCATGACTATGTATGTTCTTTTAATGGCCCTTTAGTCAAAAAATACATACCGGTACATTGTATCTTTAGATATGGTTTAATCAACCAGTCTTTATTGGAATTTCTGGACATTGTCCTATCTTGCACTCAGTTGGAGAACATATGTTAAATGTCTATGGTGACAAGGCCGGTTCCTCATATAATTACAGGATCGCTATCGCTCGCCAGCAAAACATTGACACCTAAATGGCACGAAAGGTCTTAAAATTGACAGGTGTTAAATTTGTCAAACTAATGGGCCGAACGTGTTAAAATTTCAAAACTAATGGGCTAAACACGAGGAATAAGAGTGACCAGAAAAACGGCCAATCTCCCTTTAACCCTCCAGCCCCGGCTATGTATTATATATATATTCCTCGAAACCCGGGTGTTTTGGCCGAAAAACGTCTAGGCTAGGCTACCGTATATTCGTTAATCAGACTGCTTCCCGCATTCCCGCGCATCCCCAAGCGTAGCTGTGTTATTTACCTGTAGAATGGCATTAAGTAGAGCTCTCTAAGTCAACTGGTTGAGCTGTGATGATGATTTCATTGGAGATAACTTTATGGCCAAAACAGCCACTTTACACCACTTTTCGATACTTAACAACAACATACAGGCACACACGAACAAGCGACGCTCTCCTTCTTGTGGCCGGAGATGCGGGGCGACGGTCCAGCCGGCTGTTGTTTACATGCGTCGGACCGACGCCTCGCACACGAAGCTCACAGGCTTTCAACCACTGGGCGTTCAAGATACCATCCGGGTACCTGTTATATGCTTTTTTATGGGCGTTCAAGAGCCCTTCCGTGGTGAGAGGGTTAAACTTATCACTCCGCTATTCGCCTACCTGCACATTTGCGATTGCATCCTTGTAATAATGTTACTGCCATAAGCAGTTGACCTTCCATACTATTTACTATCAGTTCCTCCCATATGTTCTCCTCATCCACTCATCTATCTATCTATCTATTGCCTGACGCCGTGATCCCCGAAGGGGTGGCCATGAACGAACCGCCCCCATGCACCTCTGTCCCCAGTCAGTCGACGCCCCTCCCCCCAACCAGCACCACCTTCGTTCATGTACTTCCTCACTCCATCCTTCCACCTCATATTCGGTCTACCTCTCCCCCTCTGTCCCTCCACCTCGCTCTCATACACCCTCTTAGTCATTCTCTCGCTTTCCATACGTTCCATATGGCCGAACCATCTCAAGTTGTTCCTTTTCACACTTTCCAGCACATCTACCTCCACACCACACCTCCTTCTTACTTCCTCATTAGTCTGTCTATCCCTCCATGTAACTCCGCACGCACTCCTTAAGTAATTCATTTCCACTGCTCTCACTCTTGGTCTGAGTCTCTCAACCAACGTCCATGCTTCGCTTCCGTAAGTCAGTGTCGGGATTACCACACTGTCATGCAAGGACTTCTTCACTTCCATACTGACCACCCTATTTCTTGTTACTGCTTTTAGCGTTCCTACAACCCTCTTCCCCTGTTGTACCCTCTCCCGCACCTCTTCATCCATAGTCCCATCTTTACTCAACACACTGCCCAGATACTTAAAAGAGTTGACGATCTCCATAGCCTGACCGTTCAGCTTCACCTCACACTCTGTGACTTCACCCCTTTCGAAGACCATAACCTTGCTCTTCCCCGTATTTACCTTCAAATTCCATTTTTCGCACACTGTTCCAAACTCATTTACCAGACCCTGCAACTCCCATTCATTATCACTCATCAGAACTGTATCATCCGCAAACAGCAGTATAGGTAGCTTCCACTCAATTCCCTCCCTTTTCAGCGATACACCAACATCCACTGCTCTTGATAGTATTTCTTTCATAACTCCATCCATATATACAGTAAACAACATCCACTCATACACCTCCCATATATCTACTCAATTCACTCTTATCACAGGTCTTTTCCAAAATCATGAATACTGCACCGAGTTTTCAATTCCTAGCTATACAGTACAGTACAGTAACAATGAAAACAAAAGATGCTATTATGATTTCCTTTACATGCAAGGGGTGTACATGAAAAAAGCTATTCCTTCAATTTGTTCATATCTATTCCCAAACAATCTGATCTCAAATCTAAAAAAACTGACAAGTGAGGCAACCCAGAACAGGGCTGCCTGGAACGCTGTAATTAGTACAGTACATAAGACTGAACCACACCCCGAGTGGACCACTCAGTCTTTCAAATTATGTCTGTACAGGTTTCCCTCGATATACGATTGGGTTACGCTCCTGAAAACCCAATCTTAAATAGAAAAATTGTAAAGCAAACCCTAAAATTAATGGGGATGCATTCTTGGACCAGCCAAAACACAAACACCTAAAAACCTATAATAATATCGGAAATTGGGGTATCGAATAGTGAGAGGAAAACCTGTATGTATTCCTGCTTTCTCTATTTAATATAACATGTTTACATATTCCTGAATCTCAGCTTTGTTAACACTACATACTGGTCTGAACCTGTGAACATTTTTTTTTTTTTATTTTGTAACTATCAGTTTTAACCTGAGGCTATCAATAAAAAAAAAATTTCAGACGCCGTCATTCCCGAGAAAGGGTGGCCATGAACATTTGGCGTTTGTCACGAATCGCTAGGTCAAGTTGCCCAGACTTGACATCTACCAATAACACATTGACAGTAAGGCCTCGATCCGCCGACCCTTTGATCAGCAGCTGACGCTCTACGGACTATGCCACGGCTCGCCCCTATACATACAAAAATCTGTTATTCCTCCACTCCACTATACACTTCTAAATATAAAAATGCATAACAATGTACCCAATATGCTAAGAGCATCGTGCATTTTGAATATGCAAATGTATAAATGTACCCAATATGCTAAAAACATCTTTCATCTTGAATAAGCAAATGTATAAATGTACCCAATATGCTAATAACATCTTGTATCATGAGCAGCTACTATCACACTAAGCAAGTCAGCTTTGGTTGTGAAGCTTAATAAATACAGTACAGTAGGCATTTATATTCTATTCACTGTAATTATACCAGAAATCTTGACATTTAACCTCGGTAACTTAAATAGGGGTACAACAATTGGCTGTAAATTTCTACGCCTATTCCCTGGTTGACTCTTCTTGTATGGTAGAAAATATAGCTTGATTACTCTAGTTCATCTTGAATTATAGAGGTTAGTGGTCAAGATTTCTGGCCTAATCATAATGAATAGACTATAGTAAAGCCTAAGTCCACTAAGTTTCAAGGCTCTCTCCCTCAGCTTCAATATTCTCATTCCAATAGGGCATCAAACCGGGATATTTGGTTGGATGTGAACAGGGTGTCAAACCAGAGCAATTTTGTTTGAGATTTGAATTTATGTGAGCAGGAATACAAGAAAATTTACAGTACTGTACGTAAAATAGTATTGTTTTGGCCATTTTATCATTTTCAAAGACATAATTTGCACTACAAACCTCAATTTTAGCTTTGCATTGATAATAATAAAGACTAAAAAGAAACAATTCGGTTTCCGTTTAACACCCTGAATGTGAAAAGGAAAACAGGCAAATTAACAAACATTTGCTTTGTTTTGACCACTTCCAATGAAACTTAAGGGGAGATGGGTAGTTTTTCTGGTCCCTTTTCTCCCTCGTATTTAGCCCATTAGTTTTGATATTTTAAGACGTTCGGCTAATTAGTTAAGCGATTTTAACACCTTTCACCCCACTTTCTTAATTTGTTTTTAAGAACAAATAACATGGCTCTATGCCAAGCAGTTGAAAGAGCCGTAAAACATTCAAGAAAGGTAGATATTATTTACAGGTAAGGAGTTGACATAAAAATGGAGAAATTTTAGGAAAGGGGTAACCCACTGAGGGAGGCGTCAGCCATACCCTGTGTCAATAAAAAATGTCCAGAGCTAGCCTAATATGGAAGAATATGCACAGATTTCTCAAGTCTTTCTACTCAACAAGTGAACTTCAGAACTCTCCGTCAATGAATCTTTCCTTCATCCTATGACTTAGACTTATACATTGTGTGTGTCCAGGCATTTTGACCCCAACATCCCTTGAATTTGGCTCTCACTCTGTTGGCTTTGGGGAAGACACTTGTTATAGGCTTTTGTCTCCTCCATATAACAAAACAAAATAAATAATAATAAATAAATAAATCTATCTATTGCCTGATGCCGTGATCCCCGAAGGGGTGGCCACGAACGAACCGCCCCCATGCACCTCTGTCCCCAGTCAGTCGACGCCCCTCCCCCCAACCAGCACCGCCTTCTTTCATATACTTCCTCACTCCATCCTTCCACCTCTCTTTCGGTCTACCTCTCCCTCTCTTTCCCTCCACCTCGCTCTCGTACACCCTCTTATTCATTCTCTCGCTTTCCATACGTTCCATATGGCCGAACCATCTCAAGTTATTCTTTTTCACACTTTCCAGCACATCTACCTCCACACCACACCTCCTTCTTACTTCCTCATTAGTCTGTCTATCCCTCCATGTAACTCCGCACGCACTTCTTAAGTAATTCATTTCCACTGCTCTCACTCTTGGTCTGAGTCTCTCAACCAACGTCCATGCTTCGCTTCCGTAAGTCAGTGTCGGGATTACCACACTGTCATGCAAGGACTTCTTCACTTCCATATTGACCACCCTATTTCTTGTTACTGCTTTCAGCGTTCCTACAACCCTCTTCCCCTGTTGTACCCTCTCCCGCACTTCTTCATCCATAGTCCCATTTTTACTCAACACACTGCCCAGATACTTAAAAGAGTTGACGATCTCCATAGCCTGACCGTTCAGCTTCACCTCACACTCTGTGACTTCACCCCTTTCGAAGACCATAACCTTGCTCTTCCCCGCATTTACCTTCAAATTCCGTTTTTCGCACACTGTTCCAAACTCATTTACCAGACCCTGCAACTCCCATTCATTATCACTCATCAGAACTGTATCATCCGCAAACAGCAGTATAGCAATAAATAAATAATAATAATAATAAAAATAATACACAATTCTATTTTTCAGCAGTTTTTCTTCTTTTTTTGTTTCTCAAAAGATCACCTTCCCTATATCCATATAATCCAACCTCCTTTTTCAATTGACCTGTGATATAATTTTAACCTCACAATAATTCTCCTACTATCTACTGTGCCTGCTAGCCATACTCTCAATTTCAGCAACCTCTCTATTTGTTCTAATTGGTTCTGTTTGTTTTGCTAAAGCGTTATTTCCACATAGCGACTTTGATAAGTTCTTTTGCCTTTATATTGTGTCGTCCCGGTTATGGTTTGTTTATTTTGCAAGTTTTACATTATAATTGCAAGTTCTACATTTGTATTCAACAGTTTACTCTTCTTTTATCTGTTATCCATACCCCTTGCTGTTCCTGCTCTTTCTCTACACCCTCTCCATTAGTTCTATTCATCATTTTACTTATTCATTCTTCCCTCTCAATCAATCTCTCTTCTGTTATGTTCTTAAAATCAATCTCTCTTCAGCTCTGTTTTTATTGCTGCTACCCTTAACTGTTCCTTCCCCTCTAGTCTATACCCTTAATTAGTCCTATTACTCAACTTATAAGCTCAATTTTCCCTCTCACTTATTTGCTGTTCCTCTATCTGCTAGTCATGCCCTTTGCTTTTCCTTCTGTCTACTTGTCCTATTCTTTCACTAACTTGTCCTTTCTCTCTGTACATACTTGACCTTCATTTCCCTCTCTGTTTGGCCTTCCCATTTTTACTCTACTGTAGCTATTCTCAGCCTTCCCTCCCTTCCTATTACCAATTCTTTAACTCCCTTTTCAATCTCGCTATTCAGTTCTCAGAGATCAATGTGGTACGTTCTCAGAAATCAATTTCGTACAGAACCGTAATATCGATTTAGATATATCATAACAATAAATATTTTGTCATGGTTAGGAATGACCAACAGGGGAAGAGGGTTGTAGGAACGCTAAAAGCAGTAACAAGAAATAGGGTGGTCAGTATGGAAGTGAAGAAGTCCTTGCATGACAGTGTGGTAATCCCGACACTGACTTACGGAAGCGAAGCATGGACGTTGGTTGAGAGACTCAGACCAAGAGTGAGAGCAGTGGAAATGAATTACTTAAGGAGTGCGTGCGGAGTTACATGGAGGGATAGACAGACTAATGAGGAAGTAAGAAGGAGGTGTGGTGTGGAGGTAGATGTGCTGGAAAGTGTGAAAAGGAACAACTTGAGATGGTTCGGCCATATGGAACGTATGGAAAGCGAGAGAATGACTAAGAGGGTGTACGAGAGCGAGGTGGAGGGACAGAGAGGGAGAGGTAGACCGAATGAGAGGTGGAATGATGGAGTGAGGAAGTACATGAACGAAGGCAGTGCTGGTTGGGGGGAGGGGCGTCGACTGACTGGGGACAGAGGTGCATGGGGGCGGTTCGTTCGTGGCCACCCCTTCGGGGATCACGGCGTCAGGCAATAGATAGATAGGAATGACCTTCCAAAAATGCATTACGTAACCTCCTGTTGTTGTTGTTGTTCCCCAGGCTGTCTGGCCGAACAGCCCCAAGGTCTCAAGCAAGGCCAAGGCCGTAAACGAGCGCCCCCACAAAATCCTCCCTGCTTACCACTAACAAAGCCTGGGTGACCGAAGCCACTCCAAGGCAGGGAGCTGAGGAGGGTGCGGAAACGCCCGGGAAACCAAAGCCCCACCCAAGGCCCTGTGCCCCTCAGCAATTATGAAGGGAAAGTTGAGGGGTAAGGGAAAAATGTGATGCTTTGGCTCCCAATCTGCCAACTTCTAGGTTGGCAGTAGGGAGATCAATCCACGGAAAAGACGCCGCCACTTGAGATCTAGAAAATATATAAGTAAAAGGAACAGTCAGAGTAAGCTATGGGTATGGCAGAGATCGCTCAGTTCTCACTCGGATAGACCAGCCCATCACCACATGACTAGAACCCAATCCTCTCAGCATCAGCTAGGAAAGGCCCTAGAAAGCCGCCTTTGGCGGGGGGGGGGGGGGGGGTAGCTCCCCTATTTCAACTCCTGTAATTCTCTTCTCCTTCTCAATTTGCCCTTCTTTTGCTCTATGCTTGTCATTCTGATGGGTTTTCCTACACTTTCTCTTGCCACAAGTCTTTCCCTTGCAACCCCCCCCCCCTCTCCCTCCCTTGACATCATCTCTCTCTCATCCTTGTATTCCTACTGATCCTTAGCTCTCTTTACACGCACACACACACACACAGCCCGTAGCCTAGTAGGTAGAGCTCTCGTCTCACACACGAGGGGTCGGGGGTTCAATCCCCGGCCGGGCGGAGACAAATTGGGCTTGTCTCCTTTCATGTGTTAGCCTCAGTTCACCTAGCTGTAAATAGGTACCTGGAATAAGTGGACGACGTTGTGACGTCCCATCTGGGGTTGGCAAAAATGGTACAAGGCGAGATGGGTATCATATGGTTCACCTAAGCTGATGGCTACCTAAGCCTTCGGGCGAGACGGTACCGTCTATAGTGAGAATGGTACCATACAGATCCACCCTAAGCCTTCGTTTCCGATGTCGCCAATTGGCTAAAAATACAGACTACACACACATCCACAGCCATTCCAACGATACATATAACACCTACACATATAGGAGGCGGGAAATAACGAGCATGCTCACTCCCGCAATACAACTAGAGTAAGTACACACTTCAATCTTCTTGTTTATATCCTTTTATCTCTCTCTCAATCTACAGGACCTTAAATATTAATATAATGTACCCTACACTCTTCTTTCCATCCATAAATCCTTCTCTATCTACCTTCTATAATCTTGCTATATATCATTCTCATTCTCTACCTTCATTCTTCTTTCCTTTAATCCTTTTTAATCAATCTTCATTGATCTTACTATGGACCTTTCTTTCTTCTTCCCATTAATCCTTCTTTCTCTATCTATTTACTCAGGCCCATTCCCCATTTTTTGTTATCTATGGGTGGCCGATTCGAGACAGGGCCTTTAATATTACTGCTACTGACCCTTCTCTCTCTATCTCTATACCTTCATTATTCTTCCCACATTTCCTTCTCTATCAGCCTTACTAATCTTACTATTGACCCTTCATATTTCTTTCCATTAATCTTTCTTGACTACCTTCAATATTCTTACTTTTATCCCCCTCTCTCTCTATATACCTTACCTCTTCCCAATAATACTTTTCTCAACCTTTATTATTCTTGTTTATTTACCACTCTATCTCTCTCTCTCTTTCTTCCCAATAATCCATCTCTCGAACTTCAGTATTCTTGTTTACCTCTCTCTCTCTCTCTCTCTCTCTCTCTCTCTCTCTCTCTCTCTCCATTCTTCTCATTAATCCTTCTTATCAACCTTCAATAATCTTACTACAGTATTGACCTTACTCTCTTTATCTTCCCTCTTCTTCCCATTAATCCTTTTCTATCAACCTTCACTCTTCTTCCTCTATTAATCCTTCTGTCTACCTTTATATTCTTACTATTCACCCCCCCCCCCCCAACTCTCTCTACCTTCATATTAGTCCCAATAATCCTTCTCTTTCTACCTTTATAATCTTACTATTGCTCCCCCCCCCCCACACTCTCTCTCTACCTTCATATTAGTCCCAATAATCCTTCTCTTTCTACCTTTATAATCTTACTATTGCTCCCCCCCCCCCCACACTCTCTCTCTCTACCTTCATATTAGTCTCAATAATCCTTCTCTTTCTACCTTTATAATCTTACTATTGCTTCCCTCCCCCCCACCCTCTCTCTCTACCTTCATATTAGACCCAATAATCCTTATCTACCTTTATAATCTTACTATTGCTACCTCCCACTCTTTCTACCTTCATATTAGTCCCAATAATCCTTCTCTGTCTACCTTTATAATCTTACTATTGCCCCCCCCCCCCCCACTCTCTCTCTACCTTCATATTAGACCCAATAATCCTTATCTACCTTTATAATCTTACTATTGCTACCTCCCACTCTTTCTACCTTCATATTAGTCCCAATAATCCTTCTCTGTCTACCTTTATAATCTTACTATTGCCCCCCCCCCCCACACTCTCTCTCTACCTCCACTTTAGTCTCAATAATCCTTCTCTTTCTACCTTTATAATCTTACTATTGCTACCTCCCACTCTTTCTACCTTCATATTAGTCCCAATAATCCTTCTCTGTCTACCTTTATAATCTTACTATTGCTCCCCCCCCCCCCCACACTCTCTCTCTACCTTCATATTAGTCTCAATAATCCTTCTCTTTCTACCTTTATAATCTTACTATTGCTCCCCCCCCCACACTCTCTCTCTACCTTCATATTAGACCCAATAATCCTTGTCTACCTTTATAATCTTACTATTGCTCCCCCCCCGGCCACACTCTCTCTCTACCTTCATATTAGTCCCAATAATCCTTATCTGTCTACCTTTATAATCTTACTATTGCTCCCCCCCCCCCACACTCTCTCTCTACCTTCATATTAGTCTCAATAATCCTTCTCTTTCTACCTTTATAATCTTACTATTGCTCCCCCCCCCCCCCCCACACTCTCTCTCTACCTTCATATTAGCCTCAATAATCCTTCACTTTCTACCTTTATAATCTTACTATTGCTCCCCCCCCCCACACTCTCTCTACCTTCATATTAGTCTCAATAATCCTTCTCTGTCTACCTTTATAATCTTACTATTGCTCCCCCCCCCCACACTCTCTCTACCTTCATATGTCCCAATAATCCTTCTGTCTACCTTTATAATCTTACTATTGCTCCACCCCCTCACACTCTCTCTACCTTCACATTAGTCTCAATAATCCTTCTCTTTCTACCTTTATAATCTTACTATTGCTCCCCCCCCCCCACACTCTCTCTACCTTCATATGTCCCAATAATCCTTCTGTCTACCTTTATAATCTTACTATTGCTCCACCCCCTCACACTCTCTCTACCTTCATATTAGTCTCAATAATCCTTCTCTTTCTACCTTTATAATCTTACTATTGCTCCCCCCCCCCCCACACTCTCTCTACCTTCATATTAGTCCCAATAATCCTTGTCTACCTTTATAATCTTACTATTGCTCCCCCCCCCCACCTCTCTCTACCTTCATATAGTCCCAATAATCCTTGTCTACCTTTATAATCTTACTATTGCTCCCCCTCCCCCCCCACTATCTCTACCTTCATATTAGTCTCAATAATCCTTGTCTTTCTACCTTTATAATCTTACTATTGCTCCCCCCCCCCCCCCACCTCTCTCTACCTTCATATTAGTCCCAATAATCCTTGTCTACCTTTATAATCTTACTATTGCTCCCTCCCCCCCCCACACTATCTCTACCTTCATATTAGTCCCAATAATCCTTCTCTTTCTACCTTTATAATCTTACTATTGCTCCCCCCCCCCCCCCCCGCACACTCTCTCTACCTTCATATTAATCTCAATAATCCTTCTCTTTCTACCTTTATAATCTTACTATTGCTCCCCCCCCCCACACTCTCTCTACCTTCATATTAGTCCCAATAATCCTTGTCTACCTTTATAATCTTACTATTGCTCCCCCCCCCCACACTCTCTCTCTACCTTCATATTAGTCTCAATAATCCTTCTCTTTCTACCTTTATAATCTTACTATTGCTCCCCCCCTCCACACTCTCTCTCTCCCTTCATATTAGTCCCAATAATCCTTGTCTACCTTTATAATCTTACTATTGCCCCCCCCCCCCCCCACACTCTCTCTACCTTCACATTAGTCTCAATAATCCTTCTCTTTCTACCTTTATAATCTTACTATTGCTACCTCCCACTCTTTCTACCTTCATATTAGTCCCAATAATCCTTCTCTGTCTACCTTTATCAATCTTACTACAGGTATTGCCCTTTCTCTCTCTCTCTACCTTCATTATTCTTGCTATTGACACTGCAATCTCTCTACCTTCACTCTTAGTCCCAATAATCCTTCTGTCTACATACAACACAGTACATACAATATTTTCGAGCAATGTGATTTAGTTTGCCAAATAAAATGCCTTCCAAGACTTCCTTCAAACTTAGAAAAGCCCACCCAGACCCCCTTCAAGCTAAATTGGTATATTTTTGGATAGAAAAAATTCCAGGTCAAAGGCCAATTTCTTCTAAATTACAGGCTAGCTGTCTGAAAGGGGTGCAGTGTCTTATTATCGCCAAACTAATGAGGTGAAACATCTTAAAATCTCCAAACTAATGGAGCATAAAAAGGGGAAACCAAAAAGACCTTCCTCAGATCAAGTACGGTAAGGTTAAGGGGAGATGGATTGTTTTTTTGGACCCCTTTCTCCCCCGTGTTTAGCCCCATTAGTTTTAAATTTTAAGACGTTCGCGAACGCCTATTAGTTTGGCAATTTTAACACCTTTAACTCAATTTTAAAATCTATCGTGCCATTTAGGTGTAATTTTTCTCCTGGCGAGCGATAGCGAGCCTGTAATTATAAGAGGTTATAGGATCGTCTAGTGTTAACTCATTCAGCACCGGTGATATCCTTTTCATTATATTCTGACAAAGATTAGACCAATTTATTCAGCTTAGGAAGGACGTCTACCCATAAAAAGGCTACAAATTCTCTCAATCAATCCTTTTAGCTACCATGTATCCTTCCTAAGCTTCATAAAATTGTCTAACTGTAGCTGAAGGCAAATACAAAATACGTCGTCGGTACAGAAGGGGTTAACATCTATCTCTCTATCTATTGCCAAACGCCTACGCCGTAATTCCTGAAGGGGTGGCCATAAATAAATCACCTCCATGCTAACCTGAAGCTAATTAATATATCATCGTGCTGAAGAGGTTAAGGGTTCCTGGAAATCTCAACCAGGATCATATAAGCTATTAACATGGGCCGTTAAAGTAGAGGATGTCAACAGAATGGAACGTAATGAGATGAGAATGGTGAGATGGATGTGTGGGGCCAAGCTACAGGATAGAATAACAAATGTTGAGCCGAGGAGACGTTTAGGTATAAAGAGTATTAGCGAGGTGATGCGTACAAGTAGACTGGGATGGTATGGTCATGTGGAGAGAATGGATGAACAAAATTGGGTGAAAAAATGCAAGTCTGTGATTGTTGAGGGAGCTGCACCAAGGGGTGGACCGAGGAAGACCTGGGATCGGACTATACGTGCCGATCTCAAATCCAAGAACTTGACTAGTGAAGCAGCCCTTAACAGGGTTGCCTGGAACGCCGCCATTAGGACAAGAGACTGAAGCTGCACGTATGTGTGGAACACTCAGTCTTAAAATGTTATGTATGTATGTATGTATGTATTACAGTAATTTAACTCCAACACCAAACACCTCCAATGAAATTAATGAAAGCATGTGATCCACCGGGATTCGAACCTGGGTTACCACACACAGATTTGTAAACACTCTAACCATTACACCATCAAGACAGTTAAAGGTTTATGCACATCCCTACGACTTATTATCCATTCTCGAATAATGAATATTAATATAATCATGTACATATTCCCAACTGCGCTATGGTAGCCCAATGGTTAAGTGAGAGGAAAGAATATTCATGGGGCACAGATCATATAGACCGAATTTGCTTCGAAAAATCCCTGAACCTACTGATAGACTTTGCTTCGAAAAATCCCTGAACCTACTGATAATCTATTTTTTATTAATATTACTCAAACACCAATCACCAAACCAAAGCTATACCCAGTTCCAAGTAGGTAGTCCAGAAATCGTGAATCCTAACCTCTATAGCTCAAAAAGGGTCAGAGTAAATGGGCTTTAAATTTCCACACCTATTCCCTGCCTGACCTTTCCCAAATAGTAGAAATATTAGGTCGATTACTCTAGTCGTTTGGGAGTTATAGAGGTTAATGTTCACGAGTTTCGGCCTACTTATTTGGAATAGGGTATAGCTTTAAGACCTGACCTAACCTAACTTGACCTTACCTAACAGTACTGGTTGAATTGGGACTGGCCTAGATCTATTATAATCTATTCGCTGTAAGTAGGCGAGAAATCATGAACTCTATCCTCTGTAACTCAAAAAGGGCTAAAGCTAATTGGCTGTAAATTTCCGCATCTTTTCCTTGACTGACTCTTCCCAAACGGTAGAAATGTTAGCTCGATTACTCTGGTCGTTTGTAAAATCTTTTCCTTGACTGACTCTTTCCAAATGGTAAAAATGTTAGCTCGATTACTCTGGTCGTTTCTGAGTTATGGTTAAGGTGGCAAAAATATGTGTGTGATAACCCGGGTTCGAATCCCGGTGGATCATATATACTTTAATTAATTTCATTGGGGGTGTGGTGGTGAGATTAATAAAAATAATATTACAGAGGTTAGAAGTTATGATTTCTCGCCTACTTACAGCGAATAGACTATAGTTGTTGTCTGATCACCCAATCCTCACCCGTTGTGGTAAATCCCCAGATACTGCTAACTGCTTATTCACGATAAAAGTCTTTTAACAGTTTAACAGAACTGTATACTCTATCATTTACGAACACCTTACAGTAAAAACATACCACCAAATTCTATGTATTCATATATACATTATTGAAGAGTAGGGTAGACTAGACAATTAGTACGAGTTGAACCAATCAGTACCGTGGAATCGATAAAAATACTATTCACAAAACAGTAGGATTAGATTAATATATCTAGTATCAAAATGAACAACAGGTAAGGTACATTTTGATTCTATACTAATGAATCTAACTCTAATAACCTTTTGTGAGTTTATTGATATTAATATTGCATACTAGTAAACAGGCTCACATAACTCACTTGTCCGATCTATTTGATTGATTGTTGATGATGATGATGTTTGATTGAAGGCTAGATATGAGCCACAGTGACCATCGCAAATCATGTTGATGCATTTTTTTTTTTTTTTTTTTTTTTACCACCATGCACTCCCTGCTAGGGTACCCTGATGATCAGGGACTTTAGTGAAAAGTTGCCACAAATTGCTAGACCGCGCCGTTCACCAACAACACTGGCGTCTGCCAAATAGTACACTGGCTGGGCCGAGACTCGAAACATCAACCTCATGATTTGCAGGCGAGTGCTCTACCAAACGCGCTACGGCCTGTGGCATTGGACAGCCCCATTGAGCAAATGAAAGCTTTTTAATGGGCATATCAAGCACCTGTGCTTTATTTCCAGCTGCCTATACCTGTGAGCGAGCCTATTATACAACGGTGTACAAATTGGCGAGTCTACCTTACGTGGTTGTATTGTATAAAAAGTGAAGGTGGTTACTTACCTTGAGAAGATTCATGTTGCTGACCTAAAGACCCTGATGTTCCTGGACCCGCATATAACCCTGCAACAAAGGAGACATAACATAATTAATTACAACACAAATTACCTACAGTATACCATCAATGTGAATACAGTAGTCCATTATTTATACCTGGCTCAAGTCGGCAACCCCCAGCAAAAAAAAAAAAAAAAAAAAGGAATGTGCCTGAATAGATAGTTTGCACTTACACTTTCAACTAGAGAACTTCACTTCGATGCTGATTGGCCGATCGTATTGTGTCCGAATAAAAAAATTCAGTAATAAAAAACAAAACAAGAATTATATTATATATAATAAATAGTTTTATATATAATAAATCGGCTTGTGCATATTTCTTGATAGCGTAATGCATAAGTACACAGAATTTCGGTATGAGTGTCATAGGTTCGAGTCCTTGGAGTGCCACATGTATTTGTTGATTTCATTAACTGAGTTTAGAAGTGAAGTTGGTTGGTGAAAAAATATAATATAACTGTTATCAGCCAATGCCACATGTATTTGTTGATTTCATTAATTGAGTTTAGAAGTAAAGTTGGTTGGTGACAAAATATAATATAACTGTTATCAGCCAATCAGCTCAAAGTATACTCTATTGGTCAAAAGGAAGAAGTGCAAACTCCCAGGTAAATATAAACTAGACTATATACCTCACTACTTGCAACATTCCTGAAAAACGAATCTAAGTGAAACAACTGTAAATGAAGCTATTATTATCTGTAAATGTGTGTGATTATACACTGTATTTGGCTCACTAGCATCAAAACATAAAATTAAATTTGTTCCCTATCTAATGAATTATAGAATAATGAAACAGCCTAAAGCAATCTGATTATTATATTGGGTTTAATTATCATTGAGGATTTTGATAGCAATTGTGATTTTTTAGTAATATATTTTTAGTTTAGTTTTAGTTTAATATTTACGTTACCATTATTATTAATTAAAATGTAAAACTTGCAAACTAAACTAACCAAAATTGGGACAAGGACAATATAAAGTCAAATTAAATTATCAAAATCGCTATGTGGAAACAACGCTTACTAAAATGAAAATTATTAAATAAAAGAACACAATCCACCACATAGGGTGTACATTACTACATGAGCAAGTTAATCTGTTTCCCAAGCAAACTAATCACATTACAGTTGCTATGTCAATATGTTTAACTTCTGTACCAGCGACGGATTGTTAATTTAATTCTAGATATAATTATGCAGAGGATTTTGTTCAGTTTAAGAAGGATCTGTGGTAATAAAAAGGGTTAAAAGAGATACAGTAGTTCAATGCCTGTTAATTGCTTGAGGCTCTTTTGAAACTGAACGAAATCATCTAATAGTAGCCAGATTCAATCTAAAAGGACGGCACCGGTACTGAGACGGTTAAATTAATTATAAAGCTCTAAGCGAGTGTGCCTGTACTTCATGTTATAGGAATACTGTTGAGAACTGGTCTCATTTTGTGACTCGATGGTCTGGTTAAACTACTTATATACTGTATATGTATGTATGTATATACTCATGCACATACCCCATAGCTGGGGGTGGTCAACTCGAGACAGAGACCGAATGGAACCATTTAAAATTCCAATTCTTAGGGTCTGGGACCACTTTCGCATTCCCTCACCCCTTTCTCAGTCTTGTCTAGTAGGTGAAGTACTTACATCCATACATAAAATTTAAGACTGAGTGCTCCACACATACTGTATGTGCAGTTTCAGTATCTTGTCCTAATGGCGGCATTCCAGGCAACCCTGTTAAGGGCTGCTTCACTTGTTAAGTTTTTTAATTCGACATCGGCACATATAGTCCGATCCCAGGTCTTCCTCAGTCCACCCCTTGGTGCAGCTCCCTCCACAATCAGACCTGCATCTTTTCACCCAATTTTGTTCATCCATTCTCTCCACATGCCCATACCATCCCAGTTTACTTGTACGCATCTCCTCGCTAATACTCTTTATACCTAAGCGTCTCCTCAGCTTATCATTTGTTATTCTATCCTGCAGCTTGGCCCCACATATCCATCTCACCATTCTCATCTCATTACGTTCCATTCTGTTGACATCCTCTAATTTAACGGCCCATGTTTCTGAAACGTATGTCATTCCACATCTAACACATGAGGCATACACCTTTCCCTTCAGGGGAAGGCATTCTTTTCATTGTCAGTATTGGCAGCAGTTCTTTGAACTTCCCCCAGCCACATCTAATTCTAGCGACAGTGGCAGCCTCGGTCCCACCACCAGCAGAGATGGTATCTCCTAGGTAACAAAACTTGTCCACCAGCTCCAATGACTCATTTCTAGAAAGGGGAGGATTCCTAGCTTCTCACCCTCAGAAGGAAAAGTAGGACATCAAATGAGACTGACAAACGCTACCTTCAGACGATCTTATTTAAATTACAAATAACCTGTCAGAGTTTGAGCCATTACACCTTGGATCCCTAGAACTCCTTCTAAAACTGAGGAAAATCATCTAGCAATAGCCTCATTAATGTGAAGATAGCACTGTCTGATTATAGGCTTTATTTCAAACAGCTGTGACCATCGAACAGCTGTGACCATAAGGTTTCACCCATTGGAAATTTGGAATCTTTGAATATTCAAAGTCAAGTTTTGAAGGATTTGGGATATAATATAGAATGTATTGCATCATTTGAGTTCAATGCTGATTCAAACAGATGTAACCTATTATTGGTACTTACAACTGTACAGTAACTCTAGACCTAGTATAAATGGAGTAATAATATTACCTGCAGCATCCCTGGGTAGAAGCCCAATGAGTGGTGGTCTGATCACCATGGGTGGTGGACTGTTTAAAGCCTCCTTCTCTCCAACCCCTTCAACCATCTCTCCCCCAACCTCCCCAATAATGGTATCGTCACTGAAGGAATCGTCTTTGACAATGTGTGGGTGGAGCAGCGCCTGTGAGGGTCTGATGCTGCAGCTGCTGGTGGGGGGTGGGGGGAGAGCTGGTGGGGCCTCACAGCTCCCTTGGTACCCTTGGATACGTTGCCTCAGGATGGAACCTTCCGTCACCAAGTTAACGGCCTCGGACATGTGACTGTCCTCCTCCCCACAGACCCCCTCCCCTTCTTCTTCCTGTTTCACCTTTGGCACATCTTGAGTGGGATGGGGTGCTATTAACAAAGGGGGAGGGGGCAACTGTATGGGAGTCGCCGGCTGGGTAATGCGAGAGATAGAGTCCCCTCGCGGTCCGCTCGGGTTGAGGGGCTTGGTGAGGGCGGCGGCTAACGTTGAGCCCTCCAGGTGAGGGCTCAGTTCTATCCGGGGTGTGGGCACTTCTGAATGGGGTGGAGTGGAAGGTGTTGCGGTGGAAACTGGCAAGCAGAGGGTTGGACTTGTGACTGGTCGGCGCTTCTTGGGTGGTGGTGAAATGTGGGACGGCTGATGAATATGGCTGGTTGGTGAGGGGGGGGATCTCAATCGTGGTGAGGATGGACCCTGCACTGCTATGGATCCTAGGGATCCTAGGTTCCCCACCACTTTGTTAATTATACCTCCCTGCAAAAAAAATGGCATATCAGTATATTGAATTTAAGAAAATTAATACCGGTATATAATAATTATAATGTAAAACTTGCAAAAGCTAAACTTGAAAAGCTAAGTTACACTTTTTGATTGTGAAGTTCCCCTATCAACAACCAGAAATATTGTTTTCTTAATTAAACTGATAAAACAGATTACAATGTATAAACAATCAGTAATACGATATTGTACAGTCTATTTTTAAACTACCAGAACTTAAGAAGTGTGGGAAGCCATGAAAAGAGTGAAGTTGGGGAAAGCACCAGGAACAGATGGAGTGTGTGGGGAAATGTTGAGGTATGGTGGTGAGATAGTGATAGAATGGGTATGGAAAATGTGCAAACTAGCATGGGAGAAGGGGAGTGCACCCGATGACTGGAAGACTGGCATAATAGTCCCCCTATATAAGGGCAAAGGGGAAAGAGGAGTGTGTGGTAACCACCGAGGAATATGTCTTCTAAGCGTAGTAGGGAAGGTATACAGTAGGGTAGTGATTGAGAGAGTGAGAACGGAGAAATGGATAGGCGACGAGCAGGGAGGTTTTAGGAAGGGAAGAGGATGTGTAGATCAGATTTTTACCCTGAATTGTGTTGTGGAGAAGTATCTGGAGAAGAAACAAAAGGTGTATGTCGCCTTTATGGACTTGGAGAAGGCCTATGACAGAGTGGATAGAGAAGGTTTGTGGAAAGTACTTAGAATATACGGAGTAGAGGGCAAGTTGCTGAAAGCAGTGAAGAGCATGTATGAGGTTGCAAAGGCGGCAGTACGTGTGGAGAGTGAGCAGAGCGAGTTCTTTGACCTGAATGTTGGTTTGAAACAGGGGTGTGTGATGTCCCCGTGGTTGTTTACTGTATATATGGATGGAGTCATGAAAGAAATACTATCAAGAGCAGTGGATGTTGGTGTATCGCTGAAAAGGGAGGGAATTGAGTGGAAGCTACCTATACTGCTGTTTGCAGATGATACAGTTCTGATGAGTGATAATGAATGGGAGTTGCAGGGTCTGGTAAATGAGTTTGGAACAGTGTGCGAAAAACGGAATTTGAAGGTAAATGCGGGGAAGAGCAAGGTTATGGTCTTCGAAAGGGGTGAATCACAGAGTGTGAGGTGAAGCTGAACGGTCAGGCTATGGAGATCGTCAACTCTTTTAACCCGTCCAGCACCAGCGACGCGTCTGGCGCGTCGGCGATGTATGTAACGCACAGCCCCAGCGACGCGTCTGACGAGTCACCCTAATTGCTCCGACCGTAACCTCAGGTGTAGCCACTCGAGAGAATGACTAAGAAGGTGTATGAGAGCGAGGTGGAGGGACAGAGAGGGAGAGGTAGACCGAATGAGAGGTGGAAGGATGGAGTGAGGAAGTACATGAACGAAGGCGGTGCTGGTTGGGGGGAGGGGCGTCGAGTGACTGGGGACAGAGGTGCATGGGGCGGTTCGTTCGTGGCCACCCCTTCGGGGATCACGGCGTCAGGCAATAGATAGATAGATAGACTTAAGAACTATGATGGATAAGTTCTAATAAAGATAACACCAAACACAACGAGTGCCGTACCTGATCTCTTTGCAGCTGATGCGCGGATAAATGGTGTTGCTGCTGGTTTTGTTCAGTGAGTCCCTTAATGTGAAGCATCTCCGCTGTGCGCAGGAAGGTGGTGAGACGGTCCTGAGACACGTACACCTCCCCCTGATACACGAAGCTGAGAAGCGCCGACATGTCCACATACGCCACATCGCGCAGTATTATTATAGGGTGCTGGCATGGATTTTGCTGGAAAGAGGAGAAGAAAATATTGTAGGTATTTGTTGGTGGTGCTAAAGTGATAATACAAAACACAATACAAATTTTTGGGTTTTCAAGTTGGTGAAATTCTGATTCCATTAGCAGTTGATTTCTCAATAATTAATGGCAAAACAAGAAACTATTATGTCTCTTATCATATTAATGTCAGATTTTGGTTTTCACAATTATTAACAACATATTTGGGCGGGTGCCCAACCCCGAAAAGGGTTGAAATAGGGGAGCTAGAAAGCCGCCTTTGGGGGGGGGCCAAAGGCGGCTTTCTAGGGCCTTTCCTAGCTGATGCTGAGAGGATTGGGTTCTAGTCATGTGGTGATGGGCTGGTCTATCAGAGTGAGAACTGAGCGATCTCTGCCATACCCATAGCTTACTCCGACTGTTCCTTCTACTTATATATTTCCTAGATCTCAAGTGATGGCGTCTCTTGCGTGGATTGACCTCACAATCTACCAAGATTGGAAGCCAAAGCGTCACATCTTTCCTTTGCCCCTCAGCTTTCTCTTCATAATTGCTGAGGGGCACAGGGCCCTGGGTGGGGCTTTGGTTTCCCGGGCGTTTCCGCACCCTCCTCAGCTCCCCGCCATGGAGTGGCTTCGGTCACCCAGGCTTTATTGTGGTCGGCAGGGGGGGGTTCTGTGGGGGTGCTCGGTTATGGCCTTGGCCTTGCTCGGGGCCTTGGGGCTGTTCGGCCAGGCAGCTTGGGGAAAAACAACAACAACAACATATTTGGTTACAAAAACCATTGAAATTAATTCTGGTGATACTCCTCTTTCCCCTTTGCCCTTATATAGGGGGACTATTATGCCAGTAACTCATAAATTAATATATTTATTTAATATTAACCCTCTCATGACCATATGATGCAGAGGTTGCCAGATTAGCAATAAGAAATAGAGTTCTCTCACTCTTATAATTACCTCTCCAAAATTAGTTTTCTGCCCACAGCTAACTCAAAGACAACGGCAGAGGTTAAAGTAACTAAACTAAAGGTCTTCGAAAGGGGTGAAGTCACAGAGTGTGAGGTGAAGCTGAACGGTCAGGCTATGGAGATAGTCAACTCTTTTAAGTATCTGGGCAGTGTGTTGAGTAAAGATGGGACTATGGATGAAGAAGTGCGGGAGAGGGTACAACAGAAGAGGGTTGTAGGAACGTTGAAAGCAGTAACAAGAAATAGGGTGGTCAGTATGGAAGTGAAGAAGTCCTTGCATGAGTGTGGTAATCCCGACACTGACTTACGGAAGCGAAGCATGGACGTTGGTTGAGAGACTCAGACCAAAAGTGAGAGCAGTGGAAATGAATTACTTAAGAAGTGCGTGCGGAGTTACATGGAGGGATAGACAGACTAATGAGGAAGTAAGAAGGAGGTGTGGTGTGGAGGTAGATGTGCTGGAAAGTGTGAAAAGGAATAACTTGAGATGGTTCGGCCATATGGAACGTATGGAAAGCGATAGAATGACTAAGAGGGTGTACGAGAGCGAGGTGGAGGGACAGAGAGGGAGAAGTAGACCGAAAGAGAGGTGGAAGGATGGAGTGAGGAAGTATATGAACGAAGGCGGTACTGGTTGGGGGGAGGGGCGTCGACTGACTGGGGACAGAGGTGCATGGGGGCGGTTCGTTCGTGGCCACCCCTTCGGGGATCACGGCGTCAGGCAATAGATAGATAGATAGATCAGTTACTCCTTCGTGTAATGTTCCTCTGCATTTGTGTAATATGGCTAAGACTAGACAACTGTGTTTATCTTTGTAAATGCAACTCATAGTAAAAGGATTAAAATTTGTATTTGTAAATATTATGAACAAAAGAAACATCATATTAGGATAGGCCTGAATTATAATAAAAGTATATTCTCACATGGTAAGAGAATAATGTGAGGATAGACCTTAAATAACTGTCTTGATAGCGTAATGCGTAAATAAGCGCGCAGAATTTTGGTGTGAGTATCCTAGGTTCGAGTCCTTGGAGTGCCACATGTATTTTTTTTATTTCATTAATTGAGTTTAGAAGTGAAGTTGGTTGGTGAAAAAATATAATATGATAAAGCTGATAGGCCTTTTTCACAATAAAGGCCTATCCTCACATGCTACTTCTCTTACCATTGTGTCCTTTCAACCTTACGTCATGATCTATAATTATTGTCTTTGAAGTCTTACCTTGAGCAAATTTCTGAAATAAGGGGAGCAGGCTGAAAGCACTACTTTGTGTGCCTTGAGACTGCGACCCTCACATGCCAGCGTCACGTCCACAAAGTCCTCATGGTCGCGCAAGTGCTCGAACGATGTGGCGATGTTGCTGTGAAAGTTGTTCCACCGCAGGCAAAAGTGTTGGTCACTACCCATGGCGATCATGTGCTGCTTACTGGAAGATACAAAATAAATTATCTGCATTAGTAAACTTGTCAAGATCATTAATGAATATCTAGTCAAGGTTTAAAAAGTTACGAAGGTTGTTCTACCACAGGCTCTAAAAGTGTTGGTCAGAACACTATCCATGGTGCTCATGTGCTGCTTACTAAAAGGCAGAGAAATTATATATAAGTACTGTATTTGTAAATTTATCAGAATTATTAATAAATATCTACTAAAAGCTAAAGCTTGTTCTCAATAGGTTTAAAAGTGTCGATCACTACCCATGGTGATCATGTGCTGCTTACTGAAAAACAGGAGATATTATGTGCATTATTAAAACTTATCAGAAATTCAGAATTGTAACTGAATAGCTATTAAAGTCTTAAAAAGTTATATACTGTATGCTTAAAGGTGTTGATCATTACCCTTGGCGGTCATGTATTGCTTACTGCCAGAAAACACCATGCATTAGGCTAGTACAGTAACTTGTCAAAACAGTAAATCTACATTCAAAAGTTATGAAAGTGGTGTACTGTATGTAGTAAACTTATCATTCTCAACAATTTATATACACTACAGGAACTCTCTTTTTTTTCTATGTGAATGAAGGAGACAAAAGGCAAAACTGCCTGTAACAAATGTCTCCTCCAAAGTTGAAAGTGACAGAGCCAAATTCAAGCTATGTTAGAGTAAAAATATCTAGAGACACAGAACTTGAAGCAGTTTAAGTCATAGGATGAGGAAAAGACGGATTGAGGAAAAGACGAATTGAGGAAGAGTTCCAAAGCTTGCTTGTTGAGCAGAAGAAAAACAGGGAAAATCAGTTAAGTCTTGGGTTAGAGAGTTGGACAATAGTGGTGGGAGTGTGTTAAGAGGCAGGTGGCCCCCAATACCTTTATTAAAAGAAGCATTCATTAGTTACAAACATCTTTATATTACCGGTAGTCATTTGCAGCAATTTCAACATCCTATTATTTTATCCACTGTAGAACACACCTCCATTATTCAAACATGCAAGCTTTACAAATAATGCAGTACAGACTACACTAAATATTAACTAATGGTGTGAACGAATATACAGTATATTCAGACCCTGCATACACTTGATAATACCTGATAAGTCTATCTTATCTCCAGCCTACGTCATGCTACTCATTTTTTTCCGTACCCAGAGAATCAGAGAGCGACTCTTTTGAGGTCAAAATCAATGGCTATAAAAACCAGTAACTTTTATGTTGAGCGGTACTTGCAAAGTAGACAGAATGGATCAAAAAACACCATCTGAGGAAGAGCACTTTATTGATGTTTCGCAGATAGCTTTATCAGATCACTAACAAATACTATCACCTAAGAGGCCTTAAATATCCGTCATGACGGATAATTTAGTTGATAGAACTTTAAAAGTTGACCTCAGATGCTGCCAAACCAGTGTTGACAATATAAATTAAGGGAGAAAGCGCTCATGTGATACCGACTTAAGAGTGAACAAGCCAGTAAAAGAGAGCGGCAAGTAGTTTATCAGCACTGTAATCTTAGTACAGTACAGTACAGGTAACTTGCAAGCCTGTGTCCTTGAAAATAAGATAACGCACTGCACTAAATAACAAATAACCAGCATAGTAAAGCAATGATAAAAATTCAAGGCAAGTCATAACAACAGGATGCACATGAAATCCAGTACAGTTATTTCCAGTAACATTTTCAATATTTGAGAACATGTTTCTTCCTTTTGTTCTGTCTTTTCTTAGACAATTTAAGGACAACATTTTGAAAGTAATATAGTTAATTTGAATGGTTTTCACACCAGATCCTTCTCAACATTAATTAAAGCATATAATATTAGCCAGAACATTATACTAAATTGTGTCATCTAATCTTGAAGGGCTATACGGTAACAATTTAATGATTTGGATGCCAAAGGTTGAAGCGTTCAGTAGACATGGTTGTCTCCGATGAAAGTTTATATAAATTATAAAACTTAGAATGTTATCACTGAATTTCAAATACTGTACTGTTCAGTACTGTATCTAAGGTACAGGTCTCCCTCACTATCCGATGCCCCGATTTACGATATTATTAGGGTTTTTTAGGGGTTTGTGCTTGGTTTTGGCTGGTCCGAGAACGCATCCCCATTTACCTCATTAATTTCAGGATTCGCTATATGATTTTTCTATTTAAGATCGGTTTTTCAAGAACGTAACACAATCGTAAGTCGAGGGAGACCTGTACTTTTCAATATTTAATCTGCTTAAGCTCTCTACAGTACATGGACGCATTACTCAAATTATGTGGTGATGGGCTGGTCTATCAGAGTGAGAACTGAGCGATCTCTGCCATACCCATAGCTTACTCTGACTGTTCCTTTTACTTATATATTTTCTAAATCTCAAGTGACGGCGTCTCTTGCGTGGATTGACCTCCTAATCTACCAAGATTGGAAGCCAAAGCGTCACATCTTTCCTTTGCCCCTCAACTTTCTCTTCATAATTGCTGAGGGGCACAGGGCCCTGGGTGGGGCTTTGGTTTCCCGGGCGTTTCCACACCCTCCTCAGCTCCCCGCCATGGAGTGGCTTCGGTCACCCAGGCTTTATTGTGGTCGGCAGGGAGGGTTCTGTGGGGGCGCTCGGTTACGGCCTTGGCCTTGCTCGGGGCCTTGGAGCTGTTCGGCCAGGCAGCTTGGGGAAAAACAACAACAACAACTCAAATTATATTCTGAGTAACAGTAGACAATTTGACTTAGCTCTGGAATGACCTTCTAAACTGATTAAATAGTCGGTATAATCCTGTGTAGCAGGCTACCGTGTATATACAGTATATCTCAATAATTTGGTAATGTAACAATATATTTTTACATTTTACATTCATAAATAGTACCGTAAAGTGGGGTAACTTCGTACTGCGATGATAACTTCGGACATTGGCGATAAATAAGTAATTAGACATTGTCATTATATAATGGAAACGCTTTTTACTGGTTTTTTTGTGGGGTCCGTTTAGAGAAATGGCAAAGGAAGAGCATGTAAAAGTCCTAGGAAACTGACATGAGTATATGAAGATCCTGGAGGACAAGGGGCGAATGTGCCACCATGAGCAAAATTGAGTTAGGACTGGTTCCCGATAGATGGAAGCACTGAAAATCATGTGGTGAAGAGCGTGTGAGGAGCGTTTTGCGATTCCCACCCATGCGGGCTCAGTACCCTAGGTTCTAAATCCCTTGTTTCGACCTTGTGTAGCGGCGGAGGAGGTGGAGGGGCGAATGTTCCCGCGCGCTCAAGCCAATGAGCGGCCAGCTAGCATTCCCCGGGTTAAAGGCCCGCCTCCCGGCCAATGACACGCGCGTTTGCGCGTTTTTTTGGCTGAAAATTTAACAGTATCTTAGTTTCATGGACATCTAATACAGGATTAAATTTCAAGCAGATTGAACAATAATTACTATAGGCTGGGAAAAAAAAAAATAATAATATTGTGCGTTTTTTTTTATTTTCTATCAATTTGTCTCTTCCAGAGGATTCTAATGGTATATAATAACATGCTATTCTGTAATATTCTATGTATGCCACCTATTCCAGACTTTAAACACTCATAACTCGAAAGTAAGGTATTGGCGCATTCGCCCCTTGTCCTCCAGGGTCCTCATATGTACACTAAAAAAATATTATATATATGACGAAAATATGTACATTTTTCGCTACCCTGCCAAACTTCTATCACCCTGAAGAAATTTGTTTGAATGAATGATGTTGTGACTGATATAATTTTGTAGTAACATTACCAGAGACAACATCCACCAAAGGAAATTTGGTACACTTGTATAACGCTCTAGCTAGAACACTAGGCTATCATTTAACCGATTGTGTTTTTTTTTTTAAATGTGCTAACTTCGGACATGGAACAAAACAATCGTTTGTTATTATTTGCCCTATGAAAATCATTCATAATACTTGTCCATCATTAACATGGTGGTAAAAGATCAAATAATCATTCTCTGAGTCCAAAAACCCATAAAAATATGATAATATGCTAACCAATTTATGTATTTCGGATAATTCTGGATATATGATATATATAAATTAGGAGAGGCATATATCTTGTCCAAAAAAAAAATTATCTGCCGAAAGAAACACCAACAAATACGTTATACAGTACCGGTACCTATAAAAATGCTCAAATTCATAAAAGTGTATACTGTATGCAGTGATATAGTATACATACCTATAGATTTTCACTAGGCCTAGTTAATTTTAGAGTTATTGATTAGACAGCATTGGTTATTTTTCCTGCTCAATATTTTCTAAGAGTGAGCTCAATGCCTAACAAGAACAGATCCAAACAGAATACATGTTAAACATCGTATATATCCCCCTCCTATACTGATTAGTGATTATACAGGCCTAAAAGCATTGACTGTGCATTTTCCACTAAAACATCGGACAGGAATAAGCAGCAATAATAAAATATTCATATAAAATTGTAGGAGCCGAAAAATTAATGAAATAAGGCCACGAACGTACGTCCGAAGTTCTGCTCCGTTTGTCCGGAGTTATCCCAGCTTTCTTGGCAATCATTTTCCATAAGAAATCACTGTATGTCCGAAGTTATCCATACATGTCCGAAGTTTTCAACTTTTCAAGCAAACTTCGGATATCATTTAGGATAAGGATAGCTCTCTTATTATGGGGGATAATTTTAGGAGTCTTCCTGGATTATGGCGCACTATCACCGTACATCACTTGACCTAGTTAAATCTCTATAATGTGTTTACACTCGGAGAAATTGTTAAAAAACCTCGAAAACTGTCCGAAGTTACCCCATTTTACGGTACACTAATATACTAGGTTAGGTTAGGTTTTGGTTAGGTTAAAATAGTCATCTTAAAAACAGTTACCAGCTACACAGGATCTTACCAAATAGTCTAATAGAAACCATAATGTAATGTATAATTGTACAGTACACTGAAAGGATTAACCCAGGGACTGTGACGGTCCTTCCCGAAACACAGTATTTAAACATGTGTAAAAACAACCCAACAAATACTGTGCCAGTGTTGGGAAATGTCTAAAAATTGAGTAACACATAGACAGTAGTGGTATCTCTCCATTCCTGGTCCATAATTTACCGCCGTGATTATACCTGTATTTCTTATTAACAAAATAAAAAACTGTAAGTAACAGTACAGTACTCAAGAGAACATTCACACCACCTTCACTTGGACAGGCCAAATATTTGGGAGTTATATGCAATCATTAGACAAAATTTACCTAGGGAACCTTTATAAGTAATTTGCATGTACTGTACAGCCAAATTCAATAGTTTACTGAAAATCATGATAAGCAGTGTAAAGAGAAAGGGATATTAGTTAACATACATACATTGTGAAGCAAATATGACTAGTCATGGGTTTATTAGAATGAGGTGAAAGGGATGAGAGGGAGGTAGACGGAACTATTATGAGTAAAAGTGGTGTGGGGTAGACGAGCGCCAGCTGATGGATGAAAGAGGAGCATGAAGGCGATTTATTCATGGCCACCCCCTCAGGAATTGAGGCGCCTGGCGACAGATAGATTAAATTAGCAGCTGCTAGGGGGATCGAATTTTTAGCTAGGTGAAATAACAAACTATAGTCAATGTAGCATCGTTAAATTTCTATAATTGCACCTATACGAGCTAAAACAATTAGTATTGTATTTAACAGGAAGGTACGACGAGGTAAGTGATGTGGTATAGGTGGCAATATGCGGAAATGGATTTTAACCTAAGAAGTGTGCATGGGGGGTATGAGACACCACACTCCTGTGCTGACGTATTTGAGCTGTTCTCATCACTAACATAGTTATTTTACCATAAATAGCATTAATACTTATCCATATGCGCCTATTATAGGTTGATTATAAAGGTATTAACCTGTTACAACAATAAAACAAGTGGAAACAGTGTTTGGATGGTCAAAATCGGCGATACAGGCCGGGAGTTACATAATGTATGGCTGAGGCAACCTCCCTGCCTTCCACCCCTCCCCTTGTCTGGAGAGACACTGTTCCGCAATAGTCTCTCTCTCGCTCTTTCCCACGCTTGGTAACAGTGATGACAACACCCTGCTACCAACTCGCTAATGTTAGCACGAAAATATACCACAGAATAAGGAAATAACAGGGAAAATAGGTGATAACTGAAGGAGGGGAGGTGGAGGAGTGATATTTGGCATGGCCCAGGGGCAAAAAAAAAAAAAAAAAAAAAAAAAAAAAAAAAAAAAAAAAATAAAAAAATTGGGGGGGGGGGATGTTTTAAATGGATTTGTTTTCCCTTACTCTTAAGAGTCTTCCCACAGTCCGCCGGGGGAACTCTTAAGAGTCTCCCGGCAGTTCCCGGGTTAAGGGTATTCCGCCCCCTCTGACGAAAGTCTATCAATCTAGATGTGACAGATTTTACAATGCTTCTGAGACATTAGCCTAACCTAACCTATCCTAGTATTATGGGTGGGGGCTGCCGCCCCCACACCCCCGCTGGTTGGGTAAAACAGTAGAAATCCAGTTGGGGTGGAGTGAGTAACCGTAGATTTTCGTAAGGGGGTCAGAGGGGGCGGATTGCCCTTATAATCCATTTCCGCATATTGCCACCTATAGGCCTACCACATCAATTACCTAGTCGTACCTTCCTGTTAAATACAATAATAATTTGATTAGCTCGTATAGGTGCAATTATAGAATAATTCCGTAGCATCTTTCAAGCAATTTCATTAACCCTTTCACGCATATGACGCAATTTTGAGCCTATTGGGGATACTTTAAAGCCTTTGTTACCATCAGGGGTATTTATAAACCTTTAGTTACTTCAACCTCTGCAGTTGTCTTTGAGTTAGCTGTGGGCAGAAAACTAATTTTGGAGAGGTAATTATAAGAGTGAGAGAACTCTATGTATTATTGCCAATCTGGCAACCTCTGCGCCATAAAAGCGTGAAAGGGTTTATCTTACAGAGGACTTATTAATATCAAATTTAAAAACATTCATAACCTTAAGACTCAAGAGGTTGTTCCACATAATGCCAAAAAATATCTATTAACTCCTCTTACCGTACCTCAATACCATACTACCTGCACACTAGCTTTCTCATTAACACACTACAGTACCACACGGCCTCCAGAATGACTGTGGTATCATCATACCAAGAGCCGTATCACAATGTATAACAATGACATTATATATTAATTATTGCCAAACAAGCTCAGTCCCTTACCTTATCTCAAGCCTAAATATATTATACAATCTCCAAGCACAGGCAGACAATGTTTTGACGGACCGAGAGTGACATCCATACTAATCGAGCGGTAGCATTCAAGGAGACTACTGCAGGACTCTTCTTCTTCTTCTTCTTACCTCTGACCGGGTATAGGCTATCCTAGTGTTTACTAGCCTATACCCCTTTGAAAGGACATTAGCCTAACCTAACAACCTTACCTAACCTATCCTAGTATTACAGGTGGGGGCTGCCGCCCCCACACCCCCGCTTTGACTTAGATTTTTGGTGTATTTGTCTGAGAAGTGGCTATTTTTCAATTTGTTGATAACGAAAATCCTTCAAGCGGACTATATGGAGAAAAATATGGCGAATCTATTGGTGCCTATTTTCACTAATAAATTGTTTCTCATAACGTCGCACTAGTGTCCTTGAATATTATCCCGGTATCTATTGGAAACAAAATTCTACAGTATACCAAATCAAGGTAAATAAATATCCGATATTGGTTTGGTTATGGCTGGGGAATACATTCCATGGTAGCTATAAAATAGATAAGGCAATAAAGATAGGTGAGAAGAGGTGCTTGAAGGCTCAATGGAAAGGTTGATCCGCTGATACAAATAAATGTTAAAGGAACTGCCTTACTCATGGACTGCTAATATATGGGCAAAAGTAAAGGTCAAGTTAATCGAGGGAGAAAGGGGTATAAAGGGAGGGGGGGGGGGGGAGTGGAGGATGTGTTATAGGGAGATACTACTACTTTCTAAATGCCATCCAATTTTGAGACATTATATAAAGTATAATATAAAGTATATAGGCCTACCGTAAAACCGGGTCGCTTCGGACATCGGCGATAATAAGTAATTAGCCATTGTCATTATATAATGGAAACGCTTTTTATTGGGTTTTTTTGTGGGGTCCGTTTAGAGAAATGGCAAAGGAAGAGCATGTAAAAGCCCGGGATGGATGTAGAGTTCGGGCATACGGTCGTCATTGTTTACATAGGGCGATCGCCGCGGTCGCACTTACGTTCCCGTCTATTTCGACGCTATATTTTCTGCTATTTGCCCCCTGTCATTACTACATGAATACTAGGTTAGGTTAGGTTAGGTTAGGTTAGGTTAATATAGACGGGAACATGATGGGAAAGGTCCGACGCCACTACGCGTAATGTAAACAAAGATGGTGGTACGCCCGCTCACTACATCCTACCCAAAAGCCCTAGGGAACTGACATGAGTACTGTATATGTAAAAAAAACAAAAATGATATACGGTATATGACGAAAATTTGTAATTTTTCGCTACCCTGCCAAACTTCGATCACCCTGAAGAAATTTGTTTGTATGAATGATGTTGTGACTAATATAATTTTGTAGTAAAATTACCAGAGACAACCTCTACCAAAGGAAATTTGTTACACTTGTAACAAGTTATAGCTAGAACACTATCATTTAACCTATTGTGTTTTCCACAAAAATAATGGTAACTTCGGACATGGAACAAACGCATCGTTTGTAATTATTTGCCCTATGAAAATAATTCATAATACCGGTACTTGTCCATCATTAAAATGGTGGTTAAAGATCAAATAATCATTCTCTGAGTCCAAAAACCCATACAAATATGATATGCTAACCGATTTATGTATTTAGGATAATTCTAGATATACAATATATATAAATTAGGAGGCATATATATTGTCCAAAAAAATTAATTATCTGCCGTAAGAAACACCAACACATATGTTATACCTATAAAAATGCTCAAATTCATAAAAATGTATATGCAGTGATAGAGTATACATACCTATATATTTTCCCTAGGCCTAGTTAATTTTAGAGTTATTAATTTGACAGCATCGGTTATTTTTCCTGCTCAATATTTTCTAAGGGTGAGTTCAATGCCTAACGAGAACAGATCCAATTTTTTTTTTTTTAAACATCGTCTATAACCCCCTCCTATACTAATTATAAATGCCTAAAAGTATTGACTGTGCATTTTCCAGTAAGACATCGGACAGGAATAAGCAGCAATAATAAAATATTCATATAAAATAGTAGGAGCCGAAAAATAAATGAAATAAAACCACGAACGTACATCCGAAGTTGCCCTCCGCTTGTCCGAAGCTATCCCAGCTTTCTTGGCAATAATTTTCCATAAGAAATAACTGTATGTCCGAAGTTAGCCACTTTTCAAGATGACTTCGGACTCCATTTAGGATAAGGATAGCTCTCTTATTATGGGGGATAATTTTAGGTTTCCTGGATTACCGCACACTATCACCACACATCACTTGACCTAGTTATATCTCTATAATGTGTTTACAGTCAGGAGATACCGTTAAAAAACCTCGAAAAATGTCCGAAGTTACACGGTTTTACGGTATATCAAGACATGACTAGACATACAGTACAACCAGAAAGAATACATAGTATGCTCTAGTATTGTGCCTAAACTAGCAATAATACCTCATATTAAAGCAAAACAGTGGAGAGTAAATTAAAGCCTTAATTAATTCAACCCATCCCTCCTGTCAACTCAAGCTTGATCCACTGACGCCTTTCTTAATTTTATTTAGGTTATCATTAGTTGATTATATTCAGATTAGGACAAACCAGTGGGATGGGGTGGCAAATGAGACTATTCAAAATCAGTCCTAATACCAAGTCCTTTCTTTCTCGTAAATAATATAAAGCAAATGAACCCCTTCAGCATAATGACGCCTTTTTAACTTTTAATCTGGCTAAAGTTGGACGATTTTATGCAGCTTAGCAAGGATCTATGTTATTCAGAGGGTTACATTGAGATCGTACTAGCCCTTTTGAGTCCTAGAAGTACCGGTATATTAGAAGCTTAAGAAAATTGTATAATGGTAACCAGAATAAGATAAAAATTATGTCATGGTGCTGAAGGGGTTAAGGGATGTTAGTTAGATGTTATTGGATGTTAGTTTGATGCTGTTAAGGGATGTTAGATGAGATTAGGGGTTGTTAGTAAGATGATGGTAAGGGATGTTAGAATTATACCAGAGCAATTATGGGCAAGAATGTAGAATTCGGGCGTACGGTACTGCCCTCCTTGTTTACACTACGCGGAGCGGCAGCGGACGCTTGCCATTATGTTCCCACCTATTTTGACTGCCGTTGGATACAATAATATGTTGGGGGGGGGGGGGGGGGCTTTGCCTCTCCTCACCCCCCCCCCCCCAAGACATATTGCCATCATCATAAGAACATAAGAAAATGGGAGTCTGCAAAAAGCCGATCGGCCCACACAAGGTAGATCCCTGTCACACCCACCAATTACAGGCCCAACTCACTAATACCTTGAGCACTGACCCCACCAAAACGGTCAGGGATTAACACAAGATTACGGGGATCTGCTAAGCGCCGATTTGCCAACACCCGGCAGATCCCCCTCACACCCAACCCATCTCGTCCATATGCATATCTAATTTTATCTTAAAGCTCCCTATCGTTCTTGATCCCACTATATCACTTGGTAGCCTATTCCACCCATCTACAACTCTGTTACCAAACCAATATTTGCCTATATCTTTTCTGAAACAAAATTTATCTAATTTGAAACCATTTGTTCGAGTTCTTTTGCTATCACTGAGCTTCAGTACATTTGTCATGTCTCCTTTATTTATCCCACTAACCCACTTGAACACTTCTATCATATATAGGCCTATTGACAGCAGGGTGCAAAGAACCGAAAAAATCGCCGTCATAATAGACGCAAACTTAACCGCGGCGATCGACCTATGTAAACATGACGACCGTATGGCCAGACACAACATCCATCCCAAATTATATTTGAAGACAGGAATGATTAGCCTATGAGAAGGCATATAAGAATATGAACATGAAATAGCAATATAGCCTAGCCTAGGCCTAGTACTGTACTTCCAGAATCATGAATGTATTGCCTCCCAAGAGTCCCAAATTCCTGAGACCCAGGGTTCTGGATCAATTAATTATAGCCTAGCCTACTACCGGGTAGCCTATTTGCAATGCATAATAATGCCCAAGTGCATAGGCTACACTGCATAGCTAGCCTAGTTTGAGTGTCTGGAAAGATAAATTGCATAGCCTACAGCTTTGCAGATCATTTGATTCAGTTGTAACATAGCCTATTAAGATTATATCCAAAAGCTGAAGGGTAAAGTAAAACTGGAAATTTGATGTTAAATTGACCGTCCCAGCTAAGTGAGAGTGTGACAGGTATCAACTCTTCACTGTGTAATGACAACTTACCATTAGGCTACCAAGTTGATTCTGCAGCTGTCATTGATGACAACAGCAGGGCACCACCTCAAACACTTTCACTTATTTAACTGCAGTAGTGATGGCAGGACAATATTAGCATTGCAGTGATTGTAGGTGGTCTTTGTTCAGACAGTCCCCAGCCTCACACACCGGGATGCAACATGCCTAAAAATCAATAGCTACCACTCCATCCAGTAAGCTTTCCTCTCACTTCACTTTATAGGCCTATTTCACTATATTCAAGCTCGAAACTCCATTTTCAAGATCCCATGACACTCCCGGAGTACTAATGAGTATATAGAGTGCATTAGGAGTGGTTACATAGGTGAAATAGTACCTGAGTGTTGCATGATGTTGCAAGCGTTGCAGGGTAGGCCTGGCGGCGGCGGCGAGCGGCTGGCTGGTGGCAGGCAGGCAGGCCCACTTACACACCAGCGGTAATCAATAATTTCCCTTCCCTCCCCAGCTACTCTCCCCCCTATTCTCCCTCCCTACCTAAACCACCCACAGTAAACCACATTTTACACATTTAACCATCAAATACACTCAAAACGCGGGTTGGGTTAGGTTGAAAATGTTGTGTGATTGCGAAACTGGCATCGCCCACATTCTGCGTTTCTCCTCTACGGTGACGCATTCAACCCAAATAAACACAGACACCTTTTTTGTTGGTAAACACACTTTTCTCTCTATAACTTGCTCCGTCGAGGCTATACAACTATTCTACAACACTTAACAGCACTTATGACTTACCTTAAATCTACATGCGCCCTGTATTTTAAGCGAAGGCGCTGAAAATATCACAAAAGGCGCACTCAAGCCACTCATGACATGTTTTCGAGACGGTCAATGAACTCATTGCGTCTTTGTTAGATGGCGTTCCAATAATGTTGTCCGCTCACTGGCAGCAGCTATAAATAACACAAACACTATGCAACGGGCTATCCAACACTCCATGATCATATTATACAGTATTCAACACCACGTTCACTCATTTCATTAAGCACTGGAATCCTTCAGTGGTTGCGGGTTATTATACTTATGATTCTTCTAACTTCGTAGCTATATTGATGATAGTAAAATTGAGTATAGATACATTTATTTCCTTGTCTAGTTTATATTATGTTCGTTAGTAAAGGGATATGGCAAACTTTAAAGTGACCGTGCAATGGTAGTGGTGAAAGTTTTCTTTTAGAAGACTTTGCTGTTCTTATAGTAAAATATTATTAGGTCTTGTTTACAACTTTTCTACCTGTCCTTGGGATGCACAGATACAGCAAAGCACTTGATTCTGCAATTATAAAGCAATTAAATTAATATTTTTTGTATTGATGCCAAATCTATAAGTTATTTAACTTTTGATCTGATCTCTAAATTATAAAGTACCATTTGTGTTGGCTCGTCTCTGCTTCATCATGCATGCCTTGCCAGATACGAACACACAGACGAATGCAGAGGGAGCGGTAGATTTGAATAATATATTTTTACCCGTTCACAGGGATTGGCACGCCCGTACTATGGAGTACTATTGTTTGTTGACTAATTAAAAGCAAATACCACTACTTTATTATATTTAGCCTGATATACTACTTTTATTATCGCCATAATGTGCAGGCCGCTCTCTCTCTATAATACACTCTCTTTTTTCAACCACCGACCAAGCCTATTCCTGGTTTGAGAGGAGGCGTACGCTAGGCTGCCTGTGCCTTGTCGCGGTGCTCATCTCCGTATCATTGTCATTGGAACCTGCAGTGGATGAGTTATCCAGTCTGGTTAAATTGCCGACTTGCGAGTTTCATTCTATAAGGAGGTTGGAGCTGTAGACATCGATATTTAACACATTTAACAGCTAAAATATGATTGTATTACATTTATAGAAACATAAAGCCCAATTCAACATACTCTTTAGCCATCAGAAACCTAAATTCAAGGTTTATCGAGGTTTATGGCTCCAACTTCCTTATAGCCTGAAACTTACAATTTGTATATGTCGATACTACAGGATATAGGTTATAGGCTACATCAGTAGCCTATAGGTAGGCCTACAAGTGTAGTGTATACAGTGAATGTTGAATATTACTGTAGCCTACTGTTGAAGTGGCTATGGATGTGAGTGTTTTCTATAACCAGTGTAATCAGCTCGCTCATGCTGATTAGGTGGAAGCATTCACATTGCAAATATGACATTGGTCTTCGCGTATTTAACCCTCTCAGTACCGGTGACGTCTTTTAACATTATTCTGGCTGCTATTAAGCGATTTTATTCAGCTTAAAAGGGGCCTCCAGCATTAAACAAACAGGCTTGAAACTATCTCACGTAACCCTTTTTTACTACCACAGCTCTTTCCTAAGCTGCACAAAATCGTCTAAATATTGCTAGAAGACAATTCAAAAGACTTTGCCGGTACAGAAGGGGTTAAAGAGTCGAATTAATGTCCCCGCTCTAGGTTCCACACAAATTAACCTTTGAGTACCAGCGACGTGTGTAATATTTATTCTAGCTATATTTAGACGATCTTATGCAGCTTAGGAAGGATCTGTGGTAGTTAAAAGGGTTGGTTGAGAAAGTCTGAAGCCTAATTAATGCTAGAGGGCCTTCCTAAGATGAATTAAATCGTCTAATGGTTGCCAGAATACGATGAAAAAGACGTCACTGGTACTGTACGGGTTAAGGGGAGGTTTTTAGTTTGGTCCGTAGATATCCTTCAAGCTTAAGATTACACCCCCTTGAGCCCCTTTCAAGATAAATTTGTACATTTTTCGGTAGAAAAATGTCCCGGCTGAAAGCCAGTTCCTCTTAAATTACAGGCTCGCTATCGCTCGCCAGGATAAAATCGACACCTAAATGGCACGAAAGGTCTTAAAATTGACAGAAATGGGTTGAAAGTTCTTAATATCGTCAAAATAATGGGGCGAACGTCTTAATATTAGGAAAACAATGGGGCTAAACATGAGGGAGAAAGGAGTCTAAGAAAAAAATCCCTCAAGTGGATATCTCCCCTTAATACTGCAAGCGCTAACCACTGCGCTACCTCGACTTTCTCTCATGCATAATCTAGTTCCTGCATGCATTAGTATTGGTTTATCTCGGAGGCATGTTAATATTGTTTATGTATCAACGTGTCCATTATATATGTAGCCAGATACAGTCGTCAACGGGAATTTATGGGGGAAGGGTATATAATTTATATTGGTCGATTATTTCACTTAATTTATTATTTGTTTAGTTTCCCCCCTAGACCTCCATCAAACTGAAAAAGAAAACATCACTTAGATCCCCTTTCTAGATCAAATTGTACATAATTCTTCGAGATTTACAGGTTCGCTATCGTTCGCCAAATAGCACCTAAGGTCTTAATATTGACAAAGAAATGGGGCGAAAGGTCTTAACATCGACAAATTAATGGGGCTACATTATAAAATCTGAAAATTAATGGGGCTAAACGTGAGGGAGAAGAGGGTATAGAAAAACGACCCAGCGGAGATATCCACTTGAGGGACTTTTTTCTTGACCCCTTTCTCCCTCATGTCTAGCCACATTGCTTTTGAGATTTTAAGACGTTTGCCCCATTAGTTTGGTGAGTTTAAGAATTTTCGCCCCATTCTGCCAATTTTAAGACCTTTCGTACCATTTAGGTGTAGATTTTATCCTGGCGAGCCTGTAATTTAAGAGTAACCGGCCTTCGGCCGAGAAATTTTTCTACCGAAAAATGTACAAATTTATCTTGAAAGGGGGTCAAGGGGGTTTAATTTTAAGCTTGATGGAGGTCTAGGGAATAAACTAAATACCTCCCCTTAAGGAGACAACTTTTGGCAGAGCACTCATGATATACTGGCGAGCTACATGCATTTGATAAACAGCTGAGCTACAAGATCAAGATAGTGTGATTTAATATACGCAAGAGAGAGAGAGAGAGTATTCTGTATTATTTCATCTGACGATAAACGGAATCCATTAGCAGCTAAGTTATCGATAATTAATGCACAAAATATGAAACTACTATGTTTCTGTAGCATATTTAGACCAAGTTTATATCATTAGCACCATATTTCACTACAAAATCTTTAAAATGACTGATAATTCTTGATAGGAGCTTTGCAATTGACCATCAGTTGAAAAGAAACAGACTGTAGTTCAATTCAATGTAATTTAATATAATTATTGTCACAAAACCTTTCACAAATGCTGACATTTGTTTTAACATTTTACAAGGTCTTTATGACAATGAGGAACTGACGCCCTTCCGCATATATCATAAGTATGTCCTCATGAATGCATACCACTGAGTATGTACGTACAGTCAACAGTCTAAGCAGACAAAAAAACTACAAACAAAAAGAAGAAAATAAAACATGCAAAAATACAATATACAAATATTCTTACCATTTACGTCAATTAACAATTGAGTGTGTTGTCTATATTCATTATTTAATTAATATTCTCCGTCTTGGTTTTATTGTTATATATATATAATATATATATATATATATATATATATATATATATATATATATATATATATATATAAACACTAATATCACAATACAAAGATGATAGTTTTAACCTATTTAGCATACCATAACGTATTTCTTTATTTCAATTGTATTCTTGTTATTGATATACAATGTTATTTAGTTCAGTTAGGATCTGTGGGAATCAACAGATATATAAGCTGTATACATTTGTCTACAGTTAGCCATAATAAAATAAACAAAATACGTCATGTTACTGAAAGTGTTAACCCATACAGTACCAGAGATATCCTATTCCTTATATTCTGGCAACTATTAGACGATTTTATTTAGCTTAGCACGGCCGTCTACCAATAAGAAGGCTACATACTATCTCAATCCATCCTCTGAGCTACCATATAGCCTTCCTAACCTTAATAAAATCGTCTAAATATAGCTAGCATACAATTATAAAGACGTCGCCGGTACGGTAAGGGTTAATAAAGGATGTCCACGATTTCCGTCTGTTGCCATGACAACCACGATGTAAACAACTTGGTTCCAGTCACCGCCAAGAAGCCTGTCAAAGAAGTCACACTCAAGCCAAACTTTAAAGGAAACACATTTATATATGTAATCCAGGATTTAAGGGGAGATGGGCCGTTTTTCTGGACCCCTTTCTCCCTTGTGTTTAGCCCCATTAGTTTTGAGATTTGAAGACGTTCGGCCCATTAGTTTGTCGGTTTTAACACTTTCGCCCAATTTCGTTGTTAATTTTAAGAACTTTCGTGCCATTTTGGTGTCCATATTTCCTGGCGAGCGATAGCGAGCCCTTCATTTTAAGAGAAACCGGCCTTTGGCCGGGAAATTTTTCTATCGAAAAATGTACAAATCTATCTTGAAGGGGGGGTCTAGGGGGTGTTTTTCTAAGCTTGATGGAGGTCTAGGGGATGTTTTTCTAAGCTTGATGGAGGTATAGGGGATGTTTTTCTAAGCTTGATGGAGGTCTAGGGGATGTTTTTCTAAGCTTGATGGAGGTCTAGGGGATGTTTTTCTAAGCTTGATGGAGGTCTAGGGGATGTTTTTCTAAGCTTGATGGAGGTCTAGGGGATGTTTTTCTAAGCTTGATGGAGGTCTAGGGGATGTTTTTCTAAGCTTGATGGAGGTCTAGGGGATGTTTTTCTAAGCTTGATGGAGGTCTAGGGGATGTTTTTCTAAGCTTGATGGAGGTCTAGGGGATGTTTTTCTAAGCTTGATGGAGGTCTAGGGGATGTTTTTCTAAGCTTGATGGAGGTCTAGGGGATGTTTTTCTAAGCTTGATGGAGGTCTAGGGGATGTTTTTCTAAGCTTGATGGAGGTCTAGGGGATGTTTTTCTAAGCTTGATGGAGGTCTAGGGGATGTTTTTCTAAGCTTGATGGAGGTCTAGGGGATGTTTTTCTAAGCTTGATGGAGGTCTAGGGGATGTTTTTCTAAGCTTGATGGAGGTCTAGGGGGGGACACTAAAAAAATAATAAATACCGTATATGAACTAATTGACCCTCCTCAAAAAAAAAAAAAAAAAAAAATCCATCTCCCCTTAAAGGAAACTCAAATATATATTATGACTGTAATCTCGTGTTAACCCTTTCAGTACCCCCACAGAGCTATGCTGTTCGTTTATTTCTGGCTCACAGTAGACGATTTCATTCATAGGCAAGGATTTTAGAAGTACGGTCGCGCTAATAAGTCATGTCCCAGCTGTTATTACATTTGGCTTGCTCTGTGCTGTATTAATGTCTATCAGATGATGAATACGTTCGCGCTAATAAGTCATGTCCCAGCTGTCATTACGTTTGGCTCGCTCTGTGCTGTATTAATGTCTATCAGATGATGAATACGTTCGCGCTAATAAGTCATGTCCCAGCTGTTATTACATTTGGCTTGCTCTGTGCTGTATTAATGTCTATCAGATGATGAATACGTTCGCGCTAATAAGTCATGTCCCAGCTGTCATTACGTTTGGCTCGCTCTGTGCTGTATTAATGTCTGTCAGATGGTGAATAGGGTGGGTAAATGTAGGAACGTGTTTGTATATTTCACTCGATATGAAGAAATGAAGCTTAGGCATTGTTGATAGCAATTATTGATCAAAAACATAATCGGTGCCGAGACATCACTTATTAGCGCGACCATACTAATCTTAAATAACTCCTTCCCAATGCAATGCTATTTATTTTTATTTTTTTTCAGAAACAAATGCGTCCTCGTATCTTGAAAAGGGTTAAGATCTGCAGAATGATTCCTTTGAGGATCATGTCGCATTTTGACTGTTTCTTCTGGCTACCATTAGACGATTTTATTAAGATTAGGAAGGGTATATGGAAATCAGAGGGTTAATTGAGGTAGTCTTTACCGTTATAATTCCCACAGATCCTTCCTAAATGGTAGCAAATCGTCTAATGATAGCCAGAAAAAGCTGTCAAAATGCGTCCTAATCGTCAAAGGGTTAGAGATAGGGTTAATTCAATAGAGATAGTCTTTACCCTTATAATTCCCACAGATCCTTCCTAAATGGTAGAAACTCGTCTAATAATAGCCAGAAAAAACAGTCAAAGTGCGTCCTAATCGTCAAAGGGTTAAAGCTGATCAAAGATTCAACAGATCACCGTCATTTCGCCCCCACGTACTTTCGTCCACATTCAGAACCAATTCGTCCATACCGAACCTCACCTTAAGGCGGTGTCTCACGATCGATTTTTCCGTCAATTTTTAGGAGCAATTGTAGTCTGACAGGCTCAAAATTTCAGTTACATCATAAAGCTGCCACCTAACATAATCTACCATCAGTCTAGTTTCCGACCCCAGTGTAAAAAATCCTCAAAATATAACGATTAAAAACTTGCTCATCGAAAATTGCCGGAAAAACCGCTCGTGTGACACCGCCTTAAGCCCCTAATAAGACCTAGCCGAAATCATATATATTCTGTAGGTGTCGAACATGACTGTGAGTGAAGATATACAGTATGTGGGCGAAATTAATTGTGGGCGAAATTAGTTGTGGGTTAATTGTTTTTTGTACGAACTGATTTGTGGATGAACTGACTTGTGGGTGAAATTACTTGTGGGTTAATTGTTTTTTGTACGAACTGATTTGTGGGTCAACTGACTTGTGGATTAACTTGCTTGTGTATGACATACTCTAATTAAGGAGCACCCCGTTCTTAATATTAATCCTCCATTACAAGCCCCAATGCATTAGAATAAGCTAATGAAAGCATATGATCCTCTCGGGATTCAGAACATAAACATTTAAACCATTACACCACCAGCAGAGAGTCTCACCAGAGGAGGGAGGGACCATAACCCAGAATACTTCATGGAAGGTAAATATATATCTTATTTAAGTTATTTTTTAGAGTATTACATATTAGCATACATTATCTAAATGCCCTATTGTTGGTGACACTTTGACAAATATCACATACGTGAAGTTGAAAGAGTTCTTAGGAAGCTTAAATATTTAATATTTTTGAAAATCGAAATTCGAGACAAGTTTTCGCGATAGAGAAGGCAAAAACAAAAAAAATATAGACAGGTATATAATCGGGGTGGTGTATGGAAGTCTGCGGGAATTCAATGTCATATTTGGATATGGCTGAAACTTCTGAAAGTCACCAGATAGAAAGGTTTTAACGAAGCAGACAAGTCAGTGGAATTTGTTACAATTAAATTGTACCTCTTCATATGATGTTACATAATTATTTTACACTTAACACTTCTATTAGTTTATTTTCCATATTAAATATCAATCGCTATAAGTACGGCTATCTATAAGATTAAGTAAGAGTAAGACACATGCTAAGGATTTTGAATTGTTGAGATAAATTGCAGCGCCTTTCTTGCGTCTGTAATAGTGCTACGTTATTTTATGCTAGAGCATTATTGGAAGTAATATATATATATATATATATATATATATATATATATATATATATATATATATATATATATATATTTATATATATATATATATATATACGGTATATATATATGTGTGTGTGTGTGTGTGTGTGTAGTAAAACTCGCAGGAAAAATTAAACATTGGAACACCAAGCCTTTATCTATTCTCTCAAGACATCTTCAGGGTCATATAAGAATACAGTGGAAGTTGGAAGCTTAAATACCCCTTCTATATTATATGTGAGATGCTAACTAGCATATATACAGTATATACAAAAAGTGTTGCCATGTTACTGCCTTTTCCGATTATTATGTACATTACACATTTTCTTTAACACAGCATATATATTAATACAATTATATATTATTTACATTGTAATTTGTTTAAAATGTTCACTGTTATCATTAATCATATATATTAATTGAACAAATCAATAATCTAAGAATAAATAACAATTATAGTATTGTCGTCTACAACAAAACAGGGAAGAAATATTATAATGTAAAACTTGCAACATACCCTAACCTGAAATCTCTGGGCAGGTCCTGAGGTACGTGTGGGTGGTTGTGGGCATTACTGGGTGAAGGTGGAGTGGGGGGAGGAGGGAGTGGAGGAGGGGAGCAGTGGAGAGCGAGGAACCCACAATACTGATGATGCGCATGCTTCACCCACCACCCATAGTACTCCCAGGTTTAGTGTTGTTGTTTGTTTGTACTCTCTCTCTCTCTATCTCTCTCTCTCACACACACACACACTGATAATGCCCAAGCTTCACCCACCACCCATAGTACTCCAAGGTATGTTGTTATCTGTGTCTTTCTTTCTTTCTTTCTCTCTCTCTCTCTCTCTCTCTCTCTCTCTCTCTCTCTCTCTCTCTCTCTCTCACACTAATGATGCCCAAGCTTCACCCATCACCCATAGTACTCCAAGGTATGTTGTTATCTCTCTCTCTCTCTCTCTCTCTCTCTCTCTCTCTCTCTCTCTCTCTCTCTCTCTCTCTCTCTCTCTCTCTCTCTCTCTCTCTCTCTCTCTCTCATTAATGTATACACACAATAATATGCAAACAGATTTAGGTAACATAATTCATGGTAATCTATTAGCATATATTAAGACTACAACGTATTACAGTGTATAATAATAATTAACACAACACAGTTTTGTGCAATATAAATAAACAAATGTGTTTATATATCTTAGTTCTGATAACAGTCTGATAGATCATCATACAAACATATTACAGTTTATACAGATATTCGTTTATATCTTAGTTCTGACAAAACCTGATATAATATAATAAAACATACAAATAATTGTGTATATATCTTAGTTCTCATATATCATTATATAAACATAGACACTAATTTGAGAGCCATTTGCTCGTTTGTAGGGAGGGCCGTGAAGCCAGTGACAGTTACGAGGACTACCTGGCTCTGGCCTATGCTAAGGAGGTCGACCCTGATGCTTACCTACAAGATGAAGACGTGAGTGTTGTGTTGGTAGTGTAGTCTAGTGTATATTAGTCTAGTGTAGTGTTTTGTAGTTAGTGTATTGTAGTGTAGTGTAGTGTAGTGTAGTGTAGTTAATGTATTTTCTGTAGTGCAGACGAAGACGTGATTGTTGTGTAGGTAGTGCAGTGTTGTGTAATATAGTGTTGTGTATTATAGTGTAATATTGTGTAGTGTTGTGTAGTTAGTGTATTGTAGTGTAGTGTTGTTGTTGTTGTTGTTCCCCAAGCTGCCTGGCCGAACAGCCCCAAGGCCCTGAGCAAGGCCAAGGCCATAACCGAGCGCCCCCACAGAACCCTCCCCGCCGACCACAATAAAGCCTGGGTGACCGAAGCCACTCCATGGCGGGGAGCTGAGGAGGGTGCGGAAATGCCCGGGAAACCATAGCCCCACCCAGGGCCCTGTGTCCCTCAGCAATTATGAAGAGAAAGTTGAGGGGCAAGGGAAAAATGTGACGCTTTGGCTTCCAATCTTGGTAGATTGGGAGGTCAATCCACGTTAGAGACGCCGTCACTTGAGATCTAGAAAATATATAAGTAAAAGGAACAGTCAGAGTAAGCTATGGGTATGGCAGAGATTGCTCAGTTCTCACTCTGATAGACCATCCCATCACCACATGACTAGAACCCAATCCTCTCAGCATCAGCTAGGAAAGGCCCTAGAAAGCCGCCTATGGCGGGGGGATAGCTCCCCTATTTCAACCCTTTTCGGGGTTGGGCACCCGCCCTGTAGTGTAGTGTAGTGTGTTGTAGTGTATTGTACTGTTGTGTAGTTGATGTATTTTCTGTAGTGCAGACGAAGACGTTATTGTTGTGTAGGTAGTGCAGTGTTGTATATTATAGTGTTGTGTATTATAGTGTAATATTGTGTAGTGTTGTGTATTTTTTTATTTTTTTTTTTAGTGTATTTTATATAGTGCAGACGAAGATGTAAGTGTTGTGTAGGTAGTGTAGTGTTATGTAGTCTAGTGTTCGGTACTCTAGTGATGGAGGTCTAGCGAGGAACTAAAACATGAATATATAAACATATAAATATACCAAAAAAACAACCCTCCCCCCTTTATCTTGCGTTGTAGGGTGTGGATGAAGGTGTGGAGGAGGAGGAAGTGGACCGAACCGTAGTATACACCCACCTACCCTCCAAGGTGTTCACTCTACAACTATATAGACTACGGCAGGGGTGGACCACTCTATACAGGTTAGTAGCACTTCTATAATGTATTCCTTATTGGGAAGAGTCAACCAGGATTAGGTGTAGAGGACGAAGTGGACCGAACCGTAGTGTACACCCACCTACCCTCCAAGGTGTTCACTCTACAACTATATAGACTACGGCAGGGATGGACCACACTATAGAGGTATGTAGCACTTCTATAATGTATTCATTATTGGGAAGAGTCAACCAGGGAGGAGGAGGAAGTTGATCGAACCCAAGTGTACACCCACCTACCCTCCAAGGGGTTTACTCTACAACTATACAGACTCAGACAGGGATGTACCACACAGTCCACACTATACAGGTGTGCACAACCATAGTCAGTATATTTTCAATTGACGGTTAATTGCAAAGTTCCCATAATGATTTCTCCGTTTTTTTGAAGATTTTTTAGTGAAATATTTTGCTAATTATTTAAACTTTATCTTAATATAATACAGAAACACAGTACTTTCCTATTTTTCCTTTAAGTATTGTTAAATTAGCTGCTAAGGGATTCAATTTGCCATCAGCCCAAATAAAACCGACTTCGACTATTTACCGGTTCGTTAAAAGTCTACGGAGTTTTAACCCAAATTTGAATGATTATATTACTAAATGCCAAAATCCTTCTGTAGGCCTATACGATTACGCTGTTTACATTGTATTATTTCTAACATAACTATTTTCTTCAGTTTAGGAAGGACCTCTAGGGAATGAGTGAACCTCAATTAACCCCTCACCTCCTACAAATCCCTCCTAAGCCCAGTAATATTGACTAATGTTACCCAGTATATACTGTAATATGATAATGTCCTCAATCTCACTCTCTCTCTATCTCAATATTTCTGTCTGTCTGTCTGTTTCACTGTCTCTCTCTCTCTCTCTCACACACACATACACATTCTCACACTTTCTATCCATTTATCTTTATTTCTCTCCTTTTTTATTAATATACTCACTCTCTCTCTCTCTCACACACACACAAACACACAATCTCTCTCTTTCTCTCACACACATTCACACTTTTTATCCATTAATTTGTCTTTTTCTCCCTCGTAATAATATACTCACTATCTCACTTTCACACTCTCTCTCTCTCTCTCTCTCTCTCACAGGGGCAGCGGTGGCGGGTACCTAGTGGACGGGCTGCTGCCATCCCAAGAGGTCAAGGTCAGAGTAAGAGTGACCCAAGATGACCTAACCTCAACCTGGACCAACCTCACCCTTACTACCAAGAGTAAGTGGAGAGAGAGAGAGAGAGAGAGAGAGAGAGAGAGAGAGAGAGAGAGAGAGAGAGAGAGAGAGAGAGAGAGAGAGAGAGAGAGAGAGAGAGAGAGAGAGAGAGAGAGAGAGAATTATTACCCATAATATAAACGCGGTCATACAATACACTTATGTTTCATAGTTTTGTATTACTTCACATCTTCTAAACATGAATAGAAGCATAAATAATCCTAAAACATAATTTCTATAATCATTTGTAGATACAGGTAATAATTAATTGCCAACAATCAAACAAACATCTAAGGTTGTGTCACCCCACTCTCATATAACTTTAGTTAGTTAAAATAGGACTTCAGAGGCTATCAACACTATTGGATTATTAAGCCAGCACACTGTGAGTCAAGAATAACGTCAGGACTGGAGCCTCTTTTCGAGAACTCCAGTCCCTCGCCCCTATAACAATCCAGCAAATATATATGTGCAGGTGGTCGTGTTGCCAATTTAGCTACTGTCCTGCTAGATCTAGAGGTATTTACTTCGATCTTGAGGCAAATTTGGACTTATAGCGACATTAATTTTAGCGCTATTCTGTAGATTTAAGCCATTTTAGAGAGATATTGTAGAGATTGTGCCGTTATTCTAGCTATTTTCGGCATTTAGTTACACTCTAGCGTACAGTCGCGCTAATAAGTGATGTCTCGGCACCAAGTATGTTTTGATCAATAATTGGTATCAGCAATGTCTAAAACTTTATTTATTCGTTTCGAGTGAGATATACAAGCATGCTCCTACACTTACCCACCATATTCAACATCTGACAGACATAAATACAGCACAGAGCAAGCCAAATGTAATGACAGCTGGGACATGACTTATTAGCGCCACCGTACTTGTTTTGTTACCCCTGACAGGTGGTGGTGGTAACGGTGGGGACCTGATGGAGGCGGTGAGGGAGAATAATGCCACCCTGGTCAGAGACGTCCTTACTCATCTACTGCGGTTCTCACAGTTAGTTCTCCATGCACGGATCAGTAAATAAATATACATTACATTAAATCTACATATATAGGTTTAGCCCATGTACTTTTATCTTTTACTGTACATCCCCTTTCTCAACTTATTCTTCCTCTATCCAAAACTTTCTAATCTCCTACTTATCTATAGCCATCATCATCATTTATAGAACTTTTTATCTTCTACTTTACTTCTCACGTCTCAACTTATTCTTCCTCTATCCAATTACTCTACTCTCTTACTTTACTCCAGCCATCATCATCATCATCATCATCATCATCATATGCCTTGCTGGTAACACATGTAATATACTTGCTTTAATGGTTCCTAATCTAGAGTTGGCCACACGAATTTCTATATACTCTTTAATTTTATATATGACAGGAAAGTTAGTATGATTGAATTGTGTGTGTATATTTCTTATGCAGTAGTTAAATATGACCAATTAACTGACTTGGTGGTGTAATGGTTAGAGTGCTTAAGATATGTATGTGGTATCCCAGGTTCGAATTCCGGGAGGATCATATACTTTCATTAATTTAATTGGGAGGTGTTTGGAGTTGGAAATTAAATGAATTAATTAGATTATAGCAAGTTATTCTTATTAGTCAATCACACTATGTTTCCTGACATATATAGAATCACGTAGTGATTCTATATATGTCAGGATATGTGACTGGACTATGTGAACTATATCTAAATGTACAGTATTTATTTGTGTTATAAGGGTGGAGCGAGTGGACGGTGTGGTTGATGGTTGTCACACTGCCCTGGTAACTGGTGTAGCATGTGGTGCCCGTGATGCCCTAGCTGTGTTAGTGGAGCGAAGGGCGGCAGTAGCAGCACCCACCCCCGGGCCTCACGTCACACCCCTGGCCCTCGCGGCATGGTTGGGTCGCTTGGACTTGGCTCGGAGGCTGAGGGCAGCTGGGGCAGACTGGAACCTCCCTGATAGGTTAGTAAACAAGAGTTTAAAACACCAGTCTCTTGTGTTGATAAGCATACATTGCTTATTATTTATGAATGCTAGAGCCTTGATCATTTAAAGTGGAGTGGGTTTGTAGATGTAGTTGTTGAGTCAAAGAGCTTTTGATGCTAACTTAATTCGCCCTAATGCAGCGCTTGTAGATCCGAAGAGGCTCCTGAGGAAATTGGAAGGCAGGTCGACGGGGATAATTAGAAGTTCCTCTGGGTGCTGGCTAGCAAGACTTGCGGTATGCAATGAATGGAATGGAATTGTGATTCGATGAAAAGGTGACAATTATCAGGATAACTGAAGCTGCAAAGTGCAGAATAAAAGCCAATCAACAACACCCTCAGAGGCAATTGCTCTACTGTTTGCTGAATGTAGTGTAGGAGGGTTGGGCTACAGAAAACCTAATATTGTGCCTCTAACTGCTCACTCCCATCACCCTTCCCCCCACAGAGCTGGACTAACGGCGCTTCACTACGGGGTTGCGGGGTGGCAGGTGGAGGTGGTGAAGGCGGCGCTACAGGAAGGTGGTGACCCTAGGATATTAGCAGGACCTCTCACCACCCTCACCCTCGCCCTCACACAAGCCCCTCCCAGGATAACCTCACACAAGTAACCGCCTTAGTAGTTACGTATACAGACTAATAACACACATAACAAAGTCACTCCAACAGCTTCCTCTCTCTCCGACACCCTTTCTCCCCTCTTTACACTCTTCAGAAAATAGGAAAAGTAGATTTTAAGACCTTTCGCACCACTGCACCATTAGGCTGCACACAATCGTCTAAATATATAGCTAGAATAAAATTAAAAGGACGTCACCGGTACAGTAAGAGTCAAGATCATATTTACCTCTTTGAGTCCTAATGGTAGATGGTAAACTAAAGAATATCGTATAATGGTGACCAGAATATGATGGCAAATTACGTCACCGTGCTGAAAGGGTTAAGGGGGCGTGGTTAGTTTTGTGTTTAGGACCCCTTCTCCCTCATGCTTAGCCCCATTAGTTTTAGGATTTTAAGACGTTAGACTCATTAGTTTGGCGATTTTAAGATATTATGCTCCATTACTTTGTCAATGTTAAGATATTTCGTGCCATTTAGGTGTCTATTCTATCTTGGCGAGCGATAGCGAGCCTGTATTTTAGGAGGAATAGGCCTTCGGCCGGAACATGTCTCTACCAAAAAAAATTACAAATTCATCTAGAAGGGGGATCTTGGGGATGTTTTACAATCTTGATGGAGGTCTAGAGAGAAAACTAAAAAAATACCAGTATTAGATATGTAAATACATCTTTGGGTATTTCTTCTGGACGACCTAGATGTCTGTGATTTTGTGTTTTGTTTTGTTTATCTACTGTTAAGTGATGTCCATATTCGGGCTCTGTCTCGAGTCGCCCCCCTTCCCCCCCCCCCAAAAAAAAAAATGGGGTTAAGTTCCTGAGTACATACATACATACATACATACATGCATACAAATAAATCGGCCAATAACTCAACCCTTCCCCCATTAAAAAGGTAAACCTAACCTGGTAACCTTTTCATCCCGACTCTATCCTTACCCACGTCAGAGAGAGAGAGAGGTATATATATTGCGGCTCAGGTTAAAGGTCAAGGTAGCTTCCTCTCTCTCCTCCTAGACTGTCTGGCGGGGTCTTTAATTATTCATCAGTGTCTATCCCGCCGGCTGAGGCAGAAATTGACCTTATCTCACCTTATACGTCTTTATATCAGGTTTTCGGGCCGGTTCTTCCAACATTACAGGCTCACTATCGTTCGCCAGGGAAACCATCGACACCTACATAGCACGAAAGGTATAAATATTGACGAAGAAATGGGGCGAAAGGTCTTAAAATCGACTAACTAATGGGGCTAAACATGAGGGAGAAAGTGGTCCAGAAAAGCGGCCCATCCCCCCCTTAAGACCAGGTTAAGTTAGGTTAACACCCTTCTGTACCGGCGACGAAAGGTCTACATATTGACAAAGAAATGGGGTGAAAGGTCTTAAAATCGCCAAAGTAATGGAAAGAACGTCTTAAAATTTCCAAACAAAAGGGGCTAAACATGAGGGAGAAGGGTCTTGGGGAAAAAAAGAAAGAACAAAAAAAAACAGCTTCCCCCTAAAAGTCAATACATAAAGTGAAAAAACCCTACCTTCCCATAAAGTCAAACAATATAATAATAGGTCAAGGTAGCTTCCTCTTAAACTGTCTAGCCGCCTCATAAATTATTCAGTGTCTATCCCCCCCCTCCCCCCCTCCCCACCCCGGGCTGGAGCGGAGGATTATGTTAAGGGGGCCCACCTCGTTTTTTTTCTCTCTTTCCCTCCCTCTCTCTCTGGGTTGTATCCATTCGGCCCCATTCAGCCTTCTGTTTTAAGACGTTTATCCCAAACCAGATGTCAGTTACCGCGAGCCAGCATTTTATTGTTTATATGTTTTTGACATCAGGCTAAATTTGTAAATTTCTCCATACAATGCTGGCTCGCTATCGCTCGTCAGGAAGAAATCGACCCCTGGATGGGGATAAACGTAAACAAAAAGTAGGCTGAATGGTTACAAACCCCCCTAAATATGCTATAGTTATAGAAGGGTAGTTAGGCTGTATTATAGTAGATTTAGTTACTTTAGCTGAGGCTTGATTGGAGTGCGGATTGGTTAGGTTAGGCTAGATTATGTTAGATTATGTTAGGATAAGTTACAGGGGGTCAAACATGAAATAACATTGTTTTGTCCATTTTATCCCTTTCAAAAACATAATTTGAACTATAAGCCATAATTTGACCTATACAACTAAGACTAAAAATAATGGGCTTGGCTCCACATTCCTAGAACTTTATGTCTTCTACTGTACTTCTCACTTCTCAGCTTGTTCTTCCTCTGTCCAATTACTCTTCTTTCCTATTTTATTCCAGCCATCTGTTCTGTTCAAATTCTTCCAATCCATTATTAGCTTATATTTCTATCTTTCCTCTAGCCATCATGAAGTCATTCCTTTTGACAGCACTTGATCCAGCACTTAGGTAATGCAATTTAACTAATGGACTTATTATGAAAACCATTTGTTGCCAAGGAAACGGAAGACGACAGAGAGAGAGAGAGAGATAGAGAGAGAGAGAGCGAGAGCGAGCGAGAGGGAGAGAGCAAGCGAGATATAATGGAGGAGGGTTAGAGATACTAAACAAACTGTCTTCTCAAATACCCCCCCCCCACACACACACTTACACACACACTACCCACCCACCCCAAAAAATACACAACATAATAAAACAATATAAAATAAATAAACAAATAATAATAATAATAATAATAAATACATAATTTATATATACTACCTCTATACAATCGCTATATAACTTCAATACAACCTTTATAATTATAACCTCTATTAACCTCTAGATGGAGCAAAGAGCAGGTGGAGCGGGAGTGTGGAGGACTGGTGGAAGTACTGGTGAAGGAGGGTGAAGCACAAGTGGATCAGAGAGGTGGAGGAGGTAACACTGCTCTACATGCTGCCTTAGCTCTACACCTCCCCTCTATGGTGGGTAACATAACATAACATAACAATATAATATAACGTAACATAACATAATACAATCGAACGTAACATAACATATCATAATATAATATAACGTAACATAACATAATACAATCGAACGTAACATAACATATCATAACAATATAATATAACGTAACATAACATAATACAATCGAACGTAACATAGCATAACAATATAATATAACGTAACATAACATAATACAGTCGAACGTAACATAACAATATAATATAACGTAACATAACATAATACAATCGAACGTAACATAACATAACAATAACGTAACATAACATAATACAATCGAACGTAACATAACATAACATAGCAATATAATATAACGTAACATAACATAATACAATCGAACGTAACATAACATAACATAACATAACAATATAATATAACGTAACATAACATAATACAATCGAACGTAACATAACATATCATAACAATACAATAAAACGTACCGGTAACCTAACATAACATATCTACCTTACATTAAACATTAACATAACATAACACGGCTCTATAAGCTACCTTCCATCTATGGTCAGTAACATAACATATATTTAACATAGCATACATTAAGGGGGGTCACCTGCTTTTTGTTTCTCTCTTTCTCAGCGTTGTATCCATGTTGCCCCAGTTAGCCTACTGTTTTAAGACTTATCCCCATCCAGGTGTCGATTATTCATTTTAGCTACGGTAACATATCCGTCCTGAACTTCATAAAATAGTGTAAATGTAGCCGATATCAATTAAACAAGACGTCACCGGTACTGAGAGGGGTAAAGTCAAATTCTTCCCAAAACACAATACCCGTACCCTAGCTTCATAACATCGTCTAAATGTAGCTGATACCAATTGACCACTTGCAAGTTTCATTCTATAAGGAAGTTGGAACTGTAGAAATCGATATTTAGCAGAATTACCAGTTAAAATACGGTTGTAGTACATTAACAAATACATAAAACCCAATTCAATATACACTTTAGCCACCAGAAACCTACATCATTACTGTATGTCTATTTACTATAAATGTCTACAGCTCCAACTTCCTTATAGACTGAAACTCGCAAGTGGTCAATTAAACAAGACGTCACCGGTAGGCTACTGAAAGGGTAAAGTCAAATTCTTCCCAAAACACAATACCGGTACCCAGATATCCAGAGTTAGGTACTGTACTAGTGTGTGTGAACTTATTGAGGTAACCCTTCAAGTACAATATTGTGAACAAGCCAGCCAATAGTTCCCATGGTCAGGTCTTTTTAGAGGAAGAGAGGTGTGTGTGTGGGGTGGGGGTGGGGGGGGGGGGGTGCATTATTGAGAGACAGGAGATTAACCCCTTCTGTACCGGCGAGGTCTCTTTAATTGTATTCTGGCTACTATTAGACGATTGTATGCAGTTTATAAAGGGCCTCCAGCAACAAACAGGCTTCGAACTCTCTCACTCAACCCTTTTTACTACCATAGATCCTTCGTAAACGGCACACAATCTCTAAATATAGCTAGAATATAGTGATAAAGACGTCCCCGGTACAGAAGGGGTTAAGTGATGGGAGGGGTTGTCAGGTACAGCGTGCCGTATGAGAGCGTGAAGCAAGAATAGGACTGGTGGATATCCTCAAATCCGTATATATTATATAGTAGGTATATATACTTTGAATCTCCTGACCACAGTGTCTCGAGACTACAGTACAGTATATGCATAATGATAGGCTAGGATAATATGGTAACATATAATAAATATATGCATCTCTTTGTGATCTGTACGGTAGCGCTAATAAGTCATGTCTCACCTGGTATTATGTGTGGCTCGCTCTGTGCTGTATTAATGTCTGCCAGATGTTGTTGTAGTTCCCCAGACTGTCTGGCCGATCAGTCCCGAGTTCGGTAGACTGAAGCCGCTCCAGATGCTCTAGAGATGCAATTTTTAATATGCCTCTGAAATGGCATCAGCCCAAAGGCTTGCACCCCCTGGGTCAATGCCCCCACTGTCCGGAGCCCACCTTGCAGTGCCACCCAATCGGGCGATCTCGCCAGCACCAAGAAGGAAAATAGTACAGGAAAAGAGACAGACAGATCCAGCTAAGGTTGAGTAAAGGATGCCAAACCTCACTCTGGATAGGACCAGCTTTCACCCAGATGTTGAATAGGGTGGTTAAGTGTAGGAACATGTTTGCATAGATATTGCTGATACCAATTATTGATCCAAATATACTTGGTGCCGAGACATCACTTATTTGGCCGACTGTACCTGATAATCTGAGGAACGATAAGGTCAACTTGTGAAGTCTTGTTATTTGGATGTCGTTGCATTTGGACGATTTTATGAAGCTTAGGGAAGATATGTGGTAGTTGAAAGGATTAATTGAGATTCATTCATACAATCACACGTCAAAATATATATAAAAAGAAGTGCGAGAAAGAACAGTGATAATAACAAAAGACAGGAAACAGTGGTGAGATAGAAAATAGCTATAAGATAAAATAGCTTGGACTAGGGATAGCTTATAGGGTACAGGTTTATTTATAAGGGCAGATTATATTCATATATGTTTACGTACTTATATATTTGCGTTGATTTGTTTGTTCCCTCCCTAGACTTCCATCAATAAATAAAAGACCCAATGTTATGGTCGAACGCCGCAAAGTATACACACACACATATATATATATATATATATATATATATATATATTTTTTTTTTTTTTTTTTTATATACTTTGGAATTCCTCGTAAATTTCAGGCTCGATATTGCTCGCTAGGAATAAAATCGACACCTTAATGGCACTAAAAGTCTAAAAATTGACAAAGAAGTGGGGCTAAAGGTCTTAAAATAGCAAAACTAATGGGCGAACGTCTTATATCTCAAACTAATGGGGCTAAACATGACGGAGAAGGGGGTCCAGAAAAAGTATATTGGCTCTGACTGGTGATAGGTAGGGTTCTGGGTTAGCTATAAGATCAGGTAAGGTATAATAGCTCTGACTGGTGATATAGGTAGGGTTCTGAGTTAGCTATAAGATCAGGTAAGGTATAATAGCTCTGACTGGTGATATAGGTAGGGTTCTGGGTTAGCTATAAGATCAGGTAAGGTATAATATTTCTGACTGGTGATATAGGTAGGGTTCTGGGTTAGCTATAAGATCAGGTAAGGTATAATAGCTCTGACTGGTGATATAGGTAGGGTTCTGGGTTAGCTATAAGATCAGGTAAGGTATAATAGCTCTGACTGGTGATATAGGTTGGAGTGTGAGTTAGCTATAAGATCAGGTAAGGTATAATAGCTCTGACTGATGACTTAGGTAGGGTTCTGGGTTAGCTATAAGATCAGGTAAGGTATAATAGGAGTAGGCATTTATAGGAGTTAGATAGAACGATATAACAACTTACAACTTTTACAAGACACAGAAAGCGAAGAGTAAGGGCAATGGAAGTAAGGAGCAAAGAATATGGAAGCAAGGTAGAAAAAAGAAGAGAGACAAGGACAGATAGGTACAACAAAATAAGATAAAACAAGGAAAATGACAGCAAGATAAAACTGAGAATGTAGACAAGGAAAGCTAGGTACAAGGAAAATTGAATAAAGAGTGAAAGAAGAGAGACACGGAAAGATAGGTAGGCTACAAAGAAAATGGGTGAACAGAGATAAGGAAAATGGAAACAAGGCAGGGTAGAGAAAATAGACAAGGAAAGGAAGGAATAAGACGAATAGAAACAAGGTCAAAGGAGACGAGAGACAAGGACAATTAGAAACAAGGCCTGGAAGAGAAGAGAGACATGGCAAGCTAGATAAAGGAAAATGTAAACAAGACAGAAACAATAAGAAACAAGGGCAGGTAGGTACAAGATAAATGGAAACAAGGGCGAAAAATGAAGCGATCGAGACAAGGAAAGGAAATATAGGAGCACGGGAAATTCAAACAAGAAATGGAAGAGAATAGAGGCAAGGAAAGCTAGTTACAAGGAAAATGTAAACAAGGCAGAAAAGAGAAGACACAAGGAAAGATAAGTACAAGAGAAATGGAAACAATTAAGGCCTAAAAATTAAGCGATCGAGACAAGGAAAGACAAGGTAGGAGTACGGAAAATGCAAACAAGGCATAAATTAGAAGAAACAATTAAGGAAAGGTAGGCTACGTACAAGGAAAATGGGAACAGGCAAAACAGAGAAGACACAGGGAAAGATAGGTTCAAGATAAATGGAAACAAGGCTTGAAAGATAAGAGATAAGGAAAGGTAGAAGCAAGGATAGTTAAAACAAGACATAAAATATAAGAAACAAGGAAAGGTAGGTACAAGAGAAATGGAAACAATTAAGGGCGAAAAGAGTAGCGATCGAGACAAGAGAAGGAAAACTCACACAAGGCTTGGAAGAGAAGAGAGGCAAGGAAAGCTAGGTACAAGAGAAGTGGAAACAAGGCAGACAAGATAGAAAGGTAGGTACAAGATAAATGGAAACAAGCACGAAAAGGTAAGCGATTGAGGCAAGGAAAAGTAAATAGGAGCAAGGAAAATTAGAACAAGGCAGAACAGAGAATTAAGGAACAAGGAAAGATGCGTACAAGGAAAATGGAAACAAGGCTGGAAAAAGAAGAAACGATAACATGTAGGAGCAAGGAAAATTAGAACAAGGCAGAAAAGAGAAGAAACGAGAAAATATAGGAGCAAGAAAATGAGAAAAGGGCAGAAAAGACAAAACAAGGAAAGGTACGTACAGGGAAAATGGAAACAAGGGTAAAAAGAAAAGCAGGGTGGTGGGAGGGGGGGAAGGTGTGATGAAATTATCAATAACCAAGCTAGATGTTATGTAATGGGCGGCACCCTAGCAGCAACACCACCAACACCACTACCAGCCTCCCTCCCTCCCTCTCTCTCGCGCTCACCTGAAGCTTCTCACGCAACCCTCACGATGCAACAACAAAATCTGAATATGATTTTATATTTGTTTGTTTACAATGTAGTTTGGTTACTGAAGCCATTGGAGTATAGCTATGATTATTCGGGTGTAATGAAGTTCTGCCTAGATTAATTATTAAACTAAATACATTATGCATGAGTGGGTAAATTACTTGTTCTAATTTATTCATATGATAAGGGTAATCAACCGGATTTGAGTGTTGAGTGTAGGTGATAATGTGGTGGTACGGTGAATGTATTGGGTGTGGTGTTGCAGCGTGTGTGTATGTGTGTGTGAGAGAGTGTTGTTGGTTGGTGTAGGAAGTGAGGGCCTACAGGATGGTGGGATAAGCGGCACTGCAGCTTTAACGTCGCCTAGCGAGGCCCAGCCGCCTCCAGGCGTCCCGGCATCCCTCCATAGCATCCCTTCCCCCACCCCTCCTCCTCCTCACGCTCTGCCCCTCCCCTCTCACGTAATAATGCAAGCCTCCATAGCCACAGTTTCCTTTACTGACAGTTGTCAGCTGCCTAACCCCTTCCCTCACTACTGTGAGAAAATAGCTTTTTAGCCACACAGCTCGAAGGATTTATCCTTTTTTTGCCGTGGTGCCAAATATGCAGCTAGGGTGTGAGGGTAACCATGTGGTGGATGGTGAGGTAGGCGGCCAGACACCGCACCTGCCCTACTTTCCCTCCAGACGCCACCACCACCACCACGGGGGCTGCGCGCTCCACCTCCCTCCTCCCGCCTTTGTGTTCCACGATCAATTTTGTCCACGGCTCATGACTGGCGGCAGCGAGGTAGTGCATGCGCGGCACACCTCCCCTCCCGCCATGACGGAGTGCTGCCGTAACATACAGTTCAAGATCAAGATCAAGTTCAAGACCACTTTAAGCTGCCTGATGCATCGGGGGAGGCAGGCCCGTGCTTGCGGGAGGGGTGGGGGGCGGCAGCGGCTACAAAGGGGAGCAAGAGCAGTGGGGGGCAGTGGTGGAAGGGTTGAGGGGCTGGCGCCGCGGTGTAGACAATACTAGCCTACACCTGAAAATTACCTCGAGCTTAACTCCTTTACTTTTTATCTAGCCGAAATACCCCAAAACAATAATGAGCTAAGCCATACCCAAATGTTATGAGTCTCTTCACAACAATATTAAAACATTAAATTACAGATAACTCGTTACAGAATGAGTCTAGCTTCCAACCCTTGTATGAAGTAGCGTAACAAACCTGGATCAATTGTAATCCCCTTCACACATTATAAAAGGTTGGGTGGTTGCAGGGGGATGTATTGTTGAGAGATAAGTACTGCTTCATGTTATATCTTACTTCTAACATCCATTCCCAGTATAAAGTAATTTTAGATATGTACCCATAATTCATAAATACTGCTTCATATTAGGCCTATATCTTACTTCCAGCATCCATTCCCAGTATACAAGTATCATTTTCTCTGTATCCATAATTCATAAAAAAAAAATATATATATTTTCTGTTTACTGTGGAATAACTAACCTTTTGTGTGCGGTACTTACATTACCTAATTTGTGAATTTACATATAGTCTATGATAGTTTTGGCAACTTGCAATAGATTCTATTCTAAATTACTTTCATACTAGTTATAGGACTAATATTCACCAAACCATTTGTTTTCACACGAGCTATTCCACGCATTGCTACATTACATAACTTCTTTACTAGATCTCTCCACCCCTTATGATCAACCCCTGTATCCATTCCACATAGGTCCTTCCATTGCAATATAACACTTCATAATATACTTTTCGACGTAAATTTCCACCTCAATAATGTGTTTTCCCCCAATTATATAATTATTCCTCACTGTATGCCTGAACAATACACGTAATTATGCAATGTATTCCTCCATCTTACAATATTAGGCTTACTCAATGTTTATATGTCAATTAAGTCAACTCTCCTCTAATGTTTAACTCTATGAAGATTATGACGCATTTTGACAGTATAATCTGGTTGTATACAATCTTTGAAGGATCTGCGGGAATTATACTGCTAAAGACTATCACAATGATCCCTCTGACCTCCATAGACTCACCCTAATATGAATAAATTAATTTCATATTTGCCAGAAAACAGACAAAAATCAGTTATCGTATCTTCTATGGGTTAACCTTGTATTAGATGGGCTTACTATCATCCATATACTTTTAGAAGGCCAGATTATTATGGACACTTTATGACCCCTTTTCCTACCCATTATTTGTTTTTACAATGGACGTAAACAAAGCGTAAACGAGCAGCTGAGTCGAAGACTATACTGTAGGGCCGTAGGCGATGTCACACGAACACTTTTTCCGACAATTTTCTTTGAGCAAGTTTTTCGGCTCTTTCGCATTGGAATCGTAAACTAGATCGAAGGTAGATTGTTATGTAGATTAATTCATATGGAACCTATACTTTCAAGCTGCCAGACAACAATTGCTCGTAAAATGTGATGGAAAAATCGATCGTGTGACACCACCTTACAGCACTGTAAAATATCAAGGGTATAATAAAGGTAAATTTATCTAAGACGGCTGTATTGATAGTGATTTAACCTAAATTATTCTATTTACATTACCGTTGTTGTTGTTGTTTTTCCCCAAGCTGCCTGGCCGAACAGCCCCAAGGCCCCGAGCAATTCCAAGGCCATAACCGAGCGCCTCCACAGAACCCTCCCTGCCGACCACAATAAAGCCTGGGTGACCGAAGCCACTCCATGGCGGGGAGCTGAGGAGGGTGCGGAAACGCCCGGGAAACCAAAGCCCCACCCAGGGCCCTGTGCCCCTCAGCAATTATGAAGAGAAAGTTGAGGGGCAAGGGAAAAATGTGACGCTTTGGCTTCCAATCTTGGTAGATTGGGAGGTCAATCCACGGAAAAGACGCCGTCACTTGAGATCTAGAAAATATATAAGTTAAAGGAACAGTCAGAGTAAGCTATGGGTATGGCAGAGATCGCTCAGTTCTCACTCTGATAGACCAGCCCATCACCACATGACTAGAACCCAATCCTCTCAGCATCAGCTAGGAAAGGCCCTAGAAAGCCGCCTTTGGCGGAGGGATAGCTCCCCTATTTCAACCACTTTCGGGGTCGGGCACCCGCCCGTACATTACCGTACTATTCATACATAAAATGGTCTTATCATTGCTTAATTATACATAGCCTATCATACCTTCTTAAACAATAAAACAAAAACAAAATAAAGGAAAACATGGGGTAAGTGCCAGAGTACATACATAGCCTACATACTATCATGCCTTCTTTAGGCTATGTCCATTATTTTCGACAGCTACATAGCTAAGTAGCCTAAGCAATATGTACTCTTTGTGATAATATGTACTACAGAATGACTAATATTATCTAACTATCTATCTATAATACTCAGGCACATTCCCCCATTTTTTTTTTTTTTTTAGCTGGGGATGGCCGACTCGAGACATAGCCTAATATTACTATATTCTATATTCGAAACATCTATTTCATAATTTTCAGTACACCATCACAAACACATCACCACTAATGAACCTGCAAAGTCACCTATCACAATCACTGTATGTAGGCCTACTTTTATCTCCCTCAATTGTATGTTTTCTAGATTAGTAAACCCATAAACAAATAGTATCCGGTGGGGACTCTGATATCTTCCGACTAAATAAATGGTGGACATAATGATAATGTAAATAAATTATGAATCATGACATATCCCTATCTCAACTCTACGGGATGCCTAGGCTACCACAGTCTCATCATCCACCACCACCCCTCTAGACACACACACACACACACAACTACTGAAATTATAACAATGTTGCCATAACCCTCAGCCTCTTGAACTCTATCGTATTATCCTGGAATTTATCCATCTCCTCTCATAATCTTCATTCTAAAGTTACCGGTACTTGAACTGGTCTACTAAGCCATTATGGGGTCTACTGGCTTCCCTTCACCTTGCAGATTGTAGATACAAGGCTATCGAGAATATGCTGCCACACATAAATAATTCGACCGATACGAGATGACGGGGTCGGATACAGGCAAATTATCTCGCCCTTTATGATGTAATTAGCTATAAAATCTACCTACGCCTTCGATACAAATTTCTGCTTACCTCGTGCAACTTTGTGAAGGATAACCAAGGCTGTGGAGGGACGAATATTGCTGTACAAAGGTTGATATAAGCTAAGATGACACCCACAACTCTCTCACTTGCTAGTTCCAATACTCCCATCTTCCTTGATTTCTCGGATTTCCCTGGGAAACCGAACACTAATATAGGATCGAAACATTTATAAAATAATCGAAGCACACTGAAACGAATGCCTGGGAATAGTTTGATTTTTTTTCTCGAAGGCCGCAAACAGAGCCCATGGCGAAACTTTCTGATAAATTCCAGAGTTATCAGTACAAATTCTGCCCCTTTAGAGGCATATTTCAGGATCCTTTTGGTATCTAAAATGTGTAGAAAAAAATTATCTTTCGATCTATGTTAACAGAATCGAGCAACGTTAACGTTTTGTGTACCTTTTGCCTATGACCGAAGTCTAATGAAAAAGTGCGTGTCCGACAGTTTTGGAAAAATCGATGCACAATGAAAACAAATGAGACGAGATAGGTGTCATTTCAGAATGAGAATGGATCGTTCAACTCGCCTCTACGACTCAAAATCTCGCTTTTATGGCAGTTTTCACAGATTACTATAATTCAAGTGCTAATTTCCAGTGCTTCTAAAAAATATTTGACACTGATTATTTTTACTTATGGATTTGTATAATGGTAAATCGGCCTGCATTAAATTGCTAAACCTATTCAGTATTAAGCTTGCATTTGAAGTAGCATTAGTATTAGTGGTTCTCATCTGTTAGTTGAAATTTATGTTTTGTCTTTGGTTATTTTAACATTATGTTAATGTATATATTAACTAAATATAGTTATTTTATTCCAAGTATAATATATGTGCAAACCTAAGTAATTAACTACTGATGATTGGAAATTAGATTTTTTTTTAATGGGAATCGCAAGTGTAGGGTATGCCATCGTTTCTGGTAGCAGTGAAAATGCAATGGCTACCGTGTCACTTGTGTTGTGCATTGGAATTACTCGGGAAAGATCGCAATTTCACTGTTGAGATTAATTTCCGCGCCCAGTTTACCCTCTCCACTCCAACTTCAAGGGTCTGTGGATGTATTGAGTGCCCTTAGAGTGCCTGAAATGACGTTTACGCCATATACCGGTAAGATATTATTATGTTCTATCCAACAACCAACCTCTACTCCTAAAATCGATTAATGAAATATTACAAACACTGGTATAACTGGTATATTTTCGTTCTCTGGATTTTGGCGGCAAATTCGAAGGGGCACACATAATACTGAAAAACGTTTGGATGTGTTTTAATACCGCTGCCCTTTTATGCTTTATGTGATCATTTGACTGGACCCGTACGGTATAGTGGTGCCAATGTTTATGCTAATTGTGTTATTTTTGTAATGGCCTTATAGTGGAGAGAGAGAGAGAGGGATTATAGGCTAGTTTATTTAACGACATTTTGTCCATTCTCCCCATATAAGAATGATATCCCTTTGCAATTACCGGTAAACTGTAGTGTGGGTAACCTATATAGTATGGGTACCGGTAACCTGTATAAGTGTATAGTATGTGTACGGGTAAACTGTGTAGTGTGGGTAACCTGTGTAGCGTGGGTAACCTGTGTAGCGTGGGTAACCTGTATAGCATGGGTAACCTGTATAGTAGGCTATGTGTACCGGTAAACTGTGTAGTGTGGGTAACCTGTATAATATGAAGTAGCCCCTGTATGCCAATCTAGGTAACTCTCTCCCCCCCCCCCCCCCCACAAGCTCCAAAGGGCGAAGATACAGAGATGAGCACTGGGGTAGCACACAGCTCAACGTGCACCCCCAAATTTGGATGGATGAAAAACACCATCTGAGGAGAAGCACTTTATTGACAACGTTTCGCAGATTCTTCAGGTCACCCCCAACTTTAGCTTTTTGTTATTGAAGGCTCGGCTGCTAGTGTCCCTAGGAGGTGACCCTAACCTGACCAACGAGAGAGGTCACACCCCCCACCACCTGGCTACCCTCACAGGTCACCCCCTCCACACACCTACACCCAGGGAGGACGACAGACCACCGATGGGGGAGTTACAAGCTTTAGCACACCTAGCGGAACAATAACTTTTCTTAGTTTGATTGTGGTGCCGTTGAAAGGCTTATCTCTCAATACCCTCACCTGACCTGTGACTATCATTTGGACGAGTTTATTGAAGTTTGGAAGGGGTAGTATAAGTCGGAGGGTTATAGGAGATCGTGTAGCGGCTTAAATCATGTACTGTGGCTATGTACTAAGCTTGTTCTTATGTTGCTACGGTCTCCATGGTGGTGTGAAGTAATGTTTATGTTAGTGTGATGGCGTTCCCTTGTGTTATATTTATGTGTGGCCATGATTCGTACCCTGGTGGTGGATGGACGACTGGCAGGGGTGTTGGTACAGACTAGAGACCCTGTAGAAAGAGAGAACGGACAACTTTTTATGTGGACGTCATTTTGATGCTATGATTATCAACAACGGGGTGATGTATTATAATTGATTGTGTAAAATTTAGATCCAGAAACCTGACTATATATACTGTATATCCTGTGCCAGTTTTATCCGATACTTATTTTGGGTATGGATTATACGAATATCAACTCGGCAAGCTGTAAAATTATTAAAACATTACATATATACAATTGTATATATGTAGTGACTGTTATACATAGTGCATTATACAGTAGCCTACATACCGATATTATAGTTTGAGTTTAATGTTCCTGTTATTAAAATTAAGGGTATTTATCAAATAAACCCCACACCCCCATCCCGAGTCACTTTAACCTCATCCTCTAAAGTGACAACTCTCCCCATAGACAGAACACAGTGGAAAACGGAGGATATAAAACACAATTTGGCATAAATCTCCCTATAAACAAGACTATGGGCTGCTATATAGGCTATAACGCAATGTGACATAAACCTTCCTATAAGACTGCTGAACACGATGCAATAAGCATCATGACAGACATTGCGCAAGGTAGCACATTCCCTCCTATAGATTAAACACAACGCGAAGTACCGATAAGCATCAATGACGGGCATACAACGCAAGGTAGCACAATTCCTCCTATAAACTAAACACAACACAAATCACCCAATAGTCAGAACACAATACGAGGTATGTATGTGTACAGAACACAATATGATGTAGCCTATATACTGTATATTAACCCTTTCCGCATTTATGACGCAGAGGTTGCCAGATTAGCAATAAGAAATAGTTCTCTCACTCTTATAATTACCTCTCCAAAATTAGTTTTCTGCCCACAGCTAACTCAAAGACAACTGAAGAGGTTGAAGTAACTAAACTAAAGGTTTCTAAATACCCCTGATGGTAACAAAGGCTATAAAGTATCCCCTATAGGCTCAAAATCGCGTCATATGTCGGAGAGGGTTAAGGCACAACTCTTCCAATAGACAGAACACAACGCAAGGTAGCTTACTGCACAGTCGGCCTAATAAGTCATGGCTCTGCACCAAGTAGGCTATATTTTGATCAATAATTGGTATCGGCAATACCTAAACTTGATGTATTCATTGCGAGTGAGATATACAAAACATGTCCCTACAATTTCCCACCCTATTCAACATCTGACAGACATTAATACAGCTCCGAGCGAGATAAACGTAATGACAGCCAAGAATGACTTATTAGCGCGACCGTACAGTCGCGCTAATAAGTAATGTCTCTGCACCAAGTATGTTTTGATCAATACTTAGTATCAGCAATATCTAAGCTTCATTTCTTCATATAGAGTGAAAGATACAAACATGTTCCTGCACTTACCCATCCTATGCAACATCTGACAGACATTAATACAGCACAGAACGAGGCAAACGTAATGGTAGCTGAGACATGACTTTTTAGTGCCACCGTACATAGCAAGTCACAATTCAGCCAATAGACGGAGCAATGCGAGGTATTACAAGGCACAATTCTCCCTGCAGATGAAGCTATTTGTTTATAAGTGCCCTCTCACGTATCCAGTGCTACTAGGCTATTTGGAGTGTAAATAGAATCATCCTCAAGGTCATGGACACGGGAGTTCACTACACCGTTTATTAATTCATGGCACACATTAGCACATACTACACTATAAACACACTGTAACACATACCCACATGCGTCCACTATCGCTAACACACACACAGGTTCATACACTAACACACACACACACGTGACACATACTGTACACTAACACACCTACTGATACTAACACACACACACACTAATATAATAGTAGGCTATAATAGGAGCGTACGTGATACAAAAGTAGCTTGATTACAACTGTAGCTAAACAATCTAGTCTACAGATTGCTTAGCTGTAGTTGTTATCAGGGAAATGTTGTATCAAACTCCTATAGTATTAGTATGTGTGTGTGTGTGTGTGTGTGTATTGCTGTTTCTGGCTTTCAAGATTCCTTCTAAAACTAAAGTCAGTTATACAATGTATACAGTCGCGCTAATAAGTGATGTCTTGGCACCAAGTATATTTTGCTCAATAATTGGTATCAGTAATATCTATAAGCTTCATTTCTTCATATTGAGTGAAACATAAAAACATGTTCCTACACTTACCCACCCTATTCAACATCTGACAGACATTAATACAGCACAGAGCAAGCCAAACATAATGACAGCTGGAGCATGACTTATTAGCGCGACCGTATACGCTATCCCATATTGCCATTTTCACCGAATATATTGATGGGCGAGTCCGTCTACGAGACTAAGTTGCAGTACAACTATATTTATCTACCGTAAGCAGCCTCCGAACAAAACCAAGCAAAGTACACAGTTAGAATATATTTCAATTACCATTCCCTCCTCAAACATAAATCTGTCTTTTTTTTTCCACAGGTTCTACATACGTACTGTCTGAATTTGTATATACGTTTTGTATTGATTAGTTGACAATTTATCTTGTATGTAATCTTTGTAATAAACCACCTATATAATCCAATCTATCATTAAGCCATTATATAGGCTACCTGTTTGCTCACGTATCTTGTATCCAGCTAGTAAATAATACCTTATGAATTATAACCTGGTAGGCTACTCTGTTCTAGTTTTAGTTCTCCCATTATTTTGCATGGTGGGAGACTCACGAATTCGCGGCATTACCTGGATTCCTCTTCCTCTCACAGGTCCTTGTTTGCTGGTACTATAAACTTTCTTTATATCTCACTTACCTGAGTTACCACGTCAGTACTATATAATTATACAGTATATATGTGTGTGCGTATATGTATGTGTTTGTATGTGTGTGTGTGTGTGTGTCTGTGAGAGAGAGAGAGAGCGAGACATTCCCTTGGTAAAAATGTGTAGTAGTGATACTAGAGCAGGCAGAACCTGTTGACCCCTTGCTGACAGTCACCCCGCCCCAGGCTAGGTCCTCACACCACCACCACTACTACCTACACCACACAATAGGCTTCCAATACACTATATATAACTACATTACTGTATATATATTTACGTCTACTACACCACACTATAGGCTTCCAATACACTATATCATACTACACTATCTCATGGTATAAAGACTAATTAAAATATTTATACCATGGCACTAGGACATATTATATAGGCCTACCTTTCGGTATCAGTCCTCATTGTCATGGACAAAATAACATATAATTATGTGTTGTAACCATTGTATATATATGTAAATTTGTTTATGACCATACATTTTTTGAACTGAAAAATATATCCACATCAGCATTACTACTACACCACGCAATAGGCTTCCAATAAAACCAATACACTATATCATACACTACATATATTTACGTCTACTATACCACACTATAGGCTTCCAATACACTATATCATACTACACTACATATATTTACGTCTACTACACCACACTATAGGCTTCCAATACACTATCATACTACACTACATATATTTACGTCTACTACACCACACTATAGGCTTCCAATGCACTATATCATACTACACTACATATATTTACGTCTACTACACCACACTATAGGCTTCCAATGCACTATATCATACTACACTACATATATTTACATCTACTACACCACACTATAGGCTTCCAATGCACTATATCATACTACACTTCATATATTTACGTCTACTACACCACACTATAGGCTTCCAATGCACTATATCATACTATACTTCATATATTTACGTCTACTACACCACACTATAGGCTTCCAATACACTATATCATACTACACTACATATATTTACGTCTACTACACCACACTATAGGCTTCCAATACACTATCATACTACACTACACATATTTACGTCTTCTATGCCACACTATAGGCTTCTAATACACTATATCATACTACACTACATATATTTACGTCTACTACACCACACTATAGGCTTCCAATGCACTATATCATACTACACTACATATATTTACGTCTACTACACCACACTATAGGCTTCCAATGCACTATATCATACTACACTACATATATTTACGTCTACTACACCACACTATAGGCTTCCAATGCACTATATCATACTACACTACATATATTTACGTCTACTACACCACACTATAGGCTTCCAATACACTATATCATACTACACTACATATATTTACGTCTACTACACCACACTATAGGCTTCCAATACACTATCATACTACACTACACATATTTATGTCTTCTATGCCACACTATAGGCTTCTAATACACTATATCATACTACACTACATATATTTACGTCTATTACACCACACTATAGGCTTCCAATGCACTATATCATACTACACTACATATATTTACGTCTACTATACCACACTATAGGCTTCCAATACACTATCATACTACACTACACATATTTACGTCTTCTATGCCACACTATAGGCTTCTAATACACTATATCATACTACACTATATATCCTCACACCAGCATCACTACTACAGGCTTCCAATACACTATATTATACTACACTATATATCCTCACACCATCACTACTACTACTACACCACACTATAGGCTTCCAATACACTATATATATATATATAATTCTACACTATATATCTTCACACCACCACTACTACTACTACAACACACAATAGGCTTCCAATACACTATATATTATACTACACTATATATCCTCACACCACCACCATTACTACACCACACTATAATTATAAGCTTCCAATACACTATATCATACTACACTAACATACTCACACCACCACTACTACTAGCCTACATCACACTATAGGCATCCAATACACTATATATCCTATCATTACTACACCATGCTATAGGCTACTAAACCATATAATACTCCACTACACCATATTACACTTTGTATTCTCACATCACTACCACACCACACTATAGGCTTCTACTGTTCTACAACACTATCACACTACACTATACACCACACCTATAGGCTGCTACAACATTATCACACTACACCATACACCACCACTACTACACCACACTATAGGCTTCTACAACACTATCACACTACACTACACTATACCATACACCACACTATAGATTTCTACATCACTATCCCACTACACTACACTATACCATACACCACTACTACACCACACTATAGAGTCCTACATCACTATCACACTATACACTATACCATACACCACTACACCACACTATAGATTTCTACATCACTATCCCACTACACTACACTATACCATACACCACTACTACACCACACTATAGAGTCCTACATCACTATCACACTATACACTACCATACACAACACCATAGGCTGATACAACACTCACACTACCCTATACCATACACACCATTATAGGCTGCTACAACACTCTCACACTACACTATACTATACCATACACCACTACTACTACACAACACCATAGGCTTCTACATCACTATCACACTACACTACATTGCATTTACGTTTACGTTGTGAGACCTGCAGAGGGTCGCTCTCGGCCGGTATAATGTGTGGGCAGGGTGATCAAGGATTAGGAACTGGATCAGAAGAATTAGGATTAGGGATATAAGGACAGGTGATCCTAGTTCTAAAAGAAGGAAGAGTAAAACGGGAAGTGATTCCACTCTTGGATGCTGCAGGGAAAAAATAAGTGTCTAAATAATTAGGTTCGTGTTTGCCTGTGATAGGTGTGGTATTTCAAGCTGTGGCTGGGTCTTGTAAATTGTATGCTTGTAAGTTGTTAGTGATCTTAATAGGTCAGAACCAGAAGGGCCCAAGTGCCACCGCAAGGGGTGTCGGCATTAGGTCTTGTGCAAGCCCTGGAATCCATAAATCCAATCCTCTTGTAGTGGCTCTTGCGACCTTCTGGTTCTATAGGGCTTTCAGAACAAGAAGGCCGCAAGCATTTTTATAAAATATTTTGTCTAAGTATTTGTCTTCTTGTTGTAAGTGAGCCTAAACTAATATCTTATTTGAGCAAATGACAGATGTAATGTGTCTGTAATCACGTCCCATTCATCTTTCAGCTTTGTTTTGTATGGCCTCAAATTTGTTGATACTATTAATTGTAAGTGTGAGAATTCCAGATGATGTCTCAGTATTCTAATTGTGGCCAAACAAGTGTTAAATGCTAAAATATTTGTGTTACAATTTGTGAGATTCCTGTGCAGGATACCCTATAGGCCTTGTTAGCCTTTGCTTTGAATGGGTAAAGTGGATATGGTAACATTTGGCAGGTCTAAATATCATCTGTCACTTGGCTTCCCACTCTTTAACCCGTACCATACCGTAGGATACAGTAATAAAAGCCCTGCAGTCCCAAGCACTGTGGCAAAATGGCAGGTGAGACCACCTTTTCACCTCAAGAGATGGAGCAAGACTGGCCCAGTCATCAAGATCAAGATCAAAACTAGTAGTGAAAGGGGGTTAGAGGGAAGTGGGGATAGGGTGAGAATAAGTTGGATTGAAGTAAATTTTAGTTAGAGCCTGATGGTTTTCCTGATTTAGCTGCTGGAAAGTGTGAAAAGGAACAACTTGAGATTGAACCGGCCATATGGAACGTATGGGAAGCGAGAGAATGACTAAGAGGGTGTACCGGTACGAGAGCGAGGTGGAAGGACAGAGAGGGAGAGGTAGACCGAAGGAGAGGTGGAAGGATGGAGTGAGGAAGTATATGAATGAAGGCAGTGCTGGTTGGGAGGAGGGGCGTCGACTGACTCGGGACAAAGGTGCTTGGGGGCGGTTCGTTCGTGGCCACCCCTTCGGGGATCATGGCATCAGGCAATAGATAGATAGATAGATAGATAGAGACTGGCCAGGGCAAGGTCGACAGGAGCGCGTTGGGGGAGGCTCCTCGCTGGCATGGGTTATGGGTATCATCTGCCATTTCCGACATTGTCTGTTCGAGGGGGGCTGTGAGCCTGGTAGTGATTAGTTTTCGTCATGTGAAGCTCAGTCACCCTTCAGTGGTCATATATAAGCTGAGAAGTGTTGCCAGACCGGTAGCAGTTCTTAAACAGTTGTGTTACCAACTACAGGGTTGTACAGGCAGTTACAAGGAAAGTACATTACTGACGAATATACTCGGGCCTGGGACTGGGGATCGAGTTACTTATCTACTGACGAATATACTCGGGGCCTGGGACTGTAAGGGTTAAGGGTAATTATGTTGTCTTGTATTAGAAGGCAATCGTCACTATTAATAATTGGTCGGTAAACCAAGCTATCATCTGCAAAATTTCTAGTAGTAGGAGGGAGGTCGTTTATGTAAGGCAGGAAAAGTAGGGGATCCAGGACAATGCCTAATTGTGGGACCCAAGAAGTTACAGGCACAGTAGAAGGATGACAACGCTTGAGAACAATGCGTTGATCCCGATTAGTCAAAATAAGTCTTAATCCAGTGAAGAAGTGGTCCTAGAAGGCCATACCATACACCAATACTACTAGTACACCACATCATAGAGTTCTTCTTCTTGTATTGAACTTGTCCGGGACTCAGAGGGAAAGTCAGAGTAGGAGGAAATTTGTTACGGAACAGTGGTCTACTCTTATGGGTCTATTACTAAACCTACCACAATGTATGTCATCGTCCGACTGTGCGTAAACTCCTAGACCGTTCAGTGGATTATTACCAAACTTCACACGTACATTGGGTGTCAATGCGCCGGTCGGTAAAGATTATTATTTTAATTTTGCTCAATAGTTATAGGCCTATGGCCGTAGGTAAAAATAAGGTCTAACCCCCCCCCCCCCTCCCCCCGCCCGCCCGCCAGGGACAAGCCCCCCTTCACACCCTCGTAGGGGTTGTGTAGTATTGTAATCACTGTGTCTATGTTTGATTTATGTGTGCCCTGCAGGGGCAAACATTTTTCTGTGGCAGTAGTGATGATAATTTGATTATGCACATACTAGCAGTGATGGTGTTGGTGATCCTGGTAATATTTGTCATGGTGGTGATGATCTGCAGTGATGATGATTGAGTCTGAGTGTACTGTACGTACGTGATATTGAGCCAAACAAAAGTAGTGATAGTGGTGGTGATGATATATGGTAGCAGTTATGTTGTTGTTGTTGTGGGGTTTGTAGGGCGCTCGGGTGGTAAACACCCGCTTGGTCCTGTAAGACGAGCCGTCAGTGGGTCTTAAACTTCAGAAGGCAGATTCTGCACACACAGGGCAGAGCCTGCACACACAGGGCAGAGTCCGCACACACACAGGGCAGAGTCTGCACACACAGGGGCGGAGTCTGCACACACAGGAGCAGAGTCCCCACACACAGGGGCAGAGTCCGCACATACAGGGGCAGAGTCCGCACACACAGGGGCAGAGTCCGCACACACAGAGGCAGAGTCCACACACACAGAGGCAGAGTCCACACACACAGGGGCGGAGTCCGCACACAGGGGCAGATTCCACACACGGGCAGAGTCCGCACAAGGGGCAGAGTCCAACACACAGGGGCAGAGTCCAACACACAGGGGCAGAGTCTACACACAGGGGCAGAGTCCTTCAACACACAGGGGCAGAGTCCATCAATACACAGGGGCAAAGTCCAACCACGTGGCAGTCAACAGCAAGGTGCAATCGGCATCATAGATTCACAGCTAGGGGCGAGGTCACGACTCGCCTTTAAAGGTTGCGTGATCGTGAATTTTGTTTACCTTCAGTTATGTTGTTGACAGTAGTGATGATGATGGTTATTGATTATTATGGTATAGTAGTCAATTTTACTTGGGGGGGATGCTTGTTGAGGTAACTTTTCGTTAAAATACTTGGCAACACGCCAACGTAATCTGGCAACACTGCTTGTAAGGGTTTATTGGTTCAAACTCAAACGTAAACAAACGGATTTGGCGGGATTGTGGTAGCGTCAGTGGGAGTCTTTTTCACTACATGATATCAGGTGATTTTATCTAGATTCTAGTTTGTATTCATGCTCTTGGTATATCAAGCGGTAACATTCAAGGAGACTACTGCAGGACTCTTCTTCTTCTTCTTCTTACCTCTGACTGGGTATAGGGTATCCTAGTGTTTACTTACTTTACTAGCCTATACCCCTTTGAAAGGACATTAGCCTAACCTAACAACCTTACCTAACCTAACTTAGTATTATAGGTGGGGGCTGCCGCCCCCACACCCCCGCTTTGACTTAGATTTTTGGTGCATTTGTCTGTGAAGTGGGTATTTTTCAATTTGTTGATAACGAAAATCCTCCATGTGGACTATATGGAGAAAAATATGACGAATCTGTTGGTGCCTATTTTCCCTAATAAATTGTTTCTCATAATGTCGCACTACTGTCCTTGAATATTATCTATCAAGCAACACGTAGTTTTTACAGTCATTAATATAGGCTAGCCTACTGATATATTAATACTAGCCTAGGCTATGATCACTAGGCACCCCGCTAGTTGTTTTTCAATAGCGGAGGACCACCTCAGCTGCGCCAGAGATTCTTCAAAGTAGGCTAGCCTATTCAACATTAGTAAGTAATAGGCCTTATTGTAGGAATGTAGGCTATCATTTGGGACGAGGCTTTGACTACTCTGTAAAGGTCTGCACACATTTTATTTAGATTCTAGGCCTACTGTTTAAGCCTAAGGCATCATTGACAATTTGGATTTTTTTTTATTTTAATAGGCCTAGGCCTACCACAAGTTTTCCGAGTGTTTTTTATAAAAAAAATTGGTCATTTGCATCAATATGCCTATATAGTGTTTGTAATTAATTAGAAATCTCGGGAAAACCTATTTTCCCCATTAGGCTAGGCCTATCGATCGGTGTTGAGACACGCTCGCTCCCCGATAGTGATTTGAAAAGACATTAGCCTAACCTAACCTAGTATTATGGGTGGAGGCTGCCGCCCCCACACCCCCGCTGGTTGAGTACTAATCCCTTAATAAAAAAAAAAAAAAAAAAATTGGCTGTCGATTTTACCGTAACGAAGGTGAAAGAAAAGTCGATGAAGCCTATGGTGTTTACTCTGCAATCTTCAGCGTGATTGTACATTGATAACGGGAAAGTACCGTATTGATAACCTTGTTACGAAAATTTAATTTTAGTAGGCTAGGCCTACCATACTTTTATATTAGGCTAGGCTAGGTTTTTCCGAGGGTTTAACACATTTTCATATGATTTTTAGAGCTATCGATGACTGAAAGTACCGTATTGACAACCTTGTTACGAAAAAGACATTTTAGTACCATACTTTTTTATTAGGTTTTGCCGAGGGTTAAAACAAATTTTCTTATGATCTTTAGAGCATATAGGGTACGAGTACCAATGCAGATGCAAAAATGGGCACTATTTTTTTTTATCGAGTTGCTTCTGTCAACCTAGCCTATAACAGATTGAAAATTAGGGGTAGGGGGGATAAATAGCAAAAAGGCTATGTTTTTTAAAGCAAATCAACAATTTTCTTGTATCTCTTATTCTTTAAGAGAGAGAAGACAAATAAGAGATGCGTCTCCATTTTTTCACAAAACCATAAGGAGACGCCCCTGGACCTAAGGAGACGCAGGTATGTTTAAAACACAAAAACACACATAAAATGATATAAGTACTTACCTCGTTACCAGAAAGAAAGCATGGTACTTTTGGTTGTAAGTTGACAATGCTAAAGCAATAAAACGGACTGACATAGGCCTTATAATATATATTATTAGAGAGACATAAAATATTACTAAACATACTAATTGCTCATTGTAGGCCAATAACAAAACAGTTTAGAGGATGCAGGGAAGCTATATATGTAACATTCATGCTAATACCGTATACGAGGTTTAAATCAAGCACCAGTCGCCATATTTGGGGAAAATAGGGATAGGAAATCGGTGGAGGGCCTGGAAATATAGTCTATTTTTTCATCACTAGGCTGACAGGGCCCACACAAACATTTGACTGCTGGCAAGAACATGCTTAATGTGATTTTGAATTGCTGAGGGGGTAAAAGGGGTGCATCTCCTTAGGGCCAGCAAAAAATTCTGGAGGTCCAATAGAGACGTATTTTTCAAACTGTTGCCATACCTCACTGGTAGAAAACCATTCTCCCCACTATGTATGGTGTAATTAGGGTCGAGTTTCCTTCACCCAGGATAAAAGAAAAGGTTATTATATTTAATAATGTTAACAAAATAAACACCCATTTACAAGGACCTAAGCAGATGTGTGCGTCTCTATAGGGCCCAGGGTTCTAGTTAAGGCAGCTTTGTCAATGGTGAAGGAAACTCAACCTTATTTATACCAGACATAGAGGAGAGTATGCTGTGTTACCAGTGTGGTGTACGACCTTCTGGCATCAATTTGAAAAAATGCGTCTCCATTGGATTTTACTATTTTTGCTGGACCTATGGGGACGCACCCTCACCCCCCTTCAGCCGTGTAAGTAAAAGCCTTTTGATCATGCAGTGTTATACTTCAACTCATGCACTATCAACCTGCAGTAATAGAAACGAGATTCAAATTAGGGAACTGTAAGAAATTTAGCTTTTAATAAAAAAGAAATCCTTAGGTTTTCGTAAGGAATTTGCGAAAACATGACATTTTTTTAGTTCATCTCATCTCACACAATAACATTTGAAAATAATAAGCTGGTACTATGTGAGCATTTTAGGTGATAGTTAAAGAATATTTTGGCCCACCATTCATGCATCTATCTACTCATCCTATGCCTGTGCAAGTTTTTTTGTTTCAAGTGCGTCTCCATTGGTACTCGTACCCTAGATTCATTATTTATCTTCAAATATAGGCTATCAACAAAATTCGTGGTAGGCCTATTAAAATAACATTAAACCGACAATTTTACAGTTTTTCATGGAGGCTAGACCTAGGCTAGTAAAGGTGTAGGCTAGACTATTTGAGATTTTGAGGTACCATTCAACAAGACTACATCGGCCTTATTTACCATGTTTTTTTGTTTTTTTCTTCAAGGAATAGGCTAGGCCTTTAGCCGGGATGGATGTAGATTCCGGGCGTACGGTCGTCATGTTTACATAGGGCGATCTTCGCGTCTAATTTGACGGCGATTTTTTTCGGTTATTTGCCCCCTGTTGGCAATATATATGATAATGACAGTATGTCATGGGGACCCCCCTTAACATATTATTGTATCCATTGGCATTCAAAATAGACGGGAACAAGATGGCAAGCGTCCGACCGTCGACGCCTCCCCCAGCGCCGCCGCCGTCATGTTTACATTTGTCGATCGCCGTGGTTAGGATAAGTTCGCGTCTATTTTGACGGCGATTTTTTTTTGGTTATTTGCCCCCTGCTGACAATATATATAATGATGACAATATGTCATGGGGGGGGTTAGGGGGGGGGGCAATGCCCCCCTCTCAACATATTATTGTATCCAAAGGCAGTCAAAATAGACTGGAACAAGATGGCAAGCGTCCGACGCCGCTCCACGTTGTGTAAACAAGGCTGGCGGTACGCCCGAACTCTACATTCTACCCCTATAGCCTAGTGTTTTATTGTTGTTTTTCATGTTTTGAGTGGAGCCTGGAGGATTTGCATTAACTTAGCCTACCCATTATCCATCAATCTGAAGATACTGCATCAAATTGCGCCTTTTATGTGGGTGAATCTCGCTTTTACAGTAGGTAAGGGCAATTGTAGGGTAAATTGGGTACATGATAGGTTGAGAGGGTGGCTCTTCCCGAGCCCGCTAACACCATCCTTACCGAAAAACACAAAGTATCATCACTCATGTGACAGTAACTTGCAGAGCTCCCTCGGACGTCCTCGCTGTTTACAAACATCTTCATGATAGCCTAGAGTATAATTGCTAACAACATACAGTAGACAAAAATCAAGATCAGTGATCTTTAAATTGCCAATGTCTGCTCCACAGTGACTCTGCCCACCTGTCTGGCTCCATAGCCAGTCCATACAAGTGTTGACAAGTGTAGGTGCTAGAACTTCTAGAAGAAGGCGAATCATAGCGCTTTTCAAATCATTGGTATTCATATGACTGGAATTTGCTGTGTGCTAACATCTTCACATGTTATTGTTCTAGGTTGCAAGAATGACGACGTTGAAGCAGATTTTCTCGGATTGTCAGCGGACGGCTGCCACTCATCCAAAAATCCTGAAAAGTTTGATAAAGCTCTACAGAAAGGTATTATTGTATAATCATTATGTTTTTTCTTTATGCCTCCTTTGTATGTGGTGATCCCTCTATTAATTTTGATTTTGTTCTCATTGTATGTATGTACCGGTATATACTGTATATACTACAGTATACAGTATACAGTATACAGTACATAAGACACATACCCCATTGCTGGGGGTGGCCGACTCGAGTCAGAGATATTAGACAATTTTATTCAGATTAGGAGGAAGTTGTGGGAGTTTCAAGATTAATTAAGATCAGTAGTTTGTACAGGTCTCATTCCTAGAGATCTTTCCTAAGCTACATAAAATCACCTAATGATCACCAGAATTAAATGTGATGTAGTGTCATACGTACTTAACGGTTTAAAGACCAGTGTTATGCACTGTTAGAGGTACAGTATACCCAATTTCTTTACCGTTATCATTTAGGTTGTATTATTCTACCGTATATTTATCTGTAATGCATATAAATGCTGGTAAATAACGAATGTACCATATTGAATTTTTATCGTACTGTAGGCTATACAGTACAGTATTTATTAACACTCAATTCCCAAGCATTTTTACATTTTAGGTAGTTTTTTTAATCCATATAGTCCTCTATAGCTTTCTTTATATCCCCATGGCATGAAGATCAATATACAGCTTTGGGGCGGGATATCAAAATAGTCTTGGGGATGCCGGATGCGGGTGAAAGTTACGAGAGACTGTCAAGGACAAACTCCCTTGACTGAACTAACTTACAGTAAAGATGTGAGGGTGACACACACACACACACACACACATATATGTAAGCGACGGTGTGTTCATCGGTACAAACATGAATTATTCATGCTTACGAGTATATTTTTTTATTTAAAAATCCTAAGTAAAACTATCCAGATCAAACCTTATTTACTGTGTTTTAAAAATGTTTGTGCAGTACACATAACTGTAAACTCTTTGTACTTTTACAGTACACATACCGGTATACGGTCTACAAACATTAACAAATTTGTACTCACCAATGCTTGTACGGTCGCGCTAATAAGTCATGTCCCAGCTGTCATTGCTCGCTGTGTGCTGTATTAATGTCTGTCAGGTGTTGAATAGGGTGGCTAAGTGTAGGGACATGTTTGTATATTTCAATCGATATGAAGAAATGAAGCTTAAATATTGCTGATAGCAATTATTGATCAAAACATACTTGGTGCCGATACATCACTTACTAGCGCGACTGTACACACACACACACACTCTTGCAACTGTGAAAATACGATGACTTATTTGTAAGAATCTTCTATAGCCTAGTGTTTTAAGGGGAGGCAGTTGGTTTTTCGAGTCCTCCTCCTCCCTCATGTTTAGCCCTAATAGTTATTATGTTCCTTCCAACAACCAACTATACTCCTAAAATCGATTAATGAAATTTACAAACACATGTGGCAGTCCGTGGATTCGAATCCAGGAGATTTATGAGATTTCAAAACATTCGCCCCATTAGTTTGGCGATTTTCAGACCTTTTGCCCCATTTCTTTGCCAATATTAAGACCTTTCATGCCATTTAGGTGTCAATTTTTTTCCTGGCGAGCGAAAGCGAGCCTGTATTTGAAGAGGAATTGGCCTTTGGCCGGGACATTTTCTACCGAAAAATGTACAAATTTATATCGAAGGTGGGTCTTGTGGGTGTTTTTTTTTTTAAAGCTTGATAGAGGTTTAGAGAGCAAACTAAACCCCTTCCTTAAACCATTGAGCCGAACCACTAAATTTTGCTGCACAATACCGTCTGGGCTCCCTTAATGACTCACAATGCTGCTCCCCATTTCAGAGTGACTTTGACGAGTTTTTCCAAGAGTTTACCAGCCACTTGAAAAAATCTCTGGTCTATGCAGACAAGCAGCCCGCAGTCGACCGAACGCTCAATTTTGTTGGGAAATTTGCAACGTCCAGAAAGGATGAACCAGAACAAAAATCTGATGAAACAAATGAGGACGAGGAGGAAGTGGAAGAAGCGGACCCGTTCTTAGTGAAGCTCATCCAATTTCTTCTCAATGTAAGGAATTGGCATTAATTATAGTTAGGGTACTGGTATCATTGCATTGTATTTGATTACTAACCTCTTCAATCAGACAATAATTGTGTTGATTTCTTCACTGTATTGAGAACGATACGAGTGTACGAGAGTGAGGTGGAAGGTCAGAGAGGGAGAGGTAGATTGAATGAGAGGTGGAAGGATGGAGTGAAGAAGTATATGAGTGAAAGCGGCGTCAACTGACTGGGGACAGGTGCATGGGGACGATTTGTTCGTGGCCACCCCTTCGGGGATCACGTCATCCGGCAATAGATGGATAGATAGAATTGCTCCAATATTGTTTTAACTATAGAACCACAAGGCCAGGGTGTTCTTTTGGACCCCCATGTTTTGCCTCATTAGTTTGGTAATTTTAAGATTTTTTTTCTTCTGAATTATTTAGCCAATAAGGAGATGCTTATCCCCAATCAGGTGTCAAATATTATACAGTATAGCGATATTGATAAGTTTTTGTTTTTACTGTGTTAGTCTAAAGTTTTATTTTATTTTTATTTTGCAAGTTTTACATTATAATATATTGGTGAGCGATAGCAAGCATGCAGATTAAGCATGAAAGGGGTCATGTGTTACTACAATGGTGTATCGATTCCACAGAACCACGAGGCAAACAGTCATGCAGTGCGATCAAGAGTATGCCAGGTTATCAACATCCTACTGGGCCACATGGGGGAGGAGGCGGTGATTGAGGACGACCTATACAACAACATCTACGACACCATGTTGCAGCGCCTCCAGGACAAGTTCCCCACCGTCAGGGTCCAGGCCGTCACCGCCCTCGCCAGGCTTCAGGACCCACGCAACAAGGAATGTCCAGTCATTAAAGGTACAGTATATGCTAAATCTATCTCAAGTCGGCTATTCCTAATAAAAATAAATAAAAAATATAGAAAATAAATAAGTGGGGTATGTGCCAGAGTATATAGATACATACATCTGTCTATCTACAGTATATCTATCTATATGCTCAGGCCCAATCCCCACCTTTCCTATTTTGGTAGGGGGGGGGGGCCGGGACTCAAGACAGAGCCAGAATAGGGACAACACAAAACAATGAACACACAAGAACAAAATACAATTTAACACACATCTAGGTCATGCAGGAAAAGACCCAGAGACCAGGGTCACCAAGGTCCCTCCAGCACTCCCCCGGCCCCTGACCACACAGAGAGGTTCCGATCTCGGCAGGCAGACAATACTCCACTATGTACAGTACAGTTAAAATTAATTGTTTGCCTGGGGAGCCGATATATGTTGTGAAGGACCATGTCTGGAAGTAAGGTGGGCAGGCATTGTGGTGTGGTTCCGCTGCGTGTGCCTGCTGAGACCGGAAACTCTCCGGGAGGTCTGGGACCGCTGGAGGCCCTTAGGGATCCTTGGTCTCTGGGTCTTCTCCTGGGCAACCTAGATGTGTATGAGTTATACATATATATATATATATATATATATATATATATATATATATATATATATATATATATATATATATATATATATATATATATATATATCTTATATATATATTATATATATATATATATATATATATATATATATATATATATATATATATTATATATATATATATATATATATATATATAATATATATATTATATATATATATATATATATATATATATATATATATATATATATATATATATATATATATATATATATATATATATATATATATATATATTTTTTTTTATGGTTTGTTGTTTCTGTTCGGGCTCTGTCTCGAATCGGCCACCCCAAGCTATGTGGTATGTGCCTTAGTATATAAAGTACTGTATATACATATATCTCACTTTATAATGCATAACTTTAACTTTACAGCCTACCGTTACCATCTATCTATGGACATCAACTCAGACGTCCGGCGAGCAGTATTGACCAACATAGCCATCACCTACCAGACTCTCCCGGACATACTGGAGCGCACCAGAGATGTTCGGGACATTGTACGACGCCAGGTCAGTTGACATTTGGGGTAACCGGACAACTTTATTGGTATAATCTAATTATTCATTTCACTCTCCACACCTAACACCTCCGAATTAAATTAATTGAAAGCATGTGTTCCACCGGGATTTGAACCTGGGTTATCACAGGCACACACAGATCTTAAACACTATGCATTACACCATCAAGACAGTTATAAGTACCGGTACAGCACATGACTACGATTAATATCCATTTATCGAATACGGGACTACACCCAACTGCACTATGAATAACGTATTTATCTTAACTTGCAGCAAATTTCCTGACACTATTACAATATATAAAACTACTACATGTGTTAAAAAGAAAAAGAAAGCTTGATTTTAATAGTTTATTCTCTGCATTTCAAATTTATGTCTCAAGAGACTGGCAGATTTAAGGAGGGTGTGCCTAGCCTTCCCTTTTATCTGAAATCCCACTCATGTTATCTGAATGTTTTATTTTCTTGCAGGCGTTCATAGTGATCTCGCAGCGTGTGCACCTAAAGTCCCTGACTATCGCCCAGCGTGTGCGTCTCATCTCCGAGGGATTGAAGGATCGCAGCGAATCAGTACGGAACTGTGTTGAGAAGAAGCTGATTCAGGCATGGCTTCGAATGGTGAATGCCAACGTGCTGGACCTGCTGACCTGTCTGGATGTTGAGGCATCTGTGGCCGAGGCAGAGTTAGCCATCAAGGCCATATTCCAGGATGTACCCTACACACAACTCATGGACAACTTTGGTCTGGATAAGGATCAGCGAGTGGTTACTGCTAATGAACTACGGCCTGAGTCTGCCATGTACTGGCGCTGCCTAGCTCAGTATCTTAGGTCAGTAGAAATTCATTCTCTGCCTACCCATAGCCTACTCTGACTGTATCTTTCGCTAATATATTTTCTAGATCTCAAGTGGTGGCGTCTCTTCCGTGGATTGACATCTCTACTGCCAACTTAGAGGTTGGCAGACAGAGAGCCAAGGCTTCACATTTTTCCCTTTCCCCTCAACTTTCCCTTCATAACTGTTAAGGGGCACAGGGCCCTGGGTGGGGCTTTGGTGTCCCGGGCGTTACAGCACCCTCCTCAGCCCCTCACCTGGGATTGGCTTCGGTCACCTGGGCTTTCATAGTGGTAAAGCTGGGAGGGTTCTGTGGGGGCGCTTGGTTATGGCCTTGGCCCGCTCGGGACCTGGGGCTGTTCGGTCAGACAGCCTGGGGAAGAACAACCCTATATTGGTACACTATAATACAAGAGCTGAGTGTTTTTGTTAGTACATCTAGGACTATGTTATGGCAAAGGTGTTGGATACTGGTGACCAACACACACTCAGCAAAACTGACATAGGACAAGACACACACTCACATGACAACCTAACAAAATTATGATGTAAAACTTACAAAATATACAAACCAAAACAGGAACGACACAATATAAAGACAAAAGAACTTATAAAAATCACTACCACCACACCACACCACATTTTTAGCATTTACTCTGGATATATAGTTGTAGATGTGTGTGAATTTGTATTTTGTTTTTGTGTGATTGTTTTTTGTTGTGTTGTCCCTATTCTGGCTCTGTCTTGAGTCAGCCACCCCCCCCCCAAAAAAGGGAAAAGGAAAAGAGGGGGGGAAAAAAGAACAAACATTTGGAAAAGTGGGGATTGGGCCTGAGAATATAGTTGTAATCTATGTGTTATCTATTGTGTTCTTTTATTTCATACATTTTATTTTAGAAAGCGTTGTTTCCACATAGCGATTTTGATAAGTTGATTTGACTTTATATTGTCTTTGTCCCAGTTTTGGTTTGTTTAGTTTGCAAGTTTTACATTATGATATCAGACCTATGAAAGATCCGTATGGAGCTCTGTGGTCTGGTAAATCGGCTCTACTTAACTCTTATGTGTTATATTCAGAAAAGAGGGCGCTGAAGACGCCCTAGACACCATACTACCGGAGCTGACTGTATTCTGCCAGTACATCAAGGACTATGTCATGGCTGAGGTTATGGACACGGGCGACCAACAAGAGACGGCCCTACGCTGCATGGAGAGAGAGTTTGTCATCAGGCAGCTCATCTCCATTACCATGCTCTACGATCTGGCTGATGAGGTAATGGTTCAAAGTCTATATATTATTATGTTTTTACCACCAACCAACTTCATCTCTAAACTCAATTAATGAAATCAACAAATACATGTGGCACTTTGAGGACTCGAACCCAGGATACTCACATCGAAATTCCACGCACTATGCATTACGCTATCATATACTTGGCTCATATTCATTCACATTAGCTCTGGACCTCCTTTTTAATTACATCAATAAACCCTTTCACGTTTTTATGACACAGAGGTTGCCAGATTAGCAATAATAAATAGAGTTCTCTCACTTATAATTACCTCCAAAATTAGTTTTCTGCCCACAGCTAACTCAAAGACAACTGCAGAGGTGGAAGTAACTAAACTAAAGGTTTCCAAATACCCCTGATGGAAACAAAGGCTTTAAAGTATCCCTAATAGGCTCAAAATTGCGTAAAAAACGTGAGAGGGTTAAAGATGTTTCACTTGGTCTTGTTTTAACCCTTGTCTAGCGGGGGGTCTGTGGCCGTTTTAGGCCCTTTCAGGCCATTCTGACTGCTATATCAACCATCAGCATGAAAGGAACTGTATTGTGCCGAAAACTAGGCGGAAATCGCTACACAATGACATCACATACAGCTACGTAGCACTCGTGGAGCCCTGACAGTGTTACCTCAAAGATGGAAGTTTAGCGGATTTTGCTACATTGTTCACTTTTCGCGAACTATTGGTCACACTGTCATCCTCCCGTGCGGTGGGGGAACTGGAGTTAGTGTGGGCCGGGAGGCCACAGATGTCGGACGTATGGTTCTTTACTGTTCCACCCATTTTCACTCGATTTTCACCCATTTTTCACCCGTTTTTTGCCAGTTTCTTTAACTCGACTTAAGTCGCGCGCCGCTAGACAAGGGTTAAAATGTATTATTAATTTTTCTAGTGGGTTTTGAATAGATCCTATGCTAAGTTGTGTTCCCTGACTGGTTTACTTTAAAGGTAGTCTTACCTTGGAAGTTATGGGGAGATGGGCCGGTTTTCTGGACCACTTTCTCCCTCATGTTTAGCCCCGTTAGTTTTCAAATGTTAAGATGTTTGCCCCATTAGTTAGTCGATTTTAAGACCTTTCGCCCCATTTCTTCGTAAATATTTAGACCTTTCGTGCTATTTAGGTGTCAATTTTTTCCCTGGCGAACGATAGTGAGCCTGTAATGTTGGAAGAATTTTTCTACCGAAAAATGTACAAATTAATCTAGAAGGGGGATCTAATGAATGTTTTTTTTTTTTTTTAATTTTATGGAGGTCTAGGGAGGAAACTAGAGAAATAATGAATACATGCAAAAATCGGCCAAAAAGTGAACCATCCCCCCTTAACCATGTGAGGATTACATTTACGACTGGGATTGTATCAGGGCTGTCAAAGAGTTGATATATTTTTATACACCATATGTACAGTCGCGCTAATAAGTCATGTCTCGGCACCAGGTATGTTTTGATCAATAATTGGTATCAGCAATATCTAAGCTTCTTTTCTTCATATCGAGTGAAATATACAAAAGTGTACCTACACTTAACCACCCTATTCAACATCTGACAGACATTAATACAGCACAGAGCAAGCCAAACGTAATGACAGCTGGGACATGACTTAAGCCGGTATCACACGAGAGCTTTTATAGTCAACATTCGATAATCAAAAAAAATCTGGCAACATTTATGGAGTATATATATATATATATATACTGTATTTTGAACTGGTATCGGACACTAGCCTGTTGATAGATGAATTTACGTAACCGAAATATTTTAAATGTTAACCTCCTAAGCTGCCAGACCAGTGTTGAGGATAAATGTTATGGGAAAAAGCGCTTGTGTGATACCGGCTTTATTAGGGCGACCGTATGTGTAGATTATTTTGGTTATGGAAATGTAAACAAATGTACCATTCCAGGTTGGTCGTCGCTCCCTGGATCAACTGGTACGGATCCTGCTCGTGTCGGACAAAGTGGGGGAGTCTCTGGTGAAAGGTCTGGTGGAGGTGTTTGGTAAGCTGCACCCGGCCAACGCCAGAGTCACCCAGTTAGCAGAGATTATATCAGAGGTGCAGGAACCCGTGGCCAAGGCAGTACAGCGACCACTTTCAGAGGAAGAGTCACGCAAGAAGAAGTTAGAGGTATAGTTATTTATTATTACTGCCTGCCGAGATCGGAAGCTCTCCGGGTGGTCGGGGGTTGGGAGAGTGCTGGAGCGACCTTGGTGACCCTGGTCTCTGGGTCTTCTCCTGGATGACCAAGATATGTGGGAATTTGTGTTTTGTTTTTGTGTGTTCATTGTTTTGTGTTGTCCCTATTCTTGCTCTGTCTTGAGTCCCCCCCCCCCAAAAAAAAAAAGGAAAATTGGGGGTTGGGCCTGAGTAAATAGATAGATAGATAGATAGGCAAAAGTTCTGTCACCTCCCCTGCCTAACTACTCTAACCCCTTCTCTCCCTCATCACCCTATGCCCTCACAACCACACACCTCACAGTGTGCCATCTTGTAGAAATATGCATGTTTTGTATATCTACTGTCTTGAGTCAGCCACCCCCCACCCCCAAAAACAAATACAATAATAAAGGAAAGGTGGGGATTGGGCCTGAGTAAATAGATAGATAGATAGAAATTTTCGAGTCTATTATTATCGTGGGTCACGGTGAGGCAGGAGAGGTGACTGGACTTTTGCAGCCGACTGTACCTTGTATCATGGGTTGAGATGTGACTGGAGATTTGAAAGTACAGATTATATAGTTTGTTTGTTTTCAGCTGACGCCTGACGGCAAATTCAACCCCAGCAGCTGATTTCTTACCGGAAAAATATATAACTATGTCTTTACCTCATTATTGCCAAATTTTCTATATTATTATGATATTATTATGTTACCTCCACCAACCGACTTTACTCCTAAACTCAATTAATGAAATCAACAAATACATTTATTATCAGATTTTGCTACAATTTTTTTTCAATAGCATAAATATCAAGATCGAAACATGGCAAATTACTGTCAGCTGAAAGTAAACCAACTATTTAATTTATGCACCTTGTATATTTGGCTGAAATTTGATGTAAAGTTATATAGTAGAGATAAATAATTATGCACCTTGTATATTTATTATGTTACCTCCACCAACCGACTTTACTCCTAAACTCAACTAATGAAATCAACAAACACATGTGGCAGTCAAGGGATTCGAACCCAGGATGCTCACACCAAAATTCAGTGCATTTATCCATTGTGCTACGAAGACAGTTAAAGAATGGTGGACAAGCCTACAATTTTTTATGCAGTTTTGAATCCTGCATATCAATCTAAGCATGTACACCCTTTCCAACTGCGCTATTTATTAGAAATTTGAGATACCTGTAGATATAAATTATATAAATTATTAGTCGCGAGCCGTGGCATAGTCAGTAGAGCTTCGGCTGCTGATCAAAGGGTTGGTGGATTGAGCCCTCACTGTCAAAATGTTATTGGTATATTGGTATATTAAGCGTTATTTCCACATAGCGATTTTGATTATTTCCTTTGTGTTTATCTTGTGTCGTCCCAGTTTTGGTTTGTTTATTTTGCAAGTTTTACATTATAATATGTCAAGTTCGGGCAACTTGTCCTAGCAATTCGTGACAAACGCCTAATGTTAATGGCCACCCATTCTCGGGAATTACGGCATCTGGGGAAAAAAGAAAAAAGAAAGAAAGACTATACAAAGTTGGGAAGCGAGAGAATGATTAAGAGGGTGTACGAGAGCGAGGTGGGAGGACAGAGAGGGAGAGGTAGACCGAAAGAGAGGTGGAAGGGTGGAGTGAGGAAGTATATTTATGAAGGTGGTGCTATTTGGGAGGAGGGGCGTCGACTGACTGGGGACAGAGGTGCATGGGGGCGGTTCGTTCGTGGCCACCCCTTCGGGGAGCGCGGCGTCAGGCAATAGATCAAGAGAGCCCTTGATGTCGAATTGCAAAGAGTGCCAGACGAGCCCATCTTCGCAAGGGAGCGAGCTGTCGCTTCAAACAGTCTGCTGCACCAAATCACCACCCATAACGAGGGGCGATGCGCTCCTCGGTGCCGCTAGAAGAGTGGCGAATACATCACAAGGTAAGGTAAGATACATAGATAGATATGCAAAGTTTGAAAGTCTGAACTAGTGTATCAAAATAGTAGGGTTATAGAATGAGGCAGGAGTGTTACTATTGTTCAGTTTTTCAATAGCCTTGGTTATGGCTTCTGTTGTATATAAGCAAATGCTATTTTTGCACTTAATATTTGAGGTTTATTTAAATTTATATTCAAATTCGTTATTTAGCCTACTAGCTCATTAAAATATACAAAGGTGACCCTGGTCTCTGGGTCTTCTGGATGACTTAGATGAGTGTGAATTTGTGTTTTGTCTTTGTGTGTTCATTGTTTTCTGTTGTGTTTTGTGTTTTCCCTGTTCTTGCTCTGTCTTGAGTCAGGCCCCCCCCCCCCCAAAAAAAAATAGGAAAAGTGGGGATTGGGCCTGAGTAAATAGATAGATAGATAAAACTTAACAAAATATTTGTATAATGAGCAGCGCTTTTGCCTTCCAGCAGTCACTTTGTTTGGTGTTGAAGTTGTCACTCTTGATACAATTGGGAGATATAAATATTTGCAATGTAAAGAATATATACCGGTACGGTCGGGGGAGTGCTGGAGTGACCTTGGTGATCCCTGGTGTGTTCATTGTTTTTCTGTTGTGTTGTGTTGTCCCGGTTCGGAATGGGCCCGAGGAAGTAAATAGATAGATAGACTAACAATTTTAAAGAGTATTAACGAGGTGATGCGTACATGTAGACTGGGATGGTATGGACATGTGGAGAGAATGGATGAACAAAATTGGGTGAAAAGATGCAGGTCTGTGATTGTGGAGGGAGCTGCACCAAGGGGTGGACCGAGGAAAACCTGGGATTGGACTATACGTGCCGATCTCACATCCAAAAACTTGACACGTGAAGCAGTCCTTGACAGGGTTGCCTGGAACGCCACCATTAGGACAAGAAACTGAAACTGCACGTATGTGTGGAGCACTCAGTCTTAAAATTTTATGTATGTATGTATATGGTATCTGGTAATGAGGTTATATAGTAAGCATGTTCTTGTTGATGTTTGTAGGCTGCTCGAGTGAAGGTAAAGATGAACCAGGTGAAGGAAGAGTTGGAGGAGTGTGTGAGGAGCCTGGATCTGGACCGTGCCAAGTTACTCAAAGAGGAACTCACCCGCCTCGAGAACCTTACCGAGAACATCAACTTGGACACTACTGCTCCAGAGGAGGTTGGTAACGCACATATATGATGGATTTATTAATTGCTGTTGTTGTTCCCCTAGGCTGTCTGACCGAACAGCCCCAAGGTTCCGAGCAAGGCCAAGGCCATAACCGAGCGGCCACAGAACCCTCCCTGCTTGTTATCCGCAACATAGGATCACTCACAGACCCCCAAACATATACACAGGCAAATAGGTATATTGATAACACCATTAACAGTGTAAGATTTCTCAATTTCACATACACACGGGTGGATGGGACTCGTTAGCCTTGGTCGGCAACTCATCTAGGGGAGACAACCTTATACAACTCCGGGTGGATGGGACTCGTCAGCCTTGGTTGGCAACCTGTCTAGGGGAGTAAACCTGATACAAATCCGTACTGCTTACCTAAGGGTACGGCAGGTTAGTGGATGGATTAGCCGAACACCACTGTAGAAAAATAGTGCTAACAAGATACACAGAGGGCCTTGGAGTCGGACGGATCCTAAATTGAGTGGTCAATCCTGTAAGTCCTTCATTAATCTGGCTCGGGTTGTCTCTCTCACAGGGAATAGGTCCGCTTGGGGGCATTCTGTGTATGGCCACCCTCGTAAGGGGAGTAAGGCGTCCGGCAATAGATAGATAGATAGACATACACACACAAACACACAGACTGCTATAGTGAAGCTGTAGATGATCCAGGTGAAGGAAGAGTGTGTTGGAAGCCTGGACCTGGACAGAACCAAGATACTCACAGAAGAACTCACCCGCCTTAAGAACCTTACTGAGACCAACCTTGTTACCACTGCTTCAGAGGTGATTATTGCTTGTTCACATATGTATAGACACACACACACATATATATATACCGGTACATATACTAGATGTGTGTGATTTTCTGTTTTGTTTTGTCTTGTCTTTCTGATGTGTTGTGATTTCCATGTTCGAGCTCTTGTCTCGAGTCGGCCATTACCATAAGAAAAAAACAAGGAAAACTGAGGTAAGTGCCTGTGTAGCCTATATACATATATTATACATACATACATATACTGTATTATCAAAAGTATGAGTGATCCATAATAATTATGTTTTTTCCATCAACCAACTTCACCTCTAAACTCAATTAATAAAATCAACAAATACATGTGGCACTCCAAGGACTCGAACCTAGGATACTCACATCGAAATTCCGCGCACTTATGCATTACGCTATCAAGACAGTTATAAGAAATATGCACAAGCCTACGATTTATTATGCAGTTTCAAATCCTGCATATTAATCTGAGCATGTACATATATTCCAACTGCGCTATAATTAGGATTTTTCATTCATATCGAGCCCTGTTTTGTGCTGCTTCACATTTAAAGTGTTAATGTTGAGATCAGACCGAAATACCTGATCCTACATCTTCTAGGTCTACCCCTTTGGGTAGCTCCCTCCAGTCTCCACATTCAGTCTTGCATAGCTTTTCAACCAATTTTGATAATCCATCCTCTTCACATGTCCAAGCCAACCTAACCTGTTGCATCTCCTTGCTGATACTATTAATACATAAAAGCCTTCTCAACTCCTCATTATTTACTTTATATGTCGGTGTAACCTCATATATCCATCGCACCATTCTCATTTCATTGTGATGCATCCGGACTTGGGCCGGTTTTCTGGACCACTTTCTTCCTCATGGTTAGCCCCATTAGTTTTCAGATGTTAAGATGTTTGCCCCACTAGTTAGTAAATTTTAAGACCTTTCGCCCCATTTCTACTTCAATATTTAGACCTTTCGTGCTATTTAGGTGTCGATTTTTTCCCTGGCGAACGATAGTGAGCCTGTATTGTTGGAAGAATCAGCCTTCGGCCGCTACATTTTTCTACCGAAAAATGTACAAATTGATCTAGAAGGGGGATCTAATGGATTTTTTTAAAATTTGATGGAGGTCTAGGGAGGAAACTAGAAAAATAATGAATACATGCAAAAATCGCCCAAAAAGTGAACCATCCCCCCTTAATATCATCCACTTTAACCGGCCATATTTCTGAGTTATACTTTATGGCACTTCTAATACTGTACACAAAATATGCACCTTTTCCTTAAAGCGAAGTCACCGAAGTGACAGTTCTCTCAAGGTTAGAAGCAGTAGCAGTTGTCTGACCTTTCCCCAGCCTCATCTTACTCTAGTGACAGATCCAGCTTCCTCCCCAGTAATAGTGTCAGTAATTGTGTCACCCACTGTAAGTAACAGAAGTTTACAGAACTTGTTAAAACGCTTTAGACTCACACTGGCAATTGACACTTATGAACAAAAAGTTTAACACAAACTTACCCTTATTTACTACACTGACAATACAGTATTTGTATTTTCATTCTTTGGTTGGCATTTACAGATTATGTATTTATTGATTATTAAAAGCTATTCAAAATTCTACTGGGCAAAGGCCCACCCTACACTCCTTCCATGAGAACCTTGTGTTGACATAATTAATTTAGTCCTTTGGTTTGTATTTGCAGCTTTAGATGTGTACTGATGTTGTTAAGTCTATTGTGATAGATTGGAAATTGTGATCCATAGTATCATAATACCATAATTTGATCCTACTTTATTATTTACAGATTCTAGAGGAGCGCACCGATGTAGGAACCCTGAGCAAATGCCTAATGATTGTATGTAACATGGTGGAGAGTGTGGATATCACCATGATGACCCCAACCCTACACTCCCTCCATGAGAACCTTGTGTTGACCTGCCTGCGCTCTCAGGACCCCGCTGTCAGGAACCTGGGGGTGCGAGCCCTTGGACTGTTCTGCCTCATCTCGAAGGACCTGGCTCATCAGCATATTGCACTTTTTATGCAGGTTAGTAGTTAGTAGTAGTAGTACAGTATGTGTGTGTGAATTTGTATTTTGTTTTTGTGTGTTCATTGTTTTCTATTGTGTTTTGTGTTGTCCTTACTCTTGCTCTGTCTTGAGTCCTCTCCCCCAACCCCCCCAAATAAAGGAACAACAAAATAGGAAAAGTGGGGATTGGGCCTGAGTAAATATATAGATAGTAGTTGTTGTTGTTGTTCCCTAAGCTGCCTGGCCGAACAGCCCCGATAGATAGTAGTATTTAATAATGCATCTTTATAGTAACTAAACCATATGTTACATAAAGCTTCGGACACACCTGCTCCAAACGTGTTTGAAAAGGACTCAAAAGTTTACCATCAACATCATTGTATACAATTTTGAAGTTAAATTGCCATAAATAAGCCTGTAAAAATATTATTCTAACATGTTCATTATAAAGTTTAACCCCTTCTGTACCGGCGACGTCTTTTGTATTTGATTTCAGCTATACAGTATTTAGCGTTTTTGTGAAGCTTAGGAAAGACATATGGTAGCTAAAAGGATTCATTGATATAGTCTGTAGCCTTTTAATGGGTAGACGTCCTTCCTAAGCTCAACAAAATAGTCTAATAGTTGCCCAAATATAATGAAAAGTACATCATCGGTACAGAAGTTTTTTTTTTTTTTTCCCCCCCAAGCTGCCTGGCCGAACAGCCCCGAGTCCCTGAGGAAGGCCATGGCCACGATCGGGCTTTCCCACAGAGCTCTCATTGAGTGTAGATTGTGTTGTTGTTGTTGTTCCCTATGCTGCCTGGCCGAACAGCCCCAAGGCCCCGAGCAAGGCCAAGGCCATAACCGAGCGCCCCCACAGAACCCTACCCGCCGACCACAATAAAGCCTGGGTGACCGAAGCCACTCCATGGCGGGGAGCTGAGGAGGGTGCGGAAACGCCCGGGAAACCAAAGCCCCACCCAGGGCCCTGTGCCCCTCAGCAATTATGAAGAGAAAGTTGAGGGGCAAGGGAAAAATGTGACGCTTTGGCTTCCAATCTTGGTAGATTGGGAGGTCAATCCACGGAAGAGACGCCGTCACTTGAGATCTAGAAAATATATAAGTAAAAGGAACAGTCAGAGTAAGCTATGGGTATGGCAGAGATTGCTCAGTTCTCACTCTGATAGACCAGCCCATCACCAGAGATTGTGTTGTTGTTGTTCCCTAAGCTGCCTGGCCGAACAGCCCCCGAGTCCCTGAGGAAGGCCATGGCCACGATCGGGCTTTCCCACAGAGCTCTCATTGAGTGTAGATTATGTTGTTGGCGTAAGTGGTTGTGTGAAATGCAGTCTTCTATGATGTGTTTAATGGTATGGGGTGCTGTGTTACATCCCGGGCAGGCGTCGACAACGGAGTCATCCAGTCTCTTCTGATAGCTCAGGAGAGCTGGATGGTGTCCGCATCTCAGCCTGGCCAGGTGGACTCTGTCCTCGCGAGGGAGGGAGGATTCGGAAGGATGGATTTCGGGAGGTCGTGCATGCAGCTGCGTGTTGTCTGTGAGTGAGTGGATGGATTGGCGAGAGATATGAGTATGGATGTGCTTCTGGAAGTTGGTTCGGGGTGGGCAGGGAGGGAGAGAGGACAATAATTGTGTGTGATACCGTGTGCTGGGTGTTGTTTTGATATTTCTTGGTGTCTGTGGGTGTGTTGCCATGTAGTTTAGTGGGTGGTCTTGGTTCGTGGAGGCTGCTACCAGGAATTGAGTGCCTCTCATGTCCAGATGGTCTTTGACTTTGAGGATTTTGGTTTCTTGATGTAGGTGATCTGTGGGTGCAGTAGCTGTGCAGCCTGTAATGATCTTCAGGGCTTTGTTTTGAATAGTCTGTAAGGTCTTATGATGTGTTTCAGCTAGGTTAGAAGCCCAGGCTGGGCTTGCGTATTCCATCACTGATCTTATGTATTGTTTATATACTGTGGTGGTAGTTTCTTTGTTGTGTCCAAATTTTGTGTGAGCAAGTGACCTGAGGGCGTTAAGTCTGGGTGTCAGTTTCTTTTTAATGTTTGTGGTGTGCTGTTTGAATGTCATATGAGTATCATATGTTACTCCTAGGATTTTGGGTGTGTGTGTATGTGTTAGGGGTGTGTTGTTTATGGTGAGTTGAGGGATGTATTCGTGTTCACCTGTCCAGCTTGTGAGCAGGGTTGCGGTGGATTTGGCTGGAGCTAGATTAAGTCTGTTTGTAGTGCACCAGCCATGTAGTGTGTTGAGATAGGGTTGAAGGAGATCTGTTGCTCTTCTTGGGTCATGGTGTGTGCATGTGAGTGTTATGTCATCTGCATAGGAGGCTAAGTTTATTTGGGGCGTATTGGGTGTAGTTATATCGTGCATGTACAGATTGAAGAGTGCGGGCGATAGGACGGATCCTTGTGGGACTCCGTTTGGAGAGTTTCTGATATTAGATGACTGACCGGCAAAAGATACGTGTGCACATCTGCCTGCTAGGAAGTTGGCCAGCCACCTTTTTGTGTTGTTGTGCATGTTTGTGTTGTAGATTTTGTTTGTTAGGTTGTGGCGGGGGATGGCATCGAAGGCTTTACTAATGTCGAGTGTGGCTAATAGTGATCTGTGTGGTGGTCTAGCTGAGTTGATGCCGTCAAAAGTTCTTTGTGTAAGGTCTGTGAGAAGAGTGTTTGTGGAGTGCAGTGGCCTAAAGCCATGTTGTGTTGGAGCTAGGGGTAGGTCGGGTGTAATTAGTTGTAGTACTAGGCGTTCCATGACTTTGGAGGGGGAGCAAAGGAGTGTGATGGGGCGGTGCGAGGAGGGTAGCGTGGGGTCTTTGTTGGGTTTGGGGAATGTGATGATGATACCATGCTTCCAAATGTCTGGTATTGTGTTGTGTGAATAGCTGTAGTTTGATATGTTAGTGAGTGCTTGTATGCCTTGTGGTCCCAGGTGTCTGAGGTGTATGTTGCTTATGTTGTCTAGGCCACAGGCAGGTGAGTGCTTGAGATTGTTGATGATATGCTTTGTCTGGTGATTGGTGAAGGGTATATAGTCAGGGTCTGTGGGGAATTGTCTCTTACGTCGGATGACACGTCGGTCGTCTTTGTGAGGTTTTAGGTGGCTGACATGTGAGAAGTGATTGATGAGAGTGTTTGCTTGTTGTTTACATGAAGGAGTAGAGTCTGTTGTTGTGATTGCAGCATGTGATTGTGTTGTGTTGCTGTTGGAAAGTGTGATGCTGTTTAGTGTTTTGTAGAGTTTTTTGGGGTTTGTTTTGTGATCAAGTGTTTGTAGGAAGTTATTCCAATTTAGTTTTTGTTGTTGTATTTTGTTGTTAGTTTGGGTGTTGAGTGCTTGAATTTGTTGTGTGATGTCTTGTGTGTGGGGTGCTGGGGAGTGTTTCAGTGTGTCGCGTTGTCTGATGAGGTTTTGAATTTCTGGTGTGAAGTTGGGGTTGTGTCTTTTTCTGTTACCTCTTGGAATGTGTTTCTTGTCAGCATTTTGGATAGTTTTATTGAGTATGTGTACAGCATTGTTGATGTTAGTGATGGGTGTACTGTTTAGAGTTGTGAAGTGTTGTTCTGTCTCATTTGTAAATGCTTCCCAGTTAGCTCTTTTATAATTGGTGTATGTGTGTTTGTGGCTAGCTGGGGTGAGTCTGGTTTTGGTGGTGATAATGATCGGGAGGTGGTCAGAGCCTAAGGTTCTGACCACCCTCCAGGATGTTGTGGGGGCGAGTTTTGGGGAGCAAAAGGTGATGTCTGGAGATGATGGGTTATAGAGGGCTTGGTGAGGAATATGGGTATGTTGATGGATGTCGTTAAGGATGATGAGGTTATCTGTTTGGTTTTGTAGTACCAGCCCTCTGTCTGTGTCGGGGTTGTCGACAAACCAGGCCGACGTCTTGGCGTTGAAGTCACCACCCAGGATGATGTGTGGGGTGTTTGTGATGCATTGTAAGTGTGGTCTGTATTCATTTGGTACTGTAGGGGATGTTTGGGGAGGGATGTACAGTGGTGCACCAACTTTCGCTACATCTCGATTCGCGGATCGCACTTTCGCGGCAGTGTCTAAATATCCCGCCGATTTGAGTTTGGCGGTAAAAACTCGCATTTTCGCGCCCGAGCTTCGAAAATGAAGGCCTATTCAGCCACAAGCAAGAGGATTCGGTAGAGGAAAAATAAATGTTTGTGTCGAAACACGACCCAATACCAGTATATAGTCACCCAATGACTATAACTAATCAATACACATACTTACAAATACTCAATACAATTATTTGTACTTACAAATAGGCCTACTCATGTTGAACGTACCTAGCCTAGTCACCCAATGACCCAGAATTGCTAAACCAACTAAAACTGGAATTGGTACACTTACTTACAGATATTCAATACTTTAATGAGTCTATAATACTGATTAGCAAAGCATTATAATAGGTTACACTGCTTAGACATAAGGTTATAAGGTTAACCTGTGCCACCGCCATAGGCGCCATTTGCAAATGCACTGTTTTGGGTTCAAGCGGCGCCATGATGCCATCTAGTGGCCTTAACTGAAACTGATGTCTTGGTTCAAATTATAGGCGCATTTTTGCTTGAGTTTTGGCTCGAGCCAAAATGCACCTCATAGTATCATATACGGTTGGAGCATCAGTATCGTACCGTAACGCTAAGTTCACTAACTGAACTCTACCAAAACATTGCATAGGCCTATGGCGGTGGTTCAGAAGAAGTATAAGAACTGTAATTCATTATTATGCCTTGCTAATCAGCACTATAGACTCATTAAAATATTGAGTACCTGTAAGTAAGTGTACCAATTCCAGTTTTCGTTGGTGTATAGCAATTCTTTGTCATTGGTTGCCTAGGTTTGTTCAACTTGGGAGTGAGTTTTCGTACATGCCCGGTCCCTATTAAATTAATTCCCATTACCTCAATGCCCCAACTTTCGCTTATCGCACTTTCGCGCCACTTTCGGCGGTCCCTATTGGCCGCGAAAGTTGGTGCACCACTGTATGTGTTTATGATGGTTATGTTGGATTTGTTGCCAGTGCGTATTTTAATTGATTGTATTTCTGTTGTGTTATCATTTGGGGGGAGGAGGGATTTGGTTTGTACACTGGTTACTATGTATGATATTTCATTGTGTACCAGGGTGATGAGTCCACCGCCCCCGCCGACAGCCCGGTCTTGTCTGATGGTGGTGAAATTATGAAATGTGGGTGTTTTTTGTGATGTACGTAGTTTTGTTTCTTGTAAGATGGCAATGTGTATGTTGTGTTGTTTGATGAAGTGTGAGAGTTCGTGTTTCTTTGTGTTAATGCCATCTATGTTCAATTGGAGAATGTTAATGTTATGTGCACGATGTATGTTGGGTGCTGCTGCACGAGGATGGGGTGGGGGTGGGGGTGAGGGAGGGGCTGGGGGTTGGGATGGGTGAGGTGGGATTGGGGAGCAGGAGATGGGGGTTGGAATGGATTAGGATGAGGTGTGGTGTGTTGAGTTGAGGATGTGTATGGTATGGGAAGGTTAGGTTGGTTAGGGAGGAGAGGTGGACAGGTTTTAGGGGGGGGAAGTGGATGATATGGGAAGGCTAGGTGGGTTGGGGAGGAGAGGTGGACGGGTTTTAGGCGAGGGATTTGACTGGGAGAGGGAGGGGCATGAGGAACAGGTCCAGGTGTTTGTGTAGTGTTTCTTGGAGGCAAGTGTTGTACAGGTGAAGTGGGTCCAGTTCCTGCATGAATTGCAGAGAACTGAACCCTTAGTGTGGCGACTCGAAGTGATGTGTTTTGAGCAAGTTGGACATATGTATGTGTACGTGGGTCCTGGGTTGCTCTCAATGTCTCCGGCTAGAAGAAGTCTTCGAGAAATGACAGCCGGAGAGTCATTTCTCGGTGTAGGAAAAACTGTGTGATGTGTGTGTGTGTGGTGTGAGAGGTGTGGAAATTCCCGGCGCGACCGAAGCCGCTCCAAGGACCCGTGCCCCCAGGGAGGGGGCAGGGGATAGTTGTGATGGTTTGGCTCCCGAAACTGCTCCCCGCACAGAAGTGGTTAAGGGTAGTTGTGTCCATGGCTTATTATTCTTGCATTGTCAGTACAGTAGTGTATTAGCCATTCTGTACCTGTATAGTATATATAGTACATGGCATATCAGTATACAGTACTGTACAGTACTGCAAGTCACAATCAATGTTGTTGTTGTTCCCCAGGCTGTATGGCCGAGCAGCCTAAAGGTCCCGAGCAAGGCCAAGGCCATAACCGAGCACTCCCACAGAACGCTCCCTGCTTACCACTAATAAAATCCAGGTGACCGAAGCCGCTCCCAGGCAGGGAACTGAGGAGGGTGCGGAAATGTCTGGGAAACCAAAGCCCCACCCAAGGCCCTGTGCCCCTCAGCAATTATGAAGGGAAAGTTGAGGGGCAAAGGAAATATGTGACGCTTTGGCTCCCAGTCTGGACCCGGGTTCGAATCCCAATATGTCAATGGGAAGATATTATTGGGATGGAATTTGTGCTGTACCTAGTATCAGTGCATTACCACAGCACACCGAAATGCCAAAAAAATACCCTCATTGTTCCCTGATTAAATAGCATTGTATGAATATTCCCATATTCAAAAATATGCTACAAGGGGGCAATGCCTAGTGAGTTAATTGCTCAATAGGTGGCGTTCTTAGAGTGAGGGTCCGAGTCTGTGGGAGTGAGACTGTGAAGCACAGAGGCGAGGCAGCTTCAGAGATGGAATTGCTTCGAGCCGTGAAGCTTCGCATGTCTCACTCCCTAGACTGGAGCAAGACCTCACGGGCCTCACCGTATTCAGCGGTTGAGTGTAAAGGCTATCAGCCTATGCCCGAGAGGGAGTAGTTGGAATATAGAAAAAAAAAAAAAAAAATCTGCCAACCTTGAGGTTGGCAGTAGGGAGGTCAATCCACGGAAGAGACGCCATCACTTGAGATCTAGAAAATATATAAGTAAAAGGAACAGTCAGAGTAAGCCATGGGTATGGCAGAGAATGCTCAACTCTCTCTCTGAAAGACCAGCCCTTCCCATAATGTTATAGGTAATCAGTTCTTGTCCCTATATCCACTAGATCTCCAGGATTGACGTGGAGCAGATTCAGATGACAGCCATCAAGTTTGTGATTGATATGCTGCACTTGTATGGCCTGGAGGAGTTTGTTGAGGCAGCAGGTGACATGACGGCTACGAGCGGAGCCGGAACACCTGCCAGGGGGGATCAATCGAAGGACGAAGGTGACGGAGCAGATGAAGAGGAGGAAGAAGGGGGAGCCATTATCTCTGCACTCTGTCAGGTGAGACAACTTGTGGAACTGAAAGGTCAAACATTTTAGTTCACCATAAACCTTGATGATAGTTTGCCTGTTAAGGGGAAACTGACCGTTTGTTTGGTCTATTAATTAATTTATTCACATATTTTTTTTTAGTTTCCTCCCTAGACCTCCATCAAGCTTAGAAAAACCCCCTAAATTTGTACATTTTTCGGTAGAAAAATTTCCCGGCCGAAGGCCGGTTCCTCTTAAAATTGCAGGCTCACTATCTCTCGCCAGGAACTAATCGACACCTAACTGGCACGAAAGGTCTTTAAATTGACAACGAAATGGGGCGAAAGGTGTTAAATCGCCAAACTAATAATCTTAAAACATTAGGGAGAATGGGGTCCAGAAAAACGGTCTGCCTCCCCTTAAACTGTCTTGATGGTGTAATGGTTAGAGCGTGTAAGTTCTGTACGAGATATCATGGGTTGGAATACTGGGAGAATCACATGCTTTCATTAATTTCATTTGGTGGTTATTAGTGTTAAGAACGATGTTAGAAATAATGTAAAGATAATGACCCTAACTTGACAGTTCTATTAATTGAAAGAAATAGTACTATACCCTGTTACAAATAGGTAGGCCAGAAATCATGAACCCTAGCCTCTGTAACTCAGAAGGGCTTGAGCAAATGGGCTGTACTTATCCACATCTATTACCTGGCTGACCTTTCGCAAATCGTGGAAATTATAATGTAAAACTTGCAAAATAAACAAACCAAAACTTATACGAACTCATTAAAAAGACAAAATAACTAATCAAAATCGCTATGTGGAAACAGCACTTAAGGAAAATAATAATTTATAAAAAAAAATTATAAATAAATTTATAAATAATAGAACACAAATATTAGCTTGATTACTCTAGTCGTTTGTGAGTTATAGAGGTTAATGTTGACAATTTTTGGCCTAGCTATTTGGAACAGGGCATAGTAATGGGCTATTAGAAACACATAACTGTTAAGGAAAAGCGATAGTAAAAGAAAAAAAAAAAGAAAAAGTAGGGATTGGGCCTGAGTATATACATACATACATACATACATACAACTTAGAATTACAGTCGATCCTCTGCTAACGTGCGTTTTGGAAACGCGGATTTGGTGGCACGCGGTACACCCCAAATATCCAAAATTTTGCTAACACGGTCAACACTTATACTGACGCGGGGTCTAGTCGGGCGCCGAACCTTTACTCCCGACTTTCGTCATTTACCGATGCTCATATCTCTGTAAATAAATGGCCTAACCAAGTTTTTATGCATACCGGAGGTAGATATGGTCGTTGCCGTGCATTGGGTGAAGACTAGAACACTCAACATTGTATTGTGTAATTATTGTGTGAGGTGAGAATAATTACCGAAACACACGTATGTTATTGTTGGCTATGTACAGTAGAGTGAGTGTGTGTTGTGTGCAATGCGTGGCTAGGCTATCTCGGCCGCCGAACCATTAGTCCCGACTTTCGTCATTTACCGATGCTCATATCTCTGCAAATAAATGGCCTAACCATGTTGTTATGCATACCAGAGGTAGATATGGTTGTTGCTGTGCGTTGAGTGAAGAGTAGACCATTCTAAAATGTGTAGTTATTGTGTGAGGTGAGAAATATGATGGCGGGATTTCAGAGCTTCGATCCGAAAATGGCGGCACTGCTGTGACTCTCTCCTTAAAAAACTAGCCTAGCCTAAACGAAATATTTATTCAGAGGTAAGAGTTGTTGCAATGGGCAAATCAACTCGATGCACATGTCAAATAACCTTTATAATTGATTTAATTATTATAACATAGGCTTCTATGGAGAAAAAGTGGACTTTGTGGAAATCCCCAGAACACAAAGGTACGTTTAACATGTAAACATATGGGTTCATTAACGCGGTTTTTGGTAACACGGGAGATTACCAGAACACATTAGCCACGTTACCAGAGGATCGACTGTACAGTATACAGTTTACGAACAAGCAAGGTGTCAAACCGGATCAATTTTGTGTGAAGACTTGAATGAATGTGAGAATACTACAAGAAAATTAAGATGAAATAGCATTGATTTAGCCATTTTATCACTTTCAAAGATATAATTTGAACTATAAACCATTATTTTATCTTTACATAAATATTATACAATAATAAAGACCAAAAATTATAAAATTATTTTATGTTGGACAACCTGCAAACAAGATTATTAGTGAACTATTGATTTTGAGTGTACAGTTGCAAGCACGAATAAGGTTACTGTACAATCGCGCTAATGTGATGTCTCGGCACCAAGTATGTTTTGATCAATAATTGGTATCGGCAAAATCTAAGCTTCATTTCTTCATATCGAGTGAAATATACAAACATGTTCCTACACTTAACCACCCTATTCAACATCTGACAGACAATAATACAGCACAGAGCAAGCCAAACGTAATGACAGCTGGGACATGACTTATTAGCGCGACCGTACACCCATTTGAATTAGTTATGAACACAAATTAGACACTACAATGCTTTATAATATCCCAATTCCCTAATGTTTCAGAACTTGGCTTTAAAGGTTCAAAGATTCAAGTAGATGCAACTTTAATTTTCTCCCGGCTGTCCTCATAAATAGATCATTATTAAATCAGGGACACAAACTTTGAAGATAATAAAATGTGTTAATCGAGAACACAATCATCATATCTGTACATACATATATACAAGTATAAAGACCATTTTTGTACACAGGGAATGTATTTACCTAATTGTAGTATACAGGGGTTGAGCTTTTTAGGCTTGTATTGTCCCGCTTCCTGAGTTACAATTATCTAACTTTGCCTTAAATGTGGTTACAGTCTCATGTTCTAAATGGCGGCTTTCCAGGCAGTCCTGTCAAGGGCTGCCCCTGTTATTCAAGTTCTTTATTTTGAGATCGGACCGGAGTACCTGATCCCATGTCGTTCTAGGTCTGCCCCTACGCGCAGCTCCCCCCACGTTCACAGTCCGGCATTTCTTCACCCAGTTCTGATCATCCATTCTCCCCATGTGTGCAAACCAACCAAGTCGGCTCGTGCGCATCACTTCACTAACACTCCTAATGCCTCGCCTGATACCCCATCCCCACATATCCACCTCACCATTCTCTTCTTATTCCGTTCCATTTTATTTATATCCTCTGCTTTAACCGGTCACGTCTCCGAGGCATAGGTCATTGCACTCCTAACAAATGCCTTTTATTTTTAAGCTTACCGGTATGTTTTTTAAGCTTGATAGAGGTCTAGAGAGAAAAAAACAAAACAAAACATAAATATATATATATACAGTACTGTATGTAAAGAGTCCCTACCCCCCTTAACTGAATATGTTTTTTCCATGGCATAGATGATGGATTTAGAGAGCACGGACGTACGGACCTTGGTAGCTGAAGGATTGTGTAAACTACTACTGGCCAGTCGTATAACGTCATCCAAGCTGCTCTCTCGACTTATTCTCATGTGGTACAACCCCGCCACAGGTAAGATACTGACAATGTACACTATATTATTATTATTATTCATATTAAAATTATTATTATTATGTACTCTCTGCACAGTGACGATGATCTTTTAAAATTGGGTGAGCCTGCGGTTGCTTATCAGCCGGCCTTTGTATCTTGAGCTTTCTCCAACACGGCTCTAAGGTTGGACAGTATAATCAGTTGCCTGACTTTATTAAGCAGTCTACATCTGTTGAATCCTTGAAGAAGCATTTATAGACCTTTCTGTTTTGATGTTACAACCTGTAAAAATTGTGTAGTGACAGATGGTTATAGAGTTTAGTATATATTACTGTATTATTGTATCAATAACTAAATTGTGTTGTAAATATGTTAATGTGGCTCCTCGGTGGTTGGGTCGGTTTGTTGTTAGTCTACGCTACAGGCCCGAGTTTGCACCTGGCCTGGTCATAACATCAAATTTTCGGCGGGTGCCCAACCCCGAAAAGGGTTGAAATAGGGGAGCTATCCCCCCGCCAAAGGCGGCTTTCTAGGGCCTTTCCTAGCTGATGCTGAGAGGATTGGGTTCTAGTCATGTGGTGATGGGCTGGTCTATCAGAGTGAGAACTGAGCAATCTCTGCCATACCCATAGCTTACTCTGACTGATCCTTTTACTTATATATTTTCTAGATCTCAAGTGACGGCGTCTCTAACGTGGATTGACCTCCCAATCTACCAAGATTGGAAGCCAAAGCATCACATTTTTCCCTTACCCCTCAACTTTCTCTTCATAATTGCTGAGGGACACAGGGCCCTGGGTGGGGCTTTGGTTTCCCGGGCATTTCCGCACCCTGCTCAGCTCCCCGCCATGGAGTGGCTTCGGTCACCCAGGCTTTATTGTGGTCGGCGGGAAGGGTTCTGTGGAGGCGCTCGGTTATGGCCTTGGCCTTGCTCGGGGCCTTGGGGCTGTTCGGCCAGGCAGCTTGGGGAACAACAACATCAAATTTTTAAAATTATAGTGTAAAACTTGCAAACTAAACAAACCAAAACTTGGACAAAGACAATATAAAGGCAAAATAACTAATCAAAATCGCTATGTGGAAACAACGCTTACTTAAATAAAATTTATGAAATAAAAGAACACAATCCACCACATAGGGTGTACATTACTAGACTAGGTTTGAAATCTAATCAGCCTGCTTCCAAGTCAATCAGGTAAGGAACACATGTTAGCAGATGACCAACTAAATGTCCAATTACATACATACATGCATCAAATTTTAAGATTGAGTGCTCCACACATACGTGCAGTTTTATTCTCTTGTCCTAATGGCTGCGTTTTTATCATATTGTAAATAAATTCACAATACAACTCGGTCCCACATAGTGCGAGCAGTTGGTCGACACAGTGCGTAGCACTATGTGTATTCGCACTATGGGAAAAACCCTAATTGGTCGATCGGTCCTCAATATAGCATACTGTACAATTATCTTTCCTTATATCATTATTTATACGGACACTAACATACCAAGAACAAACATTAATGATAAATATAGCATATCAATGGTAAATTAGACCTTACCTTGCCTTAACCCACGAAATCCGGGGGGCCTCATATGATCCCGATCGCTGTATCCGAGGCCCTTTTGGTACAGGCAAACTTCATAATTCAGTAGCTACTGATTGAGACCACCTAGAGCAGTAAATTTTTTTGCAAATTGTAAAACTTTTTGTTTTCTGTAGAATGCCGTTGAGATGACATCGCTACGACGCGTGGTTGCCGTGTTATGACGATTTTAGTGGCAATTTTTACCCGCGCATTTTGCCTCATATGAGGCCTCCCGGATTCCTGCCAGTACTTTTTCTTTCTTTTTTTTTGCCTCATATGAGGCCTCCCAGATTCCGAGGGTTAAATTCTACACTTAATACGATCACAAACCCGAGAATACGAGATAGCGTCACACAGTACAGGGTAAAAAATGTCTTAATGACCAGCCTCCCTCCGTGCCCAAGCTGCTCAAACACCAGTGACATCACAATTCAGGCGGGAAAATTGATCGCACTATACAAATTTTGGCCGCACTAATACAAAACTCCCCGGATTTAAACCATCTTGCCACCCGACTCGCTATAACAGATCGTATTCGCTTTGATTGATAATTTTGTTTAATATTTTTCATTACTCACACTAATCGAAAATCTCACTGTTTGTACTCTATTATACGGGACCGAGTTGTATATTTTGGAAGTGGATATTATGTACTATAATGTAGTATCCCTTGTGTACCAAACTGAGTAAATTGCGCACCAAAGGCAAGGAGATCAAAATTATCGTCATAGTAATGCACAATTATTTTTGTCATTTAATTTGCCATTGTAATTTTCAGAGGTAGAGATATGCGCTGCGGCAATGCAAACATTTTTATCATCTGATTTGTAAATTAATTGGTGGTTTGGTGATAATAATTGGAGGTGTTTGGTGTTGTGGTGAAATTAATAAAATATAGATTAATTTATTCTATGTAATGATTTTCAGAGGATGAGAACCTACTGCGTCACATGCTGGGTGTTTTCTTCCCTCTGTATGCCTCGTATGGGGGCAGCAACCAGGAGAGTCTGTGTGAGGCCGTGCTACCAACACTACACACACTCTTCAAGGCGCCTGTACGCTCACCCCTCGCTGACGTGGATGTGGATGATGTGGCCAGCTTCTTGGTCTCCATTACCAGCCCAGACTTTGTCACTCTGGAGAAGAATAACGTAAATATGAACATATTTTTTTCCCCCCTCTCTTTTCTCCAAGGAAGTTGAGGAAAGGGGTTGGGGAAGGAGAAGGTAAAGTAGGAGAGATGAAATACTATACAGTGCAATATTTTTTGTTCTTATTTAATCATGTTTTTCACTGCTATTTTCTTTTAAGTCACTATTAAACAGAAAAATGTATCATTTATTGCTTCCAAAGGCATGATAAGAATTATTGTAAAACTTCACATTAACTAGATATATTTATTAATAATTAAATTGTAAAGCTTATTTTGACTGAAATTAAGAACAATGTTCAGTTACGAATAGTCTCTCGTTTGCCAACATTACTTTAGCCTTGTGTTTTATTTTATTTGTTTATATATATTGTTTTGCTAAATCTTCAATGCTTATATCCACATAGTGATTTTGATAAGTTATTTTGTTTTTTATATTGTGCAGTTCCTGTTTAGCAAGTTTTAGATTTTAATTCCACAGAAGGTGAATACCCACGATACGCTGGTGTTCTCCATATGCTCAGACATACTGGCAGCCCCAGAGAGTGCCTGGATTAAGGTGTTGCTGCGCTGCCTCACCCACCTTAGCCTCACACCAACCAACTTTACTACACTGCGGCAAGTTCATGTACTGGCGCTCAAAATAGTCCAGGTGAGTTTTAATTGTTGAAATGATCTATTGTTAATATGTGTGTGTGTGTGTGTGTGTGTGTGTGTGTGTGTGTGTGTGTGTGTGTGTGTGTGTGTGTATTTACCTATTTGTATTTACCTATTTGTAGTATACAGGAGTTGAGCTTTTTAGGCTCGTATTGTCCCGCTTCCTGAGTTACAATTATCTAACTTTGCCTTAAAAATATGAATGTTTTTGGCACACACCACTTCCTCTTCCAACTGATTCCACTTACTTATACTTCTGTAAGGGAAACTATACTTTCTCACATCTCCTTTACATCTTCCTTTCATTAGTTTATATCTATGCCCCCTAGTTCTACCATTATCTTTCACAATATAACCCTTCTTGTCCACCTTTTCGAGTCCTCTCACACATTTGTACATCATAATCATATCGCCTCTCTCCCTCCTATCCATTAGAGATGGTAAATCTAATTTCTTTAATCTCTCCTCATATGGTAATTCTCTCAGTTCTGGTATCATCCTAGTTGCAGCTCTCTGAACCTTCTCCAGCTTCTTTATATGCTTTTTTAGATGTGGTGCCCACACCACTGTGTGTGTGTGTGTGTGTGAGTGACAGAGTGTATATGTGTTTGTGTATAAGTATGCTTGACCTTGCCATAGAGTGAATGGTTAAGGTGTCTGAAAATCTGTGTGTGATAACCCGGGTTCGAATCCTGGTGGATCACACAGTCATATATGCTTTCATTAATTTGCGATTTTGATAATTTAATTTGACTTTATATTGTCCTTGTCCCAATTTTGGTTTGTTTAGTTTGCAAGTTTTACATTTTAATTTCATTGGAGGTGTTTGGTGTTGTGGTGAAATTAATAAAAAATAGATTAATGTATTACTATGCTGCACCATCCACTAAGCAATGTCATTCTTTCCCATATTTTGATGTTTGTAGCATAATTTCTTGACCTGATCCACAGCATATATACAGTACATATACATACATACATACATAAATACATGCATATATACATACAATTTCTCCATCTATCTACCCGTACGGAACTCCCAGCGGACTATCCCTTATCCTTCAACAATACAAAAATCAATCCTTCATCTTCTCTCAATATTCTTGGTGTCTCTTTTTCTTCTGCTCTCAGTTGGAAGGACCGACCATATTACCAGTCTTGCTAAGGCAGCCTTCCAGAAGCTGGGTGTGCTCAACTGCCTTAGGGGGTTCTTTTCCCCTGTACAGCTTCTTGCTCTGTACAGGGGGATAGTGCGTCCTTGTATTGAGTATTGTTCACATGTGTGGGGAGGTTCCTCTCACACCGCTCTCCTAGACAAAGTTGAAAGGAAGGCCTTTCGTATCATTAACTCCGTCCACTCACCAACTGCAATCTCTCTCTCTCTCCGCCGCAATGTTGCATCTCTCTCGCTATTTTATCGCTACTATAATAATCAGTGTTCCACAGAGCTTTCCAAGAAGAACTGCAGAACTTCTGCTTATCAGAATTAATTTATCCCCAGAGCTACTACTCTTTGGAATTCACTTCCCTCGAATTGCTTTCCACAAACTTACAATCTACAAATGTTTAAATCCAGTTGTTACAAAAATTTTATGAATGGAGGATGCCTTTAGGCACATGGACCTTTTTGTTTTATCTGTGTTTTTCCTTCCTCCGTTCATTGTCTCAAAAAAAAAAAAAAAAAAAAAAAATGTATACCACCTCCTTTACGTAGGACACGTGGTACCCGTCTTGCAACTCAAGCCCACCCCTACTCTGTGCAACTCTCCAACCCAAGAGTGAAACGTTACTCTCAAACTTTCTTTTACTCAACAGCTGAGCTCTGGAACTCTCTCCCAGAATCAGTCTTTCCCTCTTCCTATGACTTAAATTGCTTCAAACTCCGTGTGTCCAGGCATCTTGGCTCGAACGTCCCTTGATTTTGGCCCTGTCACTTTCAAATATGGGGGAGGCACTCGCTATAGGCAGTTCTGCCTTTTGCCTCCCTCAATCACATAGAAAACAAAAAACAAAAAAATACATACTGTACATACATACATACATACATACATACATACATACATACAAGGGTTTACTGTCCTTTCCTATTAATTTTTAATTACTCAGAATGGGTTGCCTTTCAGCAGTTGGAGTGTACAGTAGTACAATAAATTCTTGCCATACCGGTAACACTGCCTCATCATGTCATCACTGGCAGATGTTGGCATAGTGTTAACCCTTTGAGTACCAGCGACGTGTGTTAGCTTTTAGTCTAGCTATATTAAGACGATTTTGTGCAGCTTTGGAAGGATCTGTGGTAGGTAAAAGGGTTGGTTGAGATAGTTCAAAGCCTGTTAATTGCTAGAGGTCCTTCCTAATCTGAATATAAGCGTCTAATAGTGGCCACAATATTAAGAAAATTACGTCACCGGTACTGTACGCGTTAACCGTGCCTCAGCCAGACTCCACAAAGTCTCCTTGGAGTACCTGCAGCCACACCCACCTCAACGGTTACAACCAGACAGTGCCATAACCAAACTTTACTGCATAGGATGACTGTTGGTCCATACTTGTGCCATTTTTTTTTTTTTTTTAAATGGAAAAATTTAAGTTAATGTGAGCGCTCGTGAATCCACTTGGAGAATTGGCGCTCGAACAAATAAAATACCAGCATATTATTTATTATTATTATCCCCCCTTTCAGTCGCCTTCTATGACACACAGCAGGTTACATACAGTAGGGTCTCACATAGAACGAGAAATTGGTCGATAAACGAGGCCGTTCTATGCGATTTCGTTCTATGTGAACACGGCATTTTGGTGGCCCAATATCGTCAATGTTCACTGTAAGCGTAAATATTTTACGTACGATATTTTGTACGTTTTGTACGATATTTCGGCGCTCTATATGAGAACTCCTCGGATTTGCCCTACTTTGATGGCAAAATCGTTCTATATGATCACATTCGTTCCTAACGAACAGTTTGGAACAATATTTTAGGTCGGCGTTCTATAAGAGACTCGTTCTATGCGAACATGTTCTATGCGAGACCCTACTGTACATACATAACATTTTAAGACTGAGTGCTCCACACATACGTGCAGTTTCAGTCTCTTGTCCTAATGGCGGCGTTCCAGGCAACCCTGTTAAGGGCTGCTTCACTTGTCAAGTTTTTGGAATCGAGATCGGCGCGTATAGTTCGATCCCAGGTCTTCCTCGGTCCACCCCTTGGTGCAGCTCCCTCCACAATCACAGACCTGCATCTTTTCACCCAATTTTGTTCATCCATTCTCTCCACATGCCCATACCATACCATTGTATGGGGTATATCCTTTTTCCTCCAATGATGTGAAGGTCCCTATACCACCTGGGAGTAAATCTTTACCTAATCATTCAGGTCAGCCCTATAAGAGTTCTGTTATGAAGCTCATGTGGTCTGGTTCAAGTAAGTACAGTACTTAAAAAGAATGGGTTATGGTGCTTTTCATGGTGATTTATAAGACAGATAACTACTTTATTGCAGTACCTACTAAATATTATTGCTGTTTGACTAGTTCCATAGTGAAGCTACAACAATCTTAATAATGTGTATTTGTTGCAGCGTATGAAAGAGAAGGTTTGCGTCAACGCAGCGGAACGGTTCCAACACGCTCTGGATGCTCTGTTGAAGAATGCCCCGGAGGAGGAGGAGGATACTCCAGCCACACCAAACATCTCTGTGGACCTGCTACTGGAACCTTCAGATGACTCAATAGCTGGTTTGTAGAATATTTATCTCAATCTATCTTGCTTAATGAGCCGTGGGAAGATTATACAGTATATTGTATATACTGTAGAAGTGTGTGAATTTGTGTTTTGTCTGTGTTTGTTCGTTGTGTTTTGTGTTTTCCCTGTTCTTGCTCTGTCTTGAGTCAGCCACCCCTCAAAAAAAAAGAAGAAAGAAAAGGAAAAGAGGGAAAAAGAAAGAAACAAAAATAGGAAAAGTGGGGTTTGGGCATGAGTAAATAGATAGATAGATAGATAGATTAAAATGTAAAACTTACAAACTAAACAAACCAAAACTGGGACAAATACCAATAAAATCAAAACAAGTTATCAAAATCGCTATGTGGAAACAATGCTTACTAAAATAACATTTATGAAATAAAAGAACATAATCCACCACATAGGGTGTACATTACTACATGAGCAAGTTAATCTGTTTCCCAAGTAAACTAATTGCACACATAACAACGCGCTATCATCACATTCAAGGAATTTTAGTCAATTTGGGAAGTCGGGGATGTTCTGGTAAATTTGACTAAACTCTGCATGAATAAAGAAACTACAATTAGTGTCAAAATGTTCTATTAAAATCAAATTTGCAACTTGACAAGACATAATAGTAAAAAATACAAATGTCTATCACTAACGATAGTGCTATCGGGTAGGTACCTGTAAGCATAGCATACTGTACTTCAAGTGACCCCTAACAATTACTACCCTACTAATAACCTACATTTATTGTACACATAAACCAAGGAAATCGCAAAAGCAAGCAATTGATACTATCGACAATGAATAACTACAATATAATATATACAAATATTTGAAAATATGAAGAAGGCACAATAGATTTAAACAAAAGAGTACTCTTTTAACAAGAACAATTAACCCGTACAGCCCCAGCGACGCGTCTGACGCGTCGGCGATGTATGTAACGCACAGCCCCAGAGACGCGTCTGGCGCGTCACCCTAATTGCGCCGACCGTAACCTCAGGTGTAGCCACTCAAGAGGGCTCAGATTTGTATGGGAACTGTGTACGTATCCCACGCAACCGTGCCGATGGTTGAAAACTCTCAAAGTCCACGTGCGTGCGCGTGAGCGCGCAATAACCTGTTTTTTTGGGGTAATTGCCTTCAATTTTTTACTCTTGTAAAATACGTTTTCGGGGGCTCTGTAGGACCATTCTTTAAGCTTTTTGAGCGGTTTTTCGTGGTTTTTCCTTTATTCCTAACCCATTCGCTATTGTTTCTGGAATAAAACAATTTTTTGAAAACCGGCCGGGTTCTGGTGAACAAACATTACAAAACTAGCCGGGGCTCCACGGGTTAAAGATAAAAATTAATAATTTAAATTGTAAAACTTGCAAACTAAACAAACCAAAATTGGGACAAGGACAATATAAAGTCAAATTAAATTATCAAAATCACTATGTGGAAACAACGCTTACTAAAATGAAAATTATTAAATAAAAGAACACAATCCACCACATAGGGTGTACATTACTACATGAGCAAGTTAATCTGTTTCCCAAGCAAACTAATTGCACATATAACAACGCACTATCGTCACGTTCAAGGAATTAGTCAAATTTGGGAAGTCCGGGACGTTCTGGTAAATTTGACTAAACTCTGCATGAATAAAGAAACTACATGTTAAATGTCAAAATATTATTTAAAATCAAATTTGCAACATGACAAGACATTAACAATAGTACAAAATACAAATATTGAAAAGATATCTATACTATTACAAAATAATTATATAAAATACAGTACAGCACTCACTAACGATAATGCTATCGGGTAGGTACCTGTAAGCATAGCATGCCTCAAGTGACCCCTATCAATAAGTACCCTACAAATAACCTACATTTATTGCACAAATAAACTAAGGAAATCGCAAAAGCAAGCAATTGATACTATCGACAATGAATACATATAATATAAAGACAAATAATTGCAAAATATGAAGTAACAACAGATTTAAACAAAGAGTACTCTTTTAACAAGAACAATCAATTTAAAAAATCATCAATATTAATATTAATAATAGAAAAAGAAAAAGATAAACAATAAATACAGACAAAAAATAATAAATACAGACAAAAAGTAAGCAGAGGTTATACAAGAAACTTCAAGTTAAAAATGCTTGATTAAAATTATTGATGTCAAATTTTAGAATACAGTCACAATAATTGACTCTAAAAAGATTAAATTTATGGAACAATTTACTTGCCTCAAAACCTCTGTCTACTAAGAGTCTGTATAGTAACCTAGCTCTAGCCCAAAAGTCATCTACTTTAGTGCAGATTTTACAAAATCTTATTAACTGGGAATAAAAACAATTATAAGTTATTTTACTATCGATATTACTACTAGGGAAAGGAAAGTTTAATAACAATAGAAAAAGATAAACATTAATACATACAGACAAAAAGCAAGCAGAGGTTATAATAGAAACTTAAGTTAATAATGTTTGATTATAATTATTGATATAAAATTTTAAAATAGTCACAATAATTGACCTTAAAAAGATTACATTTATGCAACAATTTACTTGCAAAAAAACCTCTGTCTACTAAGAGTCTGTATAGTAACCTAGCTCTATCCCAAAAGTCTTCTACTCTGGTACAAATTTTACAAAATCTTATTAGCTGGGAATAAACACAATTATAAGTTATTTTACTATCGATATTACTATTAGGGAAAGGAAAGTTTATTACGTTAATATTAAAATCGTCAACTTTGTGGTATATTTTAAGTGTGCACTGTCCATTAACCCGGGAACTGCCGGGAGACTCTTAAGAGTTCCCCCGGCGGACTGCGGGGAGACTCTTAAGAGTGAGTGAAAAAAAAAATCAACTTTTGACATCGAAAAAAAAAATATATATATTTGTATTTTTTTATTTTATTTTGGCCCCTGGGCCATGCAAAATCTCAGTCCCCTCCTTCCCCACTTTCCTCCTCTCCTTCAGTTATCACCTATTTTCCCTGTTATTCCCTTATTCTGAGGTATATTTTCGTGCTAACATTAGCGAGTTGCAAGCAGGGTGTTGTCATCACTGATGGCAAGCGAGTGCAAGAGAGAGAGAGAGAGAGTATCGATCGACTGTGTCTCAGTGGCCTTGGGGGAAATTGGCGGGAAAGCAGCTTGCCTCACCCATACATTATACAACTCGCGGGCTATATCTCCGATTTTGACCATCCAAACGCTGTTTTCACTCGTTTTATTGTTGTTTCAGGTTAATACCTTTATAATCAACCCATAATAGGCGCATATGGATAAGTATTAATGCTATTAATGGTACAATGAATATTTTAGTGACGGAAACACCTCAAATACGTCAGCACAGGGGGACGTTTCCAATTACCCCCATGCGCACTTGTTAGGTTAACAATCTGTATATTTATATCAAGAAAATTTTCAACTTATTCATTTACGTTACCTTGTGTGAGGGGGTCTCAAAACTAGTGGGGCTAAACATTAGGGAGAAGGGGGTCCAGAAAAACGGTCTGCCTCCCCTTAACTATGGTCTTGCGCGGAATGTATCCTAGGTTCGAGTCTTGGAGTGCCACATGTATTTGTTGATTTCATTAATTCATTAATTTCATTCATTATGTAGTAGTAGCTAAGGTTAGGATACCAAAGAAGTGGGTGAGGAGAGCTGGAGGGAGGCGAGAGAAAGGTGGAATGGTGAGGAGGGTGGAGAGACTACAGGAGGAGAAAATCAGGGAAGGGTACAGGAGACCAGTAGAAAAACGACTAGGTGGGTTCGACCTGGAAGATATGGAGGAAGTGGAGGAGATAAGCAAGGTGTTTAAGGAAGAGATCTGTGCAGCATGTGAGGAGGTGTGAGGAGAAGAGGGAGGGGAGTGAAAGGTACAGCATGGTGGACAGAAGAGGTAAAAATAGCTGTGGAAGACAAGAAGAAAGCATATAGAGAGTGGTTGGGTAGTAGAGGGAATGAAGATTTGGAGAGACAGAAACGAGCGAGGTACGTGGAGAGAAGGAAAGTAGTGAAGGAAAGTAAGAGAAGAGTAGATGAGGAATTTGGAAGGAATCGGAGTGTAAAATGGAGGGAGTGTAAGACTGTTCTGGAAAGAAGTCAAGAAAGTTAGGGAAGGTAGCAAGGGAAACAGTAAGGGCGTGAAAGATAAGAATGGGAGAATGCTAGCCGAGAAGCAAGAGAGAGTCGAAAGATGGAGGGAGTACTTCAATGAGTTGCTAAATGTAAGGCATGAAGAGCCAGCAAACATAGTTGGATATGGTATGGGAGGGAGAAGAGGAGAAGTAGTGGAGGAGGAGGAGGTGGGGATCAGGAGGTCAGAAGTGTGGGAAGCCATGAAAAGAGTGAAGTTGGGGAAAGCACCAGGAACAGATGGAGTGTGTGGGGAAATGTTGAGGTATGGTGGTGAGTTAGTGATCGAATGGGTATGGAAAATGTGCAAACTAGCATGGGAGAAGGGGAGGGCACCCGATGGCTAGAAGACTGTCATAATAGTCCCCCTATATAAGGGCAAAGGAGAAAGAGGAGTGTGTGGTAACCACCGAGGAATATGTCTTCTAAGCGTAGTAGGGAAGGTGTACAGTAGGGTAGTGATTGAGAGAGTGAGAGTGAGAACGGAGAAATGGATAGGCGACGAGCAGGGAGGTTTTAGGAAGGGAAGAGGATGTGTAGATAAGATTTTTACCCTGAATTGTGTTGTGGAGAAGTATCTGGAGAAGAAACAAAAGGTGTATGTTGCCTTTATGAACTTGGAGAAGGCCTATGACAGAGTGGGTAGAGAAGGTATGTGGAAAGTACTTAGAATATACGGAGTAGATGGCAAGTTGCTGAAAGCAGTGAAGAGCATGTATAAGGGTGCAAAGGTGGCAGTACGTGTGGAGAATGAGCAGAGCGAGTTCTTTGACCTGAATGTTGGGTTGAAACAGGGGTGTGTGATGTCCCCGTGGTTGTTTACTGTATATATGGATGGAGTCATGAAAGAAATACTAGGAAGAGCAGTGGATGTTGGTGTATTGCTGAAAAGGGAGGGAAATGAGTGGAAGCTGCCTATACCCACCCGTGTACCAGATAATCCTAATCATAATTCCCACCTACTGGACTTCTTTTTAACAACCAATTCAGAAAATTATGATGTTACAGTGAGGTCCCCGCTTGGATCTTCTGATCACTGTCTGATACAGGCCACCTGTCTATCATCTACCACACCTTCCCACTCTGGTTTGGTGACTAAATGGCATTACGATAGGGCAGACTGGGAGGGTCTTCAAGGTTTCTTTATTGATATTCCCTGGACCTCTTTCTTTTCTAATGATGCACACACCACCTTGAGCCACATACAAGATTTTGTAAAAATGGGAATGGAAACTTTTATTCCTCATCAAAAGTACAGTAAAAGATGTAATTCACCTAAATGGTTTGACCATAATTGTGCTAGAGTAACTGAACAAAAAGCAATAGCCTACAATGCATACACAAGATCAAAAACACATGAAGCCTTTAATTACGTTAGAAACATCAGAAATCATGCCAAAACTGTATTAAACCTAACTAAATCAAACTTTCTCCACAAGCAGGCAAATAAACTTCTAAATAATCCAAATGATAACAAAATATTTTGGTCTACTCTTAACTCATTCAAATCCAACTTCACTACTGCTTCATCCATTCCACCATTAAAATCTCCGACTGGCAATCTTGTAAGTGACCCACGAGGTAAAGCTAACCTTCTTGCGGATATTTTCTCCACCAACTCAACCTTAGATGAAATAAATCAAGATGTCCCTGTACTTAATTTTAATTCGCCTGAAATTCCCTCACTTAAGATCCACACCAGACATGTCAAAACTATTTTGCAGAATCTCTCAGTAGATAAGGCTCCTGGTCCAGATGAAATTCCTCCAATAGTACTTAACAATTGCTCCTTGGTGCTCGCTCCTGTATTGGCAAAAAATTTCCGTCTGTGTACTCATACCTCATGCTTCCCAGTACCCTGGAAAGAAGCAAACATCCATCCAGTTCCTAAAAAAGGTGCCTCTTCAGATCCATCAAACTACAGACCAATAGCTATAACTTCCACTCTTGGTAAAGTCTTTGAAATTATATTAAATAATCACATAATTAAGCATCTTGAGAATAATAAATTAATCAGTGATAGGCAATATGGTTTTAGACGATGTCGATCAACTGCAGACATTCTTTGCCTTCTTACGCATCAAATCAACCAAGCTACAGACCAACATGGTGAAACACATACAATAGCACTGGATATATCAAAGGCATTTGATAGAGTCTGGCATCAATCGTTATTGTCGAAGATGTCACACTACGGCCTTGCATCATTAGTTCCACTAATTTCTTCTAATCTTCATAACAGAAAAATATGTGTTGTTGTTGTTCCCCAAGCTGCCTGGCCGAACAGCCCCAAGGCCCTGAGCAAGGCCAAGGCCACAACCGAGCGCCCCCACAGAACCCTCCCCGCCGACCACAATAAAGCCTGGGTGACCGAAGCCACTCCATGGCGGGGAGCTGAGGAGGGTGCGGAAATGCCCGGGAAACCAAAGCCCCACCCAGGGCCCTGTGTCCCTCAGCAATTATGAAGAGAAAGTTGAGGGGCAAGGGAAAAATGTGACGCTTTGGCTTCCAATCTTGGTAGATTGGGAGGTCAATCCACGTTAGAGACGCCGTCACTTGAGATCTAGAAAATATATAAGTAAAAGGAACAGTCAGAGTAAGCTATGGGTATGGCAGAGATTGCTCAGTTCTCACTCTAATAGACCAGCCCATCACCACATGACTAGAACCCAATCCTCTCAGCATCAGCTAGGAAAGGCCCTAGAAAGCCGCCTTTGGCGGGGGGATAGCTCCCCTATTTCAACCCTTTTCGGGGTTGGGCACCCGCCGGAAAAATATGTGTAATGGTAGATGGCCTTTATTTTCAATTTCACTCAATAAATGCTGGTGTTCCCCAGGGATCAGTTTTGGCCCCAACTCTGTTCCTCATTCATATCAATGATCTCATATCTACCACTCATAATCCAATACATTCCTAGAAAGATGACTCAACACTCCACAGTTCCTTCACATTTACCAATTCTTTCACCCAACCCGATCTTATAAATTCAAAAATAAACACTGCAATTTCTCTGAACCAGAACCTTTCTAGAATGAATGAATGAGGACAAAAGAATCTAGTTTCCTTTAATGCACAGAAAACCAAGTACAGTACATTCAATTTTCTAACCGACAGAATCTCACTGACTCCTATATATTTTTTAATGATGTAAATATTCTCACTTCCCCTAGTATTGACATTCGCGGTGTAACATAAACTACTAACTTGAGCTGGACACATTATGTTAGAAGCATTGCTAAGAATGCCTCTAAAAAACTGGGACAGAGTTCGAGAATTCTTCACTGACGAGCAGTTGGCCGTAATATATAAAAGTCATGTGCGTTCTCAGATGGATTACTGTTCACCTCTGTGGGGTGGAAGTGGAGTGGTTGCATTGAGGCAGTTGGACAAAATTCAAAATAAAGCTATTAGATTAATCAATAACCCTGCAATCACACAGGACCTTCCTACATTATCCATACGAAGAAACGTTGCATCCCTTGCATTATTCTACAGATATTTTCACAGCAATTGTTCCGAGGAACTTGCTTCAATTGTGCCACCTCTCCACATCTTTCCCCGTAGAACTAGGGCAGCTGAGAGCGCCCATGAATTTACACTTTCTCCTCCACAATGCAGAACTTCTGCTTATCAGAATTCATTTATCCCCAGAGCTACTACTCTTTGGAATTCACTTCCCTCGAATTGCTTTCCACAAACTTACAATCTACAAATGTTTAAATCCAGTTGTTACAAACATTTTATGAATGGAGGATGCCTTTAGGCACATGGACCTTTTTGTTTTATCTGTGTTTTTCCTTCCTCCGTTCATTGTCTCTTTTAAAAAAAAAAATACTGCTGTTTGCGGATGATACAGTTCTGATGAGCGATAATGAATGGGAGTTGGAGGGTCTTGTAAATGAGTTTGGAACAGTGTGCGAAAAACGGAATTTAACGGTAAATGCGGGGAAGAGCAAGGTTATGGTCTTCGAAAGGGGTGAAGTCACAGAGTGTGAGGTGAAGTTGAACGGTTAGGCTATGGAGATTGTCAGCTCATTTAAGTATCTGGGCAGTGTGTTGAGTAAAGATGGGACTATGGATGAAGAAATGCGGGAGAGGGTGCAACAGGGGAAGAGGGTTGTAGGAATGTTGAAAGCAGTAACAAGAAATAGGGTGGTCAGTATGGAAGTGAAGAATTCCTTGCATGCCGGTGTGGTAATCCCGACACTAACTTACGGAAGCGAAGCATGGACGTTCAGGAAGAGACTCAGACCAAGAGTGAGAGCGGTGGAAATGAGTTACTTGAGAAGTGCGTGCAGAGTTACATGGAGGGATAGACAGACGAATGAGGAAGTAAGAAGGAGGTGTGGTGTGGAGGAAAGTGTGAAAAGGAACAACTTGAGATGGTTCGGCCATATGGAACGTATGGAAAGCGAGAGAATGACTAAGAGGGTGTACGAGAGCGAGGTGGAGGGACAGAGGGGGAGAGGTAGATCGAATATGAGGTGGAAGGATGGAGTGAGGAACTACATGAACGAAGGCGGTGCTGGTTGGGGGGAGGGGCGTCGACTGACTGGGGACAGAGGTGCATGGGGGCGGTTCGTTCGTGGCCACCCCTTCGGGGATCACGGCGTCAGGCAATAGATAGATAGATAATAGATTAATTGAGTTAAGAAGTAAAGTTGGTTGGTGAAAAAATACGAAATAATGACTCCTTCCAGACCTATGAAAGTTCCTATGGAGCTCAGTGGTCTGGTTAATCTGTTCTACACAAATATAAAAAAATAATGACTCTTTCCAGGCACCAGCATGAACAAATCCGTGGACAACACCATCATCCGGAAGAAGAGGATGCTGTACAACCAGACTCACTCGGACCTTGAAGTATTCTCCAGTGAGGTACGCAGTTACATATCTGTTTATGCGGTTTTATTTCGACTGACGACGGTAAATTGAATCTCTTAGTAACTAGTTTATTGGTAGGGTAAGAAGGGGTAATTTCGCCGAAAATCGTGGTTGATGAATAGAAACTGCCACAAATGGAATTTTTACATTTTTATTTTTTTATCTATACATTCAGCCTTTCTGCTATACAGTAGATGAAAAAAAAAATATATATATATATATATACAGTATATATAATGTTTTGGCCATGCCGCCGATTTTTTTTTAAAAATTACTCCTGCGGCGAAATTACCCCGTATGGGGGGGGGGGGGATTTCGTCGCAAGCTGTTTTACGCATCTTCTCCCTATTAAACTAGATAAAATTATATGATTAATGGCCAGACAAAACACTAGCGCACAGGTAAAACTAATGAAAACATGCACAAACCCAAACTGCCACTAAACATGCCAATAGAAGAACGTCGCACGCACACACACACACACACAACTGAACAGAGATGCAGGGTGTGTCAGACGTGTAGGCCTAGGCGCCACTGTGTCTAGTGCGGGTGTGGACGTGTAGTGCGGGTGTGGACATGTCTAGTGCGGGTGTGGACGTATTTAGTGCGGGTGTGGGTGCGGTGTGTAGGGTGCTAATGCAAATTACTAGCAGCTGATGGCGACTGCCAACACTGTGTCACACACGCCACCACAGTGGATGCACTCACGCACAAACACCCCCACACGCCCGGTTCCGGTTATGGCCTTCCTTAGGGACTCGGAACTGTTCAGCCAGGCAGTCTAGAGAACAACAAAAACAACTATAGTCTATTCCTTTCCAGCTGAGGGTAAATTGCCATATTACTATCTTGGTTACTCAGCTATAAGGTAGATTTGGTAGCGAAATATGTCGTTTATTATGAAAACTTGGGAGTAAAACGACACATAGCCATAGCAGTTTCATATTTCTCCATTACGTATCGAGAAATCAGCTGCTAAGGGATTCAATTTACCATCAGCTGGAAAAAATAGACTATAGGAGGGCGAAAGGCATGTAAAAAATAGAGTTAGTTGGAGTAAAGTGGTATATAGGGTGGGATGATGCACAAGGCAATGACACAGACCAAGTTTTCATGAAGGGGTTGGTGTAAACCGTAACTGATCTTGGAAATTTGTATTGCCTTTGCCTGGTCATTGCTATTCTAAATGGCAAGAAGGTGTGCATATGATTGAAAGAGTGTGATTATCCGTAAGGTTTTGCTTTAAATTTGTCCCTATTATTATTGTTATTATTTCTCTTGGAGTTCTGTTTTACTGTGAGCCACCTTGGCCAGTTAGGAAACAGCTTTTTGTACATACACACAAACGTATCTAATGACTGTGTATTTTTTCAGAGTGATTTGGAAATAGAGAAAAGCCCCAGCAAACGTGTAGCTCGCAGTCCCTCGTCCCTGATGATTGAAGACAGCAGCGACATCGGTACTCCACCCTTCACAAGCACTCAGATCAATAATGTAACGATTTCTAAGTTACTGGTAAATAGGACTAGGCTAATATTAATATAAGGTTTCTTTAGTTACATAGCAATACTACTAATTAAAATATAAAACTTGAAAATTAACTCAAAAGTTACTGTTCAAATTAATATAACAAACTCATTAAAATTAAATACTATCGAAACGACAACACACTAAACATGTGAGGCATCTTCTGTTACATACAATTTATAATTACTGGAGTCCTACCTTAACCCTTCGTCTGCTAGCAATTTTTTAATAAAATGTGCGGCCACTGCTAGTAAAATGTTGAATATTTACTTATGAGCTAAAGGGGTTTAGAAACATTAGAAAACATTGAAAACAGCCAAAATAGTATGCACAGAAGGCGGGAACATAGAAGTTGTGTTCCTTCGAAATAGAGTCTCGTTATGTAAAAATGTGGCTGTAAAACCTGTGAACACTGGTGCGGAGCTTGTTGCGGTGGGTGGGAGCGGCCTTGACGGCCTTGATTACGCGTAGGGTTATGTATCACTTCACCATACACTCCGAACAAGCTCTGAGTTCGTATTTCTGCGAATGTAGATTTATCTATTTTTTGAGAATTTTTGAAGTTCAGACGGTAAATTTACAGCGCTGGCAGTGACCACCCATAAAGTGAAGGCCGGAAAGTTAAGGCGGTGGCAGACAAGGGGTTAAGGGGAAATGAATATGTATGTATGTACCATATATACTCCGGCACATACCCCATAGGTAGGGGTGGCCGACTCGATACATAGGGTCTGGGACCACTTTTGCTTTCCCTCGCCCCTTTCTCTGTCTCGTCTAGTAGGTGAATTTTACATGGGGAGGCGGATTACTAGCCCCCTGCCCGAATATGATAATGAATAATTGAATATACAGAATAAAGTAAATAAATTAAAATAACTTTCATTATGTGTTTTTTAATAATGTATGTATGTATTATGTATGTATGTATGTATTATGTATGTATGTATGTATTATGTATGTATGTATGTATTATTTGACCCCACAGAAGGATGCCTCAGTCAACATAACAGGCAGGCTGTCGGCTGTCATCATACCCGCTTCAGATACTGAATTGGAACTGTAAGATTATTGCTGTTTTTTATTACTTTGCTATGTTAAAACAACATCCAGCACACGCTATCACACACAAATACTATCTTCTCTCCCTCCCTGCCCACCCCAAACCAGCTTCCAGAAGCACATCCATACTCATATCTCTCGCCGTTCCATCCACTCACTCATAAACAACACGCAGCTGCAGGCACGACCTCCCGAAATCCATCCTTCTGAATCCTCCCTTGCTCGCGAGGACAGAGTCCACCTGGCCAGACTGAGATGCGGACACCATCCAGCCCTTCTGAGCTATCAGAAGAGACTGGATGACTCCGTCGTCGACTTCTGCCCAGGTTCAGAGATGGTATCTCCTAGGTAACAAAACTTGTTCACCAGCTCCAAAGACTCATTTCCAAAATTCACAGCCACAGGATCATCACTTAACACAAGCTCGCCTTTGCACACTACGCACTCAAATTTCTCTATTTCTGACTTATCCTTCGGCAGGGGCCCCTTTATTCTACTACAGCCCACACACTGCACATGGGTATGCACCGCTCTTTTCCACATTGCCTCGTCTCAACCTACAATGCATAACCTTGGTTTTGTTATTGACTCTTAAACCCTTGCTCGCCATGCCCTCTCTCCACTTTCTGAATTTGGCCTCAGCATCCTGCATACTGTCAGCTATTAGGACTAAATCGTCTGCATAAAACAGTTCCAACGGGAGTCCGCCTCTAAAAACTCTAGACAGCGCCTCCAAGACCATAATAAAGAGGAGGGGGCTTAACACTGAACCCTGATGGACTCCAACACGGACTGCGAATTCATCACTCAGTACACCTTTCACCCTCACCGAACTTCGCGAATCCTCATACATCTTCATTATCACACGCACCAGCCACTCTTCCACACCAAGTTGTAACACAGCACCCCATACTATTAAACATATCATAGAAGACTGCATTTCACACAACCACTTACGCAAACAACACAATCTACACTCCTTGAGAGCTCTTGGGAAAGCCTGACCGTGGCCATGGCCTTCCTTAGGGACTCGGGTCTGTTCGGCCAGGCAGCTTAGGGAACAACAACAACAACAAACTTTGCTATGTAGGGATATGTATTTACAGGATTTGTTCTTAACCCGGGAACTGCGGGGAGACTTAAGAGTTCCCCCGGCGGACTGCGGGAAGACTCTTAAGAGTAAGGCTTTTAAAAAATCCATTTAAAACCCCCCCCAATTTTTTTTTTTTTTTTTTGCCCCTGGGCCATGCCAAATATCACTCCTCCACCTCCCCTCCTTCCCCACTTTCCTCACCTTCAGTTATCACCTATTTTCCCTGTTATTCCCTTATTTTGTGGTCTATTTTTGTGCTAACATTAGCGAGTTGCAAGCAGGGCATTGTCATCACTGTTACCAAGCGAGTGCAAGAGAGAGAGAGAGAGAGAGAGAGTATCGATCGACAGTCTCTCTCCAGACGTGGGGAAAAGTGGAGGGGAGGGAGGTTGCCTCAGCCATATATTATGTAACTCCCGGCCTGTATCGCCGATTTTGACCATCCAAACGCTGTTTCCACTTGTTTTATTGTTATAACAGGTTAATACCTTTATAATCAACCTATAATAGGCGCATATATATAAGTATTAATGCTATTTATGGTAAAATAATTATGTTAGTGATGGGAACAGCTCAAATACGTGCGCACAGGAGTGTGGTGCCTCATACCCCCCCATGCGCACGTCTTAGGTTAACCCGGGAACTGCGGGAAGACTTAACCCTTGTCTAGCGGGCCCTCTGTGGCCGTTTTGGGCCTTTTCAGGCCATTCTGACTGCTATATCAACCATCAGTATGAAAGGAACTGTATTGCGCCAAAAACTAGGCGGAAATCGCTACAGAATGACGCCACATACAGCTACGTAGCACTCGTGGAGCACTGACAGTGTTACCTCGAAGATGGAAGTTTAGCTGATTTTGCTACATTGCTCACTTTTAGCGAACTATTGGTTACACTGTCATCCTCCCGCGCGGTGGGGGAACTGGAGTTAGTGTGGGCCGGGAGGCCACAGATGTCGGACGTATGGATCATTACTATCCCACCCATTTTCACTCGATTTTCACCCTTTTTTCACCCGTTTTTTGCCAGTTTCTTTAACTCGACTTATGTTGCGCGCCGCTAGTTAAGGGTTAAGAGTCAGGGGGAAAAAAATAAATTTAAAACCGATTTTTTTTTTTTTTCCCTGGGCCATGCAAAATATCACTCCTCTACCTCCCCTCCTTCCCCACTTTCCTCCCCTCCTTCAGTTATCACCTATTTTCCCTGTTATTCCCTTATTCTGTGGTATATTTTCGTGCTAACATTAGCGAGTTGCAAGCAGGGCATTGTCATCACTGTTAGCAAGCGAGTGCAAGAGAGAGAGAGAGAGAGAGTATCGATCGACAGTGTCTCTCCAGACTTGGGGAAAAGTGTCGGGAAAGGAAGTTGCCTCAGCCATACATTATGTAACTCCCGGCCTGTATCGCCGATTTTTACCATCCAAACGCTGTTTCCACTTGTTTTATTGTTGTAACAGGTTAATACCTTTATAATCAACCTATAATAGGCACATATGGAGAAGTATTAATGCTATTTATGGTAAAATAATGAAACAGCTCAAATACGTGTGCACAGGCAGAGGTGTCTCATACCCCCCATGCGCACTTCAGAGGTTAATGGGAGATGGTTGGTTTTTCTGTTCCCCTTCTTCCTCATGTTTATTCCCATTAGTTTTCAGATTTTAAGACGTTTGGCCCATTAGTTTTCAGATTTTAAGACCTTTCGACCCATTTGTTTGTCAATTTTAAGACTGTGTCATTTAGGTGTCAATTTTTGCCTAGTGAGCCTGTAAGTTAAGTGGAATCAGCGCTCGAATGTACAAATTTATCTTGAAAGAGGTTCTTGAGGGGTGTTTTCTGAAGCTTGATGTAGTAGGGAGGAAACTAAAAAATAATAAAATAAAAAGATAAATAGATGAGCAAGTAAATACGCCCATCTCCCCTTATAATGGTAGCGGTTTCTTTATGTAAAATTGTCCACATACTCAGAGAGGACATTTTTGGAGTCCACATGGAGCACGGGTAGCGTTCTAAGCACATACAGGTCTCCCTCGATTTACGATTGGGTTACGTTCCTGAAAACCCGATCTTTAATAGAAAAATCATATAGGGAACCCTAAAATTAATGGGGTAAATGGGGATGCATTCTGGGACCAGCCAAAACCTATAATAATGTTGTAAATTGGGGGATCGGATAGTGAGGGAGACCTGTATACGGGAAGTCCAGGATTGATGCCACGCTAACTGAGGGCTTTTTTATCCCTCATCCTCATTTCCTCCACCCCTCTCTGCATCTGGGTGGATGGGAGTTGTCAGCCTTGTTCGGCAACCTATCTAGGGAAGACAACCTTATATAAATCCGAGTGGATGGGACTCGTTAGCAACCTGTCTAGGGGAATAAGCCTTATGCAAAATATCGAAGGGCGACATGCTCATCGGCGCCACTTTCAGGTGGCGAATTCTACAATAAATACAATAGATAGATTGACGTACATCTGAAATGAAGTAAACAAGTGTCACATATAAGATAAATATGCTTGCACCTGATGAGCATAATGAAGTTGATTACACTGGTTATATACTACTCGCCAAAGCCACTACAACAGTTCAGTAACCATACACTTTAAAATGTAAAACTTGCAAACTAAACAAATCAAAACTTGGACAAAGACAATATAAATTCAAAGTATCTTATCAAAATCGCTATGTGGAAATAACGCTTACTAAAATATTGTTTTTGTTATGCTGGATACCTTGCCTTGGTGGGATATGGCTTTAGTATTTAATTATACTGTACAGTATATAAATATATCTTCATATTATAGTTAGTTTTGTTATTGTGGGCTGCTTCCTTTCTCTTAAATTTTGTATATTGTGTATTTACCTGTTTAAACAAACAATAAAAATTGGTTCTTTTAACAAATGTTCGCCTAATTGATTATATTGCACGGCAGTACACCGAAGATTGACGGTGATAGTGAAGACCTAGTAGACCAAACATCCCAAGAAGACCAAGAAGATAAAGAAGACCAAAAGGACGGAAATGACCAAGACGACGGAGAAGATCAGGATATGGTTAACTCGGAGGGCTTGTTAGATTCACCCAAGCCTCCCAGTCCCTCGCAGCCCGTCAGTAGTGCACCGCGTCGCACCTCTCCCCGGGGAACCGATGCCATGCACGTACTCAGGTAAATACTCCCCAGATGAGTTAACCCCTTCTGTTTGGTGATGGGCTGGTCTATCAGAGTGAGAGCTGAGCGATCTCTGCCATACCCATAGCTTACTCTGACTGTTCCTTTTACTTATATATGTTCTAGACCTCAAGTGACGGCGTCTCTTTAAGTGATATAGTTCAAAGCCTGTAAATTGCTGGAGGCCCTTTTAAAATTGCATAATTTTGTCTAATAGTAGCCAGAATAAAGTTTAAAAGATGTTGCGGTACAGAAGGGGTTAATTATACCGTTTCTTTTCATCTATCTATCTATTTACTCAGGCCCAATGCCCACTTTTCCTTTTTTTTTTTTCCAACTGATAAATTGCTAAAGTTCCATAAAGATTTTTCAGTGATTTTGAAGATTTTGTAGTGAAATATGGCGCTAATTATATATATTTGGTGTTAATATGATGCAGAGACATAGTATATGGTGCTAATTATATATATTTGGTGTTAATATGATGCACAGACATAGTATATGGTGCTAATTATATATATTTGGTGTTAATATGATGCACAGACATAGTATATGGTGCTAATTATATATATTTGGTGTTAATATGATGCACAGACATGGTATATGGTGCTAATTATATATATTTGGTGTTAATATGATGCAGAGACATAGTAGTAGCATATTTGGTGTTAATATGATGCAGAGACATAGTATATGGTGCTAATTATATATATTTGGTGTTAATATGATGCACAGACATAGTATATGGTGCTAATTATATATATTTTGTGTTAATATGATGCACAGACATAGTATATGGTGCTAATTATATATATTTGGTGTTAATATGATGCAGAGACATAGTATATGGTGCTAATTATATATATTTTGTGTTAATATGATGCACAGACATAGTATATGGTGCTAATTATATATTTGGTGTTAATATGATGCACAGACATAGTATATGGTGCTAATTATATATTTTGTGTTAATATGATGCACAGACATAGTATATGGTGCTAATTATATATATTTGGTGTTAATATGATGCACAGACATAGTATATGGTGCTAATTATATATATTTGGTGTTAATATGATGCACAGACATAGTATATGGTGCTAATTATATATATTTGGTGTTAATATGATGCACAGACATAGTATATGGTGCTAATTATATATATTTGGTGTTAATATGATGCACAGACATAGTATATGGTGCTAATTATATATATTTGGTGTTAATATGATGCACAGACATAGTATATGGTGCTAATTATATATATTTGGTCTCAATATGATGCAGAGACATAGTAGTTGCATATTTTTCCATTAAGTATCGAGAAATTAGCTGATAAAGGATTCAATTTATCGTCAACTGAAAAGAAACAGTATAGTTAGGTACCATTGCCTGTATTGAATGGTGGTACACATTTTATTAAACATTACTATACCCTCTCCAGGTAGTCCAGAAATTGTGAAACCTAACCTCTGTAACTCAAATAGGGATAGAGCAAATGGCCTGCAAATTTCCACCCATATATATTCTCTGGCTGAACCTTCCCAAATAGTCGAACTATTAGCTTGATTACTCTAGTTGTTTTGGAGTTATAGAGGTTCAAATTATGTATGTATATACTCAGGCACATACCCCAGTGATGGAAGTGATAAAATGGCCAACACGTAGCTATTTCATGTTACTTTTCTTGTATTTCTTCTCATATTCACTAAAGTCTTCAAACATGATTGCTCCGGTTGTTGTTGTTGATCCCAGGCTGTTTGGCCGAGGAGCCCCAAGATCCAGAGCAATGCCAAGGCCATAACTCGTTAGACATTCTGCTCTTTGGCTGTCTTGATACCGTAATGCTTAGTGTGCGGAATTTCAGTGTGAGCATCCTAGGGTCGAGTCCTTGGAGTACCACATGTATTCATTACTTTCATTGATTTTGTTGATTAGTTTTATTTGTAAAGTTAATTGGTGGGTTGGTGAAAACAAATATGAATTAATGTTGTTGTTGTTGTTGTTGTTCCCCAAGCTGCCTGGCCGAACAGCCCCAAGTCCCCGAGCAAGGCCAAGGCCATAACCGAGCGCCCCCACAGAACCCTCCCTGCCGACCACAATAAAGCCTGGGTGACCGAAGCCACTCCATGGCGGGGATCTGAGGAGGGTGCGGAAACGCCCGGGAAACCAAAGCCCCACCCAGGGCCCTGTGCCCCTCAGCAATTATAAAGAGAAAGTTGAGGGACAAAGGAAAAATGTGACGCTTTGGCTTCCAATCTGGTAGATTGGGAGGTCAATCCACGGAAGAGATGCCGTCACTTGAGATCTAGAAAATATATAAGTAAAAGGAACAGTCAGAGTAAGCTATGGGTATGGCAGAGATCGCTCAGTTCTCACTCCGATAGACCAGCCCATCACCACTGAATTAATGTTATTCTTTGTTGTGTACAGTGGTGGTACTGACGAGGGAGATGAGAGCAGCTGTTCAGAGATGAGCAACAGTATGGGGCCGAGGCGACGCAGTAAGCAGGATGCCAGCACAGGGCAGAGTAGTGAGGAAGAGTCCACTCCGCCCGTCAAGGTTCCACGGAAAGCACAACTATCGCAGTATGTACCAATTTGATGAACGATATATTCTCTATCAGGGAATGGCTGTACATTTTATGGATTACGCGATCTTTAACCCTCCAGCCTCGGCTATGTATTCTATAAATATTCCCCGAAACCTGGGGGATTTGGCAGAAAAAACGTCTCGCCTAGGCTACCGTATCTTTATTATTTTGACTGCTTCCGCATTCCCGCACATCCCCAAGCGTAGATGTGTTTCGTACCTGTAGAATGGCATTCAATAGAGCTCTCTAAGTCAACTGGTTCAGTTGTGATGACGATTTCCGTGGAGAGAACTTTGTGGCGATGTCAGCCATATGAGCCACTTTTCACTACTAAAACAACAACATACAGTCACACACAAACAAACAACGCCTCTCCTTCTTGTGTTCGGAGGTGCGCGGCGTCGGGCATACCGGCTGTTTTATATGCTTCGGGACGGACGGCTTTCAAAACAAGCTTACAGGCTTTCAAGCTGCCGGAGCCTCAGAGCCCTTCCAGGGTCCGCGGGCCGCGTTTGTTATGGGTGCCTCAGAGCCCAACCGGGTCTGATGGGTTAAGGTACTTTATAAATTATAATTTAACGTAAAACTTGCAAAATAATACAGTAATATAAAAATATAAAATTTATCTCTTTGGAAAATTAACTTTACTTCTGAGAGAGGTGTGTTCCTTGGAAACCAGAGCTTCAGGAGGAATAGTATAATAGGGAATTCACGAACAGTTCCATACAGTACTTATTTATTTCCATATGTTTCAACATAATTCATATACTGTATCAGTGGCGCATCCAGGGGGGGCGGCAGCAGCAGCGCGGGGGGCCCCCCCCCCCCCCCCCTTCGTGACCAAAATTGCGCCCTTACATCTGACATATACTGCATTTTAGCTGACATACAATACATATAAAGTTATGGCGCCCCTCATGTATATATATCAGCCCCCCCCCCCCTCTTTAAGCCTGAGCTGGATCCGCTCCTGTACTGTATCATCATCAGTGGTCGAAAAACGACAAATTAAATTCCATTAAAATCTTTTAAGACATTATTACAAGTCATTTACATGAAAGTATGAGTATGTAAGAAATTTTAAATTATTAATGGGGCATTAAACCGGGGGAAAAAGAAGAAGCAAAGTTTAGAGGATGCAACAATACCATTGAGTTAAGGGAGGGTTGTAATTTTGAGATATAAAGATATTCTAAAATTCTGATATCACTACTGTATGTTGATAAAAAGTGCAAATTATTGAAATTATGTTTCATGATTGCAAAATCACAAGACACCTCATTTTCTTGTACACTCGACCAAAATACAATCTTTACACTAACACTCTAAACATTCTGGAAGTGGGTGGAAATCTTATGATAATACCTCACAGACGTATGTTTCACCCTATTCATTCCGTTCACACTAGATTATTTACAGTTCACCAGTGTAAAGATTGTTTTTTGGTCGATTGTACAGCTGAGTAAGGAGGTGACTTAAGAGGAAGACCTGTTCTGTTGGAATGACATACCGGTATATGCTTGTCAATTTGAGTCTTGAAAGTTTTGTATAAACTCCCAATGTACCCTGTGTATTGTGTCTATATTGTGTTGCCATTCTCCTACTCCACGAGACAGAGAAACAAGCGAGAGAACGCTAGAGTGGTCCAGGACCCTGAAAATAGGCACTTTAAATTTTTCTTTTCAGGCTCTGTCTTGTGTCAACTACCCCCAGCATTGGGGTATGTGCCTGAGTATATACATGCAATGTCATACATACATACATGCATGTATATATGTACAGGCACATAACCCATAGCTGAGGGTGGCAGTCTCAAGACAAATATGGTACTTATTACATAATGATGTATGTATACAAGTACAGTATACACAATATATAGATATTGACACAATAATGCATACTACATACGCTTCTGCCAAGCAAATGAGCATAGCTGAACATCTTTACAATCCACTTTTATCCTTGTAATTATATTAATAAGCTTGACATATGAGGCAGCACTTTACACTATCTGGCCTTGTGGGTTATATTTTATTTTATTATTGATGCAGTTATCAACGCTTTACACTCACTTGATTGACAGGGCGAGGGTGTGCCCTTGTTACAGGGACTTAATGGACATTTGTTATGAATTACTGGACCTGAGTGTCCAAACTCTTGATGTCTACCAATGGCACAGGGTGGGATCGAATTGCAGACCCTTCGATCGGCAGTCAGATGCGCTACTGACCAAGCCACGGCCCATGGGCATGTTTAATTATTATTGAAGATTTTTCTTGCTTTAGCCATTTTTGAGCAATGTATTTTAGTTTGTCTCCTAGACTAACAAAAATGCCTCCCCAGACTTCCTTCAAACAAAAACGTGCTCACCCAGACCCCCTTTAAGCTGATTTGTACATTATTCGATAGAATAATATCCCGGCCAAAGGCCAATTTCTTTTAAGTTACGGGCACGCTATTGCTCGCCCCTAAAAAATTTGACACCTGATTGTTTTCTTTTATTTATAAATTATTATTTTACTTAAGCATTGTTTCCACATAGCAATTTTGATTAATTGTTTTGTCTATTTTACTGTGTTCGTATACGTTTTGGTTAGTTTATTTTGCAAGTTTTACATTATAATTATAGTCTTATTATCGTCAAACTAATAGGGTGAAATGTCTTAACATCTCCAAACTAATGGAGTGAAAGAGGGGAGGTCCAAATAGAGTAGCCTTGGACCAAATAGGGTTAACAGGGCTGCCTGGAAAGCCGTCATTAGGACATTAGACTGAAACCATACTAAGTCACTTAGTCTTTATTAACGTGTGGGTAACAGGTATGTATGTTATCATCCAATAACCTTTTAAACATACTCCTAATAGTAGTGTTAACAATCTTCTTTGGCAATTAAATCCAGAAATTAAGATGCCTGTGAGTAGAAGAGTATTTTTATAAGTCTAACCTACAAATTTAATTCTTAATTTTGCCATCAGTACATCAGAGAGAGCCATGAGGACGCGGGGCAGTGCATCAAGTGGGTCTTCTACTGTGGAGGTGAACCAATCCCCCTCCGGCAGCGTAAGAATACCGGAGTCCTCAGATGATGCCGGCTCCGAGTCCAGTGTAACCATCAAGAGACGACCGAGTAGAGCCAAGAAGAACAAAGAGCAAGAGGACACTGCATCATCAACTACATCATCAACCACCACCAGTAGCACTAATAGTGTTCGCAAGTCCACTAGATCACGTAAGCCAACTGTGATTGAAGATATTACTCCACGGACTTCAAGATCAAGACGACTGAGGAAAGCAGATGATAACAAAGATTCACCTCAGAGCAGCAGTTCTGTGGTGTCAGGAGGCACTCCCAACCAGAGTAAGGCAGATTCACCTCAAGAATCTGATGACACACCCAAGCAGAAAAGTGTAGACAAATCTCAAGTTGTTGTTGTTGTAACAACAGACACTCCCACGCAGACAAGTGCAGAAACTCCTCAATCATCAAACGAGACAGTCAAGCAGAAATCTGTAACTGAGGACTCTGCCAAAAACACCAGAAGCTCACGTCAAAGGGGCCAACCCAAATCCAGTAAAAAGAATGATGAAGACCAAGAACAATTAAACAAAGCTGCCATCCTGATTTCTCCATGTGTGATGCTGTCCCCGCTCAGCACTCGTAGCACTCGAAGCACTCGCAGCACTCGCTCAACTTCCAGCCAGGACACAACACCCTCCCGCAGCTCTACAAAAACGGGCGGCAGTTCTGTCAGGTATTAATGGGGCTTGATTCTAGTTGTTTAGGATTTCCATTAAACTTTCTCTATTTCCACAATTATTTCTGTACTTTATTTTTTCTTATACTGTATATGTACAGAAATCCAGTCAAAAAACAAAATGTAAAGTTAACAAGTTCATCTGAAGATACTGTACTGCATGTTAGTTATGTAGAGCAGATTAACCAGACCACTGAGCTCCATACGTAACTCATTATACTGTATATATAGATATATAGATAGATACATTTTGTAAGTGGTTTATAGTAATCCCAAAAGTTAGCCATCTCCCCAAATTGTGATTGCATAATGAACCTAAACAAATATTGTCTGTTTCCTCAGCGACTCTGACAGCACCCCAGGAGGGCCATCTCAGCGGTCCACATCCACCAGCCGCAGCACCCGCCAGTCAAAGACGCCTTCACAGACACAGTCACAGAAAAGACAGTTAGCATGTCCCAAGAGATATAAATAAGGTCAATGGCAGAAAATCTCAGTAGGGTAGGGTGAACTGGGCTATTTGTATATCGATCTATCTATTTACTCAGGCCCATTCCCCATTTTATTTTATTTTTTCTATTTGTTTTGTTGTTTTTTTTTCTTTTTTCTGGGGGGTGGCTATTTATATGTAATATCAATACAATTACCCACAGATAATAATAAGTTAGATTAACATATTTAGTATTCAATTGTATGATTGTTAATGTGCATTTTGTAACTAAAGATTGTAATCTAATCAGACTTTCGTAAATTGATATTGTGTAGGGTAAGACGGGGTAATTTCGCCGAAAATCGCTTATTTTAACAAATAAAAACTGCCACAAATGGAATTTTTAAATTTTTAATTTTTCATCTATACATTCAGCCTTTCTGCTAAAGATTCCCAAAAAACGAAAAAAATGTATAATGTTTTGGTCATGCTGCCGAATTTTTGAAAAAAGTGACTCGCGGCAAAATTACCCCGCCCGGCGAGGTAATTTCGCCGCGACCTATTTTACGCATCATTTAGCTAGTAAACTAGATAACATTATATGATTAATGGCCAGACAAAACACTAGCATGCAGGTAAAAGCAATGAAAACATTCACAAACCCAAACTGAAACTAAACATGCCAATAGAAAAACGTTGCACGCACACACACACAACTGAACAGGGCGGGCAGAGATGCAGGTGTGTCACATGTGTAGGCCTATGCGCCTTTGTGTCTATTGCAGGTGTGGATGTGTGGGTGTGGAGTTGTGGACATGTAGTGCGGGTGTGGACATGTCTAGTGCGGTTGTGGACGTATTTATTAGGCCTACAGGTGTGGAAGTATTTAGTGTGGGTGCGGCGTGTAGGTTGCTAGTACAAAGTACCAGGCAGCAGCTGACGGCTACTGCCAACACTGTGTCACACGCAAACATACAAACAAACATACACACATATAAACCACCCACAAACACCCCCACACACACCCGACCATACTGTCAGACGCGCCGCTAGCCCCGGCTCCAGGCCCCGCGAAACTACAACAAAACCTAAGCCAAACTAGATCTACAACCTAAGCCAAACTATCTATACAACCTAAACCAAACTTTCTCTACAACCTAAACCAAAACTGCTCTACAACCTAAGCCAAACTGCAGCCGAATCCATGCTATAGTTTCGGAGATATCGGCGTTTGAATGCAAATTATTAGCGCCGCGGCGAAATTACCCCGTCTTACCCTACCAACAGTATCAGGACTACATATAAATGTTATAGTCTACTCTCTGGACCTCTTTAACACAATTACTATATGTCTATTTTCTTTTTATTCAGGCTCACTTTAAACCATTATATTTTGCTTAGGTACCGTAGAACTTGTGGGACTTGGATATTTGATTGGAAGAGTTTTGCCCTTTTTAGATTGTACAGGTCATTCCTAACCTTATCTCCTTCAGGATACGATGATGCCTTCCTTCCTTTTATTCTGGCACTTATTAGGCCATCCTATGAAGCTTAGGAAGGATTTCTAGGAATAAAATGGGGTACAAGCTAGATATAATTTTGTATCTTTAGAAATAAGGTGATATTAGTTCAAACACAATTTTTACATTTAATTCTTTAATCTTCAATTGATAAGCAACATTGTAAAGAATGTGGTGAAAGAGTACCATACACAAAGTAAACTTTTTGTTTTTGTGTGTGCTGCTATATATCTATTCACATACTCATATAATATAAACTCCATATTATCCACTTCATTTTATCTCAAAATATTTGGTTCAGTGGTAGGCTACAGTAAAACAAATTATACAGTACCGGTATCAAATTATACAGTACCGGTAACAAATTATACAGTACCGGTATCAAATTATACAGTACCGGTATCAAATTATACAGTACCGGTATCAAATTATACAGTACCGGTATCAAATTTTGCATGAAATAGGATGTTTCTTATATATTCTGTCTTAGGTTAAAGAACAAGAGATAGTTTAAGATGAGACTTCCCAAACTTGACTAATTCCTTTAACGTGACAATAGTGCGTTGTTATATGTACGATTAGTTTGCTTGGGAAACAGATTAACTTGCTCATGTAGTAATGTACACCCTATGTGGTGGATTGTGTTCTTTTATTTAATAATTTTCATTTTAGTAAGTGTTGTTTCCACATAGCAATTTTGATAATTTAATTTGACTTTATATTGTCGTTGTCCCAATTTTGGTTTGTTTAGTTTGCAAGTTTTACATTTTAATTGTGAAGGTGTCCTGTCACAAATCTTTTCTAAGTGCATACTTAATCATTTTGGAGTTGGATTTCGATTTTTTTGTAGATGTTACATCATAAAGATTTTAAAGTTTGCTTGTTTAATCATTTTGAAGTTGGTTTTCATAATAGTGATATTTTACTATATGTAGAAACAGCTGGATGACTGAAACAATAACAACTAGCTGATTAACCCTTTGGCTGCGGCTATGTTTGGGCTATTTAGGGCATATTCAGGCACTCCTGAATGATAAATCAAGCATCTGCATTAAATGAAGTGTATTCTGCCGAAAACTAGGAGAAAATAGCTTCAAAATGACACCAGAACGGACCGTGTACGTGGTCTGGTTCACTCGCAGTGGTCCCAGTGAAACGCGGGAACCCCGCTATTATGTAACAGTCGCTCGCTTGGCTACACTGATGAGAGACAGAGAGAGACTCGCCCGAGACACAGCCTAGCTCAGTGAGCCGCTCGGTGCTCTGAGGGTCGGAGGTGGGCCCCTCACGCTCCCACCCACTGACACTCGATTTTTACATTTTTTACAGGCTTTTAACCCCTTATTGGCTGCGCTCGACTTAAGTCGTGCACCAATTTGCAGCAAGTTAGGAGCATTATTAAGGCTTTTAAAGGGTTAAAATAGAGTGCAAATGGCCGGGAGCACAGCGGGCCAGACAGCCGACTCCCAGGGCTTACCGCCACCCATTAACTCATGTTCCCTGTGTTCTCGAGAGGCCGGCAGTGTAGCCAGTAGTGAGCATAGCTGGGAAAAATATACCGATATATGCTAAACTCCCATGTTCGTGGCATCACTGCAAGAGAACCACGAGTGCTACATAGCTCGTTCTGGTCTCATTTTGAAGCTTTTAGTGCCTAGTTTTTTGCTAAATAATGTTTTTTTCGTGCAGATGCTTGATTTATCATGCAGAAGGGCCTGAATATGCCCAAATGAGCCCAAAACACCCCACTAGACAAGGGTTAAAGCCTGGAAATTGCTGTAACTTGCCAAAACATTTCAGAACGTCACCCGCAGCAAAAGGGTTAATGTTTTATGCAATTGTTATGCAATTATCTATTTTTGTATTAATTTCACCACACCACCAAACACCTCCAATGAAATTAATGAAAGCATATCATTTATGTGATCCACCGGGATTCAAACTTGGGTATCAGTCCATAAGTGAAATATCATTAATGTTATTTATGCAAACACAAAATTAGCATGATAAATCTTGGAATAGATTTTAGTTTATACATATACTGTAATATAATTGTATTTACATATATTAATTATATTAAAATTACATTTTATCATTTATATAGCAAGAATCTAAAAGCTACTGGTATATTATTTTGCATGTTAATTATATTAAAATTAAATTTTATCATTTATATAGCAAGAATCTAAACTACTTGGTATATTATTTTGCAATTTATTATGAGTTATCAAAATATAATCACTGCCATGAAATAATTGAAATATAATTTATACAGTATTTTCATAATGTATTTTCTATGCAATTCTGTAATGAACATTTATTAATATACAGTATTATGGAAACAATTTAGTTTTGATTTGTTCCTCCATATGTCTTAGTTATGCCTGAGAGAGTTTTACAGTTTTTATTTCTTCATTGATGATAGATGTGAGAAACATTTCTGAAATTATTCCAAAGATAACTTTTTATACCCGGTACCTAGAGAATTTTATAATTTCTCAAGCACGGTTATGGAAATATGAGTGCTGCAATCATATGACATGTATGGCCTCTTATAGTCTATTCGCTGTAAGTAGGCAAGAAATCATGACCTCTAACCTCTGTAACTAAGAAACCGCTAGAATAATCGAGCTAATATTTCTACCAGTTGGGAAGAGTCAGTCAAGGAATAGATGTGGAAATGTACAGCCAATTTGCTCTAGCCCTTTTTGAGTTACAGAGGATAGATGTCATGATTTCTCGCCTACTTTCAGCGAATAGACTTACTATAGTCACCATACAAGGGTGATGCTGTCTGGTCACTCTTCGTCCCAGTCAAGGCTGTCTTTTTCGTGTAATGGTATGAACAGATTAGCTATCTGTGTGAGTACTTTTTCCGTGTCTGATGTTCTTAGCTAGCTTTGGTTCATGTTGTGTTGGTGTTATTGTGCAATGGATTTAAATCCAGATCTAGCCATTAAGAGCTGCTTCTGCTTCTCCAAAGCAGAAATCTTGGGGCATTCTCACAAACCAGATACGACCTCACTAAACAGTACTCGTATGTGGTGATGGGCTGGTCTATCAGAGTGAGAACTGAGCGATCTCTGCCATACCCATAGCTTACTCTGACTGTTCCTTTTACTTATATATTTTCTAGATCTCAAGTGACGGCGTCTCATCCGTGGATTGACCTCCCAATCTACCAAGATTGGAAGCCAAAGCATCACATTTTTCCTTTGCCCCTCAACTTTCTCTTCATAATTGCTGAGGGGCACAGGGCCCTGGGTGGGACTTTGGTTTCCCGGGCGTTTCCACACCCTCCTCAGCTCCCCGCCATGGAGTGGCTTCGGTCACCCAGGCTTTATTGTGGTCGGCAGGGAGGGTTCTGTGGGGGGCGCTCGGTTATGGCCTTGACCTTGCTCGGGGCCTTGGGGCTGTTCGGCCAGGCAGCTTGGGGAACAACAACAACAACAACAACAACAGTACTCGTATGTCTTTTGCCAAGTTTCATCTTTCCCTTCCCACAAAGTGAAAACATATATACATTAGCTATATATGCCAGTTATGAAAGCTTACCCACCCAGACCAATTACTCTCTTGGACATTTATGAAAATTAAACCGGTCCATCTTGAGTCGGCAGGCCTGACGCACTAACAATTTAGGTGGCTATTATACATTAGCTATATTAGCTTTGCATGGTCTTATCTGATATGATACCAGTGAGGAATGTGGACTTATGCGGTTGTTGACTTGTGGGCATGTCATCGCATACATGATGGAACTGAGTAGGACACAGTGCACTTTACATTTTGGCCATCTTTTACATTGGGTATAATTTGTAGGATACATATTGGTCAAGTGGAATATCCTGTTCCAGCCTTGTAACCCTAGTTGTTCAGAGCAAGTTCTTTTATCTGAATGTTGGGTTAAAGCAAGGGTATGTGATGTCCGTGTGGTTGTCCGATCTCAAAATAAAGAACTTGACAACAGGCAGCCCTTGACAAGGCCGGCTGGAAAGCCGCCATTTAGGACGTGAGACTGTAACCACATTATCCGTGGACAAAACGGTCTTTAAACTTGTATGTATATGGAGGGACATGAAAGAAATACATAGGAAAAGCAGTAGTGAATATTGGACAAAGGAAGGGAGTGAGTGGAAGCTGATAATGCTAATGTTTGCTGATAATACAGTTATGATGAAAGATAATGAGTGGGAGTTACATGTTTTGGTAAATGTGTTTGGAAAACGAAACTTGAAGGACAATGTTGGGAAGTGTAAGGTTATGGTTTTTGAGAGGGATGCATTCAGAGGATATGAGGTTGAATGGTCAGATAATGGAGGCAGTCAGCTCATTTAAGTATATGGGTAGTGTAATGAGGAAAGATGGGAGGATGAAGTGCAAAAGACGGTACAACAGGGCGGGAGGTTTGTAGGAATGCTGAAAACAATGACAAGGAATAAGGTGGTGATCATGGAAGTAAAGAAGTCTTATTGCCAATGGGCGAGCACACACACGCGGTTCTTGTGTTCGAGTCGTGTGATAAGTGACAAAATGTGGCAATAAATTGTTGACCTCATTTAAAAGCTCACATTTGTTCAGGGAATTCAGCCTTGATGGTGTAATGGTTAGTGTTTAAAATCTGTATGTGGTAACCCAGGTTCGAATCCCGTTGGGTCACATGCTTTCTTTCATTAATTTCTTTGAGAGATGTTTGGTATTGGAGTGAAATTAATACAAATTGATATATCAACAGGTAGAAGTAGTAAGGATTTTAGATGACCGATGGACCCTGGCAAGATTTTTGTGTGTCCGCAGTGACCCATATCTAGACATCAATCAGTCGAATCTGACACAAAAATGCGGACATGTGCTCCGTGTGGGCGTCCCCATTTAATAATTCTCTAAACCCCCAGTCGGAGTCATCCAATCACCAATTTTGTGTGTGAAATCCATAATGAAAGCAGTATTTCTCACAGTGAAGACAGGACTTATATTTATTCAATTAGCTGTCTATTTTTCAAGATTAGGTGTTTCTATTTGGGTACAGTACCAAGTGCAGGTCGTGCAGGTGCTGACAAAGTTGCATCTAAGTCTGTCCATAGCTTTTGAGGAATCCTGCTGACAAATTACAAGTAGCAACGATCAAATAATATTCGCAAACTTCGCATGGAAAAGTATATAGGCCTATAGCCTACAAATGGAGAAATCCCTCATTTGTGTACGAGGTTACAGTTGGGCAACCCTTCCAACTTTCCCGCTAGATCTAGATATTTTGACTTTGGTACACACATCTAGCGACATATTTTAGAGATGTAATGTATTTATATGCTATATTAAACCAAATGCCATTTATATAACGATATTTTAGCTATTTCCGAAGACTGATCGTGCGATATTTTGTTTATTTTTATGTGTTAAGTTGGTAGCCCTGCAACTCGGTAAACTAAACAGTGGTTGAACACGTGCGTGCTGTCAGAAATTACTTATTTACGAGAAATATTGAGGGCTAAACGCGGAAAGTACTTAAGAAAAACTGTGATGACGGAATATAATCGAGTGTACACTTACCTAGATTAATAATCATATCTGCAGCTGAATACATGGATAAATAGGGAGTGGAAGTGATGTCACCTTGAGTCTGCATCGTGCAAATTGTCGTGTCAAAAGGAAACTTCAAACTACCTTGAATTTACCTTGAATTTACCTTGAAGCGCTTCTGCCTCAAGAGGGTGTTGCTCCCTTGGTGTTCTCTGAGGCAAGGCCACGGTGTCGCTTCCCACCCTTCACTTCGCTGCTTGTACTCCAGCTGGGACGTTATCGAGTAGGATGTCGCTGGGCTGGCTGCAGGCTGCCTGGGATGCCTGGTTGATCCGGGATGGTTGAGAGGAATTTGTGCCTAGCCTACAATGAATTTATATTTCGAGCTTGCAAGTAAATGGTCAAGACATTAAGGTAAGTAAGATAATAGATTACAGCATATTTACCTAGACAGTGAGGGTGCATTTTGAATAGGCTATGCTCACGTGAATCGGGGCCGCTTTCAGGGATGTGATTAGGCCTAGCCTAGCCCAATATTAGCCTATCACACCTAATACAGGAATCAGTTAAAATTATTTTTTGTTTTCACTTTATTTCGTTGTTATTTAAGTGATTTGAAGTATGATTCTTGTCGGAAATGCATTATTGCCCATTATCCAACAATTTAATAGGCTAGATTTTCGACAAGAATAAAGGCCAAATAGCCTATCGTGAGTCAGGTGCATCGTCGCTTTGTTTACGTACTCTCGTGGTTATGTTGGCGTCTAGGCCTAACTTGACAATTGTTTCACAAAATAATATTGATATAATATACAGTAGGCTATGGCATAAATCATCTAGCCTAGTTGTTGTTGTTCCCCAAGCTGCCTGGCCGAACAGCCCCAAGGCCCCGAGCAATTCCATAACCGAGCGCCCCCACTGAACCCTCCCTGCCGACCACAATAAAGCCTGGGTGACCGAAGCCACTCCATGGCGGGGAGCTGAGGAGGGTGCGGAAACGCCCGGGAAACCAAAGCCCCACCCAGGGCCCTGTGCCCCTCAGCAATTATGAAGAGAAAGTTGAGGGGCAAGGGAAAAATGTGACTCTTTGGCTTCCAATCTTGGTAGATTGGGAGATCATCAATCCACGGAAGAGACGCCGTCACTTGAGATCTAGAAAATATATAAGATAAAGGAACAGTCAGAGTAAGCTATGGGTATGGCAGAGATCGCTCAGCTCTCACTCTGATAGACCAGCCCATCACCACATGACTAGAACCCAATCCTCTCAGCATCAGCTAGGAAAGGCCCTAGAAAGCCGCCTTTGGCGGGGGGATAGCTCCCCTATTTCAACCCCTTTCGGGGTTGGGCACCCGCCATCTAGCCTAGTTAATAGGCGTAATCTTAGCCTAACTCGACGGTCTCGACCTCACCGAACCTAGCATTATTAGTGTGGGCTGCCGGTCCCATAGCCTAAAAGAGATTAACTAAGAAGACGGACGAATAAAGAAAAAGAGCACGACACAATAAGTACAGTACTATATAACAGAAAATATAACTGCCTAGGGAAGTGCCGATGGAAAGGCATTAATACTTCCCGACTTTCAACTGAACTGAACTGAGCTACCCTGTGTTCGTGCAACAGTAAAGTAAAATGCACCTATAATTGTTGGATAATGGGAATTAATGCATTTCCCAGAGAGTTCAGACCTCAAAATAACTAAGGCTCTAAACAAAAATAATAATAATAAAATAAAATACAATAAACTAAACAGGTAAAATCAAAAGTAGGTGAAACTCATTCCCGTCTGAAAATAAATATTACCGAAGTCACTGAATGGTAGCCTAATGTTTAATCCTGACATTGACGTACGGGAGTGAAACCTGGACGTTGGTGGAAATTAGTTACTTGACTAATTAAGAAGTGCGTGTGGAGTCACATGAAGAGACAGACAATTGAGGAAGTACTAGAGCGTTGTGGTTACTCAGTTACTTGTTCGTCAAGGGGAATCCACGCAATGCGAGCTAAGCTCATTATTATCGCGCCTCCTTAACTGGGAATGTATTTCGTGAAATTCATGTTAAGTGTTTTATGTATTGTTGGAATGGCTGTGGATGTGGATGTGTGTGTAGTCTGTATTTTAGCCAATTGGCAACATCGGAAACGAAGGCTTAGGGTGGATCTGTATGGTACCATTCTCACTATAGACGGTACCGTCTCGCCCGAAGGCTTAGGTAGCCATCAGCTTAGGTGAACCATATGATACCCATCTCGCCTTGTACCATTTTTGCCAACCCCAGATGGGACGTCACAACGTCGTCCACTTATTCCAGGTACCTACTTACAGCTAGGTGAACTGAGGCTAACACATGAAAGGAGACAAGCCCAATTTGTCTCCACCCGGCCGGGGATTGAACCCCCGGCCCCTCGTGTGTGAGACGAGAGCTCTACCACTAGGCTACGGGCTGTGTGGTGGATGTGGACGTGCTGGAGGGTGTAAAGGTGAACATGAGTTGGTTCGGTCATGTAGAGCGTATGGTAAATGTAAGTGAGGTAGAAAGGCAGAGAGGAAGAAGCAGACCAAGTGTGAGGTGGAAGGATGAAGTTGAGATATATATGAGTGAAGAGGGGGGGGGGGGGGGGGGGTTAGAGTGGGAGGAGGGATGCCGACTGACAGTTGCATGGAGATTTATGTGTGGCCACCCCCTCGGAGATTAAGGCGTCTGACATTAGATAGCATCAGGATTGCTGTGCATTATTCACCAGGTTTATTTAAATCAGGATACTGTCTTACTTATTTGTTTGTTATTGTATGGCAATGGTATAGGCTAATTGTAGTTTCTGCATTGTATCCAATTTCCCTAGATTACTGTATATATCTATACTATATACTGTATATACCGGTGTATATATATATATATATATATATATATATATATATATATATATATACTGTATATATCTGGTATACAGGTATATACTGTACCGGTAGGCTAAATCTTGTTCTCACCAAATCCAACAAGTTACAGCTTGCTTGGCACTTCCGTCGATGTATTATTATCATTAATTTTATTATTATTATTATTTTCGGTTAGCCTAATCTGATTAAAAGAGCCGCATTGCCAATATGGATGATTTTGGTAGGCCTATCACTAGATAGCTTTTGTGTCCTATCCATTCACCATAGTTTCGTAGGGCATTCCTATGTCCAAGTATATTCACATCTACTACTCCCAAACCTCCACCTTAACCACCACCACTACTACAATTCAACTACCCTTAACCACCTCCACTACCACAATTCAAATACTATACACAGCTACCACAATTAATATACTATACACAGCTACCACAAGTCATATACTATACACAGCTACCACAATTGCCACTACCCCTAAAACTCCCCTTAACCACCACCACTACCACAATTCATAAACTATTTTCCCACGTATAACCTACACATGGGGTGGAGCAGTGTGTTGAAGCGGGTTTTATGGGGTCGATCCCTTGTCGGACATATTTATCACCGCGTGTAGCCATCTCTCCCCCCATACCTCCCTTTATAGGTGGCTTTGTTGTGGCCCTTCTCCTTCTCTGTTGTAGCCGCCTTCTGTAGGACTCAACACAGACACATACACACATTCTCTCTCTCTCTCTCTGTACCGTACATGTATACTGTAATCGGTTATAGAACATATTATAAGATGTATCTACTGTATATAGGCTACCGTGCCGTGTACCGTATCCGTATATATTGTTGACCTCTTCATTATCATTGTATCTACCGGTACTTATATAGGCTATAGGCTAGTTGATACCTGTTTATCTTTAACCTCTTCAGAGCTTTAATTTTGAAATCAATTATATATTTCAATTTATATCCTTTGTCAAGCCAACAATCATGACCTTTGCTCTCTGAATCTAAAGTGTTTCTATGTACCGGTACCACTTGTGTGTCTGCACAACAGTACAACTAATATGTAGGCTATATATATTATATATTTAGATATACATACCGGTACCAAATCGACAGTAGATAACTTTATAAACGTTGGCTAATTGATGCCAATTTAATTTATAAATGCATTTTTAATCCAATGATGAACAATGTGATGCCGCGCCGCTAGGTCTATGTCAATAACGGTACCGTATGTAAAAAAAAAAAAAAAGAGGCCTAGTACTTAGGCCTGTTATGTTAGGCCTACGTAACTGTTGTCATGTAATAATTGGTGCATAATAAAAATATAATATAATTTATCTCAAGAATGATAATCGTCAGTGCTTGTCTGTTTATTTGAGTATTTGAGTCTCAGAAGTACGGTACCGGTAAGCTATATGATAAAACTTGGTTTGTGTTCTACCTACATTTGGTACCCATGTTAAAGTGATAAATCTTTCTGAAGTTCTGATGGCTAACTAGCCACCTAGGTTATATAATAGTCCACCAAAAAATAAAAATAAATAACAATACAATACATAACACTATTTTAACTACAGTAGCCTACAGTATATTACGTATTCTTCAACTTCTTGGTTAACAGAAATGTATTTTTTTTTTTTTAAATACCGGTTACAATGAATCCGTTTATGGTGTTGGGAGGGGGTGGGGGGCACAAGCTGAGGTTACACACACATATATATATATATATATATATATATATATATGGATATACCGGTATACAGAATTATGAAAACAACACGTCCTGGTTATTTATTTACAAGTTGTTATAAGTTGCCCCCACCGCTCTTATAACAACTTGTAAATAAATAACCAGGACGTGTTGTTTTCATAATTCTGTATACCGGTATTCTACCGTACCAAACACGTTTCGTACTTATTATACACATGCCAATTTTGTTGAATGCATTCAATCCCGCTCCCATGGATAGCAGAGATCATACTGAAATGAACATTCTTTTCATCTAATAGTTATCATAAATAATACAAATTCGCTCTTTTGTTGTACCGGTACGGGTATTTAAGAATTTGCAAAAAATTGATTTACCAATATAAGTAGATACTATAATATGGTTCAGCACTGGTACCCCGTACCAAAAATTGTATCCATCTAATTTATTATCTTCCACTGCACTCCCAAAGGGATGGTAACTCAGAAAGCTGAAACGTAATTTTGAACATGTTTGGGAAGATAAACGGGATAGCTGGCTTTCCAGTTTCAATCACCTGGGATATAGAAACTATTTTTTATACATTCTAAATTTTGATAATCATGGAATGTCATTTTGATTCCCGCCATATCAAATCTAATCTTAAAACGGTAGCTACAACAGTACATCAGTAGAAATGGTATTTGTGTGTACACAAATACATAAAATAAAAATGCAGCATTACACAGCGCGAAGAAGACTTGTGGTAGTGCGAAGACCCTATTCCCTGGTAAATATAATTATATAGTAGGCTACATTGCTCCAGATAACACATCTCCAAATGCTTGGCTATTTTATTTTTAGTGTTATTTCAAGAGACCTTTAAGAAAATAGAGTTACGTCTCCTTACGCCTGAAGAGGGAAAATGAGAATGTAAATACCTGTACTGTAGGTACCACTAATGTGAGCGTGATTGATAATTTAGAGCAAAAAATGTTTGGTCATGGCATATGGACACGTGGTTCTCTAGTCTTGATTTATCTTGGATTCCTTTGTGATCACACGCGGCCATTGACTCACCCCAACAGTAGTGGCATCATGACCCAAGCACTCCAGTATAAAAAATAAAGTGTTGTGAGAAAATGGTGGAGTGGACACAAGACCCAAGGCACGTGCTACCTCCCTCCCTGTGTTAATCCACCCGCCACTATCACAGTCATTCACACCGGGCAAACACTGGACACTCTAGACACACATGAGGGAACCATTTTTTAGGTCGTTTTTTTTAGAGAGAGAGAGAGTTGGCTCGCGGTCGCTGCCGTGAGAGTTACAAGGAGTTACAGGGGAAATATTGAATCTCGGACCTTGCCTTCCGTTTCATATAATATGGACACAATGTGTAATGCAATACACATTGTCAAATAGTTTTCTGATGCTTTAAAGAAAGAATGCCGTTGACTCTTTATTCTTGTTATACCGTAGGCCTACTCAAAATTATGCCTAAATGGAAATACTTGGTAGGGTAAGTTAATTAGGCCTATGTATGTAACTTTATCTCCCAAATCCGTTTTTGGAAAAACAGTACCGGTAGTTATGGAGTTCGAAGTGGTCAAATATGTTATAGTCCTAATATATTTCCTGTTGGTAATATCAGGCTAATTGGCCAGTATTTCCGAGGACATTAATGATCGTCTTCGTTACGTATTACTGGTAGCCTACGTTTGTTAATTTCTTTCACACAACACTCTTTTCTTAGTAACAGCATTCTATAATCCTCAAGTACTTTAATTGCCAAGTTCGGTGCCACTTGCACACATACACTGATAGTGGAATTCTATGAAGGTACCGTAGCCATTTTGCCCACATAATTTGACATGAAAGGTGAAAACAAAAAGTGAAACGTGTAATGATCTCTAATACCGGTATAGGCCTATCC
>CM064527.1:46898682-46926182 GCA_032716605.1 Paralithodes platypus | reverse complement strand
AATTTGAATGTTGGTGATGAATTCAGTAACAGCGACCATCATACGATAACTTTCACTTTAAAGTTTACTAGTAACGAACCAAATAGTAGCATCGAAAAAGTCCCTAATTTCAAGAAAGCAAACTTCCATAAACTTAGAGCTATGTTTAAAGAAACTGACTGGAGCTTTTTAATTCACAATAACGACATAAATACATCTTGGAAGTTATTCGAAGCCACTTACCTAAAAGCAGTGCAAGACTGCATACCATCGAAAACTCGGCGTCCAGGCCATAATAATAAGCCCAAATGGTGGAATAAAGATATTTCAAACTGCCTGCTTGCTAAAAAATTTGCTAATGATAGATTAAAATCCTCACAAAATGACGAAGAACGGCTGAAATTTGTAGAGCTACGACGCAAAGCCAAAAAGTTAATTAAGCAAAGTAAAAAGACCTTAGAGTTACATATTGCGAATCAAAGTAAAACAAACCCGAAAGAATTCTATAGTTATATCAGAAAGAAAAAAGTAGTTACTTCAACTGTTGGACCGTTAGTCGATGAAAATGGAGAATACACCAAAGACGAAGAACAAATGAGTAATGCCCTCAATACCTTCTTTGCATCAGTTTTTACAACAGAAGACCTCAGTGATATCCCTACACCATCGCCGATTCAGATTGATAATTCAGATGTTTTAAGCAATATCACCGTTACAGAGAGAGAAGTATTGAATTGTTTAGATAAACTCAAGGTAAATAAAACGCCTGGACCTGATACAATCTCGCCTAGAGTTCTAAAGGAAGCTAAGGATGAGCTCTCTAAACCACTGACATTACTATTCAATAAATCCTTGCAGTCTGGAACTATGCCCGATCAGTGGAAGCTAGCCAACGTAACACCGATATTCAAAAAGGCAGCAAATCCCTATCCAGTAACTATCGTCCAATTAGCTTAACCTCAGTTGTATGTAAAATGCTAGAAACGGTCATACGAGACAGACTCGTAAATCACTTAGAGGAAAATAACATACTTAAAGATACTCAACACGGCTTTCGTAAAAAACGTTCCTGTTTAACAAACCTCTTAGACTTCTTCCACGATATCCTCAACCTCTACGATGAGAGTAAAGCTGTAGATATTATATACCTTGATTTTCAAAAGGCCTTTGACAAAGTTCCCCACAAACGTTTACTGCTAAAACTAAAAGCGCATGGAATACAAGACGGTGTGTTGAAATGGATAGAAAATTGGCTCAGCAACAGAAAGCAAAGGGTAGTCATAAACGGTAAGGCATCTAAATGGACCAATGTAAGTAGCGGGGTACCCCAGGGATCGGTACTAGGACCAATTCTCTTTCTAATTTACATCAACGACATAGATGAGGGTCTCACCTGCACAATCTCAAAATTTGCTGACGATACAAAAATTGAAAATAGCGTACTCTCAAAAGAACAAGTTGACGATATGCAACACAATCTAGATAAATTGTCATGTTGGGCCCAAATTTGGCAAATGAGTTTCAATGCGGATAAATGTAAAGTACTACATGTCGGATACCTAAATGAGAAAGCAAACTATTCGATGAATGGCACTCAGCTTAAGAATGTAAACAGAGAAACCGATCTGGGAGTAACAATATCGAGTAACCTAAAACCGAGTCAACAATGTTCAGAAGTTGTTAAGAAGGCAAACAAAATAATTGGCTTTATAGGCAGGTCATTTGAGCATAAATCCAAAGAAGTTATCCTAACCCTTTACAATTCCTTAGTCCGCCCTCTTCTGGAATACTGCGTTCAATCCTGGTGCCCTTATTACCAAAAAGATATAAACAAGCTAGAACGAGTTCAACGTAGAGTTACCAAAATGATACCTAGCCTAAAGAACAAACCATACGAAGAGCGTCTTAGAGAATTAAATCTATTTCCTTTAACCCAGCGCAGATTAAGAGGCGACTTAATTCAAGTGTTCAAAATCATCAAAGGCATCGACAATATGAACTGTAGTAAGTACTTCACTATCGACCAATCTAATTACACGCGGGGAAACGGTTGCAAAATTATTGGTAAATCTTTTAACTCGCACGAATCTAAGAATTTCTTCTTCAATCGAGTTGTCAACTTGTGGAATGGGCTTCCCCGAAACGTTATAGACTGCATCACCGTTGATTCATTTAAACTCCGCCTAGACAAATATCTCGCATCAAACCCGCGACTGACTGCGTTTGTAAATGAATAACTTTATTTTATCCCCCCCTCAGTTACTAACCCATCTGTCCCCTACTAACTTCCTAATCCTGCCACGGACATTAGTTCCAGGGCAGTAATTCCCTTTCCAATGTTCCCTTACCCACTCTAAACCACTGTTTGGACACTTGATCCTCAGTGTTTTGGAGGACAAGCAACCTAGAAAGGTCACTGGATCTGTTGTTGCTTGATTTCCTTTGTACTCCTTTGTACTCTCCCCCGTGTTCCTTCACTTTCTCCTCCCTTCTATCACCCTTCACCCTCATGTTTAGTCTCTCACCCCTCTCCCACATCCCCCCCATACCCTCCCCCGTGTTCCTTCACTTTCTCCTCCCTTCTATCACCCTTCACCCTCATGTTTAGTCTCTCACCCCTCTCCCACATCCCCCCATACCCTCCCCCGTGTTCCTTCACTTTCTCCTCCCTTCTATCACCCTTCACCCTCATGTTTAGTCTCTCACCCCTCTCCCACATCCCCCCATAGTCCTTCCTCCCATACCTTTCCCGTGTTCCTTCACGCGGGGGAACTGTTGCAAAATTATTGGTAAATCTTTTAACTCACACGAAATTTCGCCTAGACAAACGCCTTGCCTTAAATCCACGACTGATTGTAAATGAATTAATTTTGTTTTCCTCTATTAGGCTATATTACTAACAACTGTCCCCTACTAACTGTTTTGACACTTGATCATCAGTGTGTTGAAGGGAAAGCAGCCTTGAGGGTTCGCTGGATCTGTTGTTGCTTGATTTCCTTTGTACCTTTGTACTTTTCTACAATTTCCCTCCCTCTCGCCAGCAGCCCCGATTCTTTCTCTCCCTCATCCTACGTAGCTTAATACATATACTATCATAATGAAAGCTACTCCAGGTCCACGAATGTTTAAAGGTGACAGTAAATGAGGGGGTACATGTTAGCGTAATGAAGCAGAGGGAACAATAGGAATGTCCATCAGGCGGAATTGTTGTGGGAATGCCAAATATTATGGGCCATGTGTCAAAATTTTGGCTGGGAATATTTTGATGGAAATTACTTAATATCTGTCCCTGCGTTTGTGTGTGTGTGTGTGTGTGTGTGTGTGTGTGTGTGAGATAATAATGATAATTATAATAGGTGTATTTCGTGTGTGTGTGTGTGTGTGGGTGTGGGTGTGGGAGAGATATTCTGACTGATACAGGACCATATTACTCACATTTTTTTCATTTTCATTTTCACTTTCAAGCATTTTTAACTTGAAGTTTCTTGTATAACCTCTGCTTACTTTTTGTCTGTATTTATTGTTTATCTTTTTCTTTTTCTATTATTATTATTATTATTAATATTGATGATTTTTTAAATTTATTGTTCTTGTTAAAAGAGTACTCTTTGTTTAAATCTGTTGTTACTTCATATTTTGCAAATTATTTGTCTTTATATTATATGTATTCATTGTCGATAGTATCAATTGCTTACTTTTGCGATTTCCTTAGTTTATTTGTGCTATAAATGTAGGTTATTTGTAGGGTAGTTATTGATAGGGGTCACTTGAGGCATGCTATGCTTACAGGTACCTACCCGATAGCACTATCGTTAGTGAGTGCTGTACTGTATTTTATATATTATTTTGTAATAGTATAGATATCTTATCAATATTTGTATTTTTTGTACTATTGTTAATGTCTTGTCATGTTGCAAATTTGATTTTAAATAATATTTTGACATTTAACATGTAGTTTCTTTATTCATGCAGAGTTTAGTAAAATTTGCCAGAACGTCCCGGACTTCCCAAACTTGACTACTTCCTTTAACGTGACGATAGTGCGTTGTTATATGTGCGATTGGTTTGCTTGGGAAACAGATTAACTTGCTCATGTAGTGATGTACACCCTATGTGGTGGATTGTGTTCTTTTATTTAATAATTTTCATTTTAGTAAACGTTGTTTCCACATAGCGATTTTGATCATTTAATTTGACTTTATATTGTCCTTGTCCCAATTTTGGTTTGTTTAGTTTGCAAGTTTTACATTTTAATTAATCACTATCACATTTATTAACCCCTTCAGCACCATGACGCCTTTTTACCTTTTAATGTGGCTAAAGATAGACGATGTTATGCAGTTTAAGAAGGACCAATGTTATTCAGATGGTTTGTTGGGATGGTATTTACCCATTTGAGTCGTAGAGGTAGATTATATACTAAATATAATCCTCTAATGGTAACCAGAATATGATAAAAAATACGTAATGGCGGTGAAGGGGTTTAAACAATGTATTTATAAAGAGTGTACAGTCGCGCTAATAAGTGATGTCTCGGCACCAAATATGTTTTGATCAATAATAGGTATCAACAATATCTAAGCTTCATTTCTGCATATCGAGTGAAATATACACACATGCTCCTACACTTACCTACCCTATCCAACATCTGACAGACATTAATACAGCACAGAACAAGCCAAACGTAATGACAACTGGGACATGACTTACTAGCGCGATCGTACCTAGGAACTAACCTGACTATAACTATGACTGCCCAAATATACGTTACCAAGTATGCAGGATATGGACAGATTTTCATGTCATTGTTTATTTATTTGTGTATTCATTTATCATTATTTTTAGTTTCCTTCCTAGACCTTCGTCAAACTATACCCCCCTCCCTTCCATTTGAGATAAATGTGTATATATATTTTTTTAATTTCCGGTCGAACGCCGGTTCCTCCTAAATTGCACGAAATGGCACGAAAGGTCTTGATATTGCCAAAGAAATGGAGCTAAGCGTTTTAAAATTGCCAAAAGTATGGGACGAATGTTTTAAAATGTCAAAACTAATGGAGCTAAGCACGAGGGAAAAGGTGGTCCAGAAAATCCAACAAAACCCCCCCCCCCCTTAAACTGTGGAGAGGTATGCACGGGAAAATAATTTTATGCCAAGCTGAAGGGAAATACGGGAGGTATTTATAGGGTCTTAGGGGGAGAGGGGGGTGTAGAAAGTAGGGTGGAGGGAGTGGTGGTGGTAAAGAAGAAGGGGGAGGGGAGGGAGAGAAGGATGGAAGAATGGGAGGGAGGAATGGGGAAAAGAAGGGATAATGGAAGGGGGAGAGAAGGATGGAAGAATGGGAGGGAGGAATGGGGGAAAAGGAGGAGGGGAGGGAGGAAGGGAGTGGAGAGGGAGTACAAAGGAAATCAAGCAACAACAGGTCTAGTGACCCTTCTAGGCTGCTTGTCCTCCAAAACACTGAGGATCAAGTGTCCAAACAGTGGTTTAGAGTGGGTAAGGGAACATTGGAAAGGGAACTAATGTCCGTGGCAGGATTAGGAAGTTAGTAGGGGACAGATGGGTTAGTAACTGAGGGGAGGATAAAATAACCCTTTCACGCTCATATGACGCAGAGGTTGCCAGATTAGTAATAAGAAATAGAGTTCTCTCACTCTTATAATTACCTCTCCAAAATTAGTTTTCTGCCCACAGCTAGCTCAAAGACAACTGCAGAGGTTGAAGTAACTAAACTAAAGGTTTCTAAATACCCCTGATGGTAACAATGGTTTTAAAGTATCCCTAATAGGCTCAAAATCGCGTCATATGTCGGAGATGGATAAAGTTATTCATTTACAAACGCAGTCAGTCGCGGGTTTGATGCGAGATATTTGTCTAGGCGGAGTTTAAATGAATCAACGGTGCTGCAGTCTATAACGTCTCGGGGAAGCCCATTCCACAAGTTGACAACTCGATTGAAGAAGACATTCTTAGATTCGTGTGAGTTAAAAGATTTACCAATAATTTTGCAACCGTTTCCCCGCGTGTAATTAGATTGGTCGATAGTGAAGTACTTACTACAGTTCATATTGTCGATGCCTTTGATGATTTTGAACACTTGAATTAAGTCACCTCTTAATCTGCGCTGGGTTAAAGGAAATATATTTAATTCTCTAAGGGATGGGGAAGGAGATGGAGATAGCCTATGGAAATAAGAAGGGGAAGAGAAAGGGTAGGGGAGAAGGGAGATATGGAAAGGGGAGCGATGAGGGATGGAGAAAGGGGAAGAAAAGGGAGAGAAGGAAAAAGGGAAGATAGATGGAGAATAAAGGGTGCATAGAGGTTTGGGAATAGTTAGGGAGGAGAGACAAGGGAGAAAGGGAAGATAGAGGGGAAGGAGCGAGGGTGGGGAGAGAGAGGAAGGATATGGAGATGAGGGCGAAGGGGTAAGGGTGAGGATGACGATAAGGGTGGGTGATATATCGGGAATAGAATGGATACCGGTAGATAGAATGGAGAAGAGGTGCCTGGGGAGGAAGGGGAGTGATGGATGGGGGGTGGGGGAGGGTACTAAACACACATAACAAAGCCACTCCAACAGCTTCCTCTCTCTCCAACACCCCTTCTCCCCTCTCTACACTTCAGAAAAATAGGAAAAGTAGAAAGTAGATACGAGGTGCCGTTGTAAAGGCTTATCCCTCAATACCTTCATCTGAGGGTGCGGGAAGAAAGAAGGGGTTTAAGGTTGAGGGTGGGGAGGAATAGGGAGGAATTAATGGGGAAGGGAGGGGAAGATATGATTGAATGGGGAGGAGGGGTGAAGGAAGGGCGTGGGAGAGGGGTACCGTAAGGGTGGGAGGGGTGGGGGGAGGAGAATGAGGAAGGGGAAATCTGAGGAGGGAGAGAAGATGGGGAAGGGGAGGGATGAGGGATAGGAGGGTGGGGAGAAAGAGGAGGAACGAGTGAGGAGAAAGGAGGCTAAGAGTGGAAGAAATAATTGAATGGGGAGGAGGGGGTGAGGGAAGGGATGGGATGGGGGGTAAGTGTGAGGGGGTAGGAATGGGGAGGGAGGAAGGGGAAGAATGGGGTGGGGAGGAATGGGTGGAAAGAGGAAAGCATGGGGAGGCAGGGAAGATGGATATGAGTGAACGGGGAGAAGAGGGAGGAATGGGGGGTACAGGTGAGGGGGGAGAAAAGGAGGGTGAGGGAAAGGGAGATAAGGGTGAGGGTGGGGAGGAATGGGTGAGCTAGGGTATGGGAGGAGGGTGAGAGTGGGGAGGAATAGGAGAGCAAGGGTGGGGGAGGAGGGAGAAGCTGGGGTAAGAGTGAAGGTGGGGAGGAATGGGTGGAGGAAGGGCGGGGGAGTTATGGGTGAGGAAGAAGGGGGGAGCAAAGGGTGAGGGTGGGGGGGAAAGGAGGGTGAAGGAAGGGGGGAACAAAGGTGGGGGTAAGGGTGAGGGTGGTAAGGAAGGGGTGAAGGAAGGAGGGGGGGGGAGGGGGAGGGGGGGGAGGAAAGGGGGGTGAAGAATGGATGAAGGAAGGGGGGGGGAGGAGGGGGTAAGGGGGAGGATGGGGAGGGGGGTAAGGGAGAGGGTGGGGAGGAAAGGAGGATGAGGAATGGGTGAATGAAGGGCGGGGAGGAATTATGGATGAGGGGGAAGGGGGGGGGGGGGGGGAGAAATGGGTGAAGGAAGGTGGGGGTGGGGAGAAATGGGTGAAGGAAGGTAGGGTGTGGGTGGTGGTGGTGGTGATATGTGACGGTTGGCACACACACACACACACACACACACACACACACACACACACAAGCAGACATACACTTAGGCCTTTAGCCCTCGCGAAATAGGGTAAAATTCGCACTCCAGGCTTACCAACCTAAGGCGTGCGGGTAGGCCTATATAGGGCGGGGTAGGATATGTACTTGTTTCACATAAAGGTTTGTGGAATAAATATATACGGTATTTCATTGTGCAAATATTTCGTTATTAAGGAGGGGTTTAAACTTTTAAGTCGGTGTTGATAAGGTATTAAAAGTGTCCATATTAATAATTTATCTAAAGGCATATTGGTTGTGATTAGCTTATCATATATAGGACTAACAAATATAAATCAAATATTCAATTCAATCCCGTTCTTGAATAGATTAATCGAATGTTAATCTGAGTAACATTTAACGTATCACTATATTTAATGATTAATTCAAGTTTTGTAATTTTCTAAAATGCTGGTAGCGTAACAACTAACTTAGTCGGTTACAATGGGCGTTAAGGGGAGCATTCTTATAATTATATGGTTTAATGAGTAAGAAAAGGGAGCCTCCTAAATTATAGTCTCGCTATCGCTCGCCAGGAAAAAAATCGACAGCTAAATTGCAAGTAAGATCTTAAAATTGGCAAATAAATGAGGCGAAAGGACAAAATCGCCAAACTATTGGAACGAATATCTTAAAATTTCAAAACGAATAGGGGTAAACATGAGGGAGAAGGGGATCCAGAAAAAAAAAATCTTAACCCTTCTGGTACGATGATCCTTTCCATTGTATTCTGGTTTCCATTACGACGATTGTAAGTTTTGGAAAAATCATTCTGTAAGTTTCAAAGAATTAACCCCTTCATTACCGATGCCGTCCTTTTAACTTTATCTTGGCTGCTATTAGACGATTTTATTCAGCTAAAAAAGGACCTGCAGTAGCTAAGAGGCATCCAACTATCTCGCTTAACCCTTTTTACTACCACAGATCCTTCGTAAACGGCACAAACACGTCTTAATTTAACGAGAATACAACAAATAAACGTCGCCGGTACAGAAGGGGTTAATATAAGACAGATTACAGGCTCCTTTGATTCCCAAAGGTCCATCGGTCGCGCTAATAAGTCATGACCCAGCTGTCATTATGTTTGGCTTGCTCTGTGCTGTATTAATGTCTGTCAGATGTTGGATAGGGTGGGTAACTGTAGGAACATGTGAGTTTTAACTATGGTTTTATGTAACTTGGAAGAAATAGGCCTTCGGACATGACATTAGGTGTTTATGCTAGCCTAGGGAACAAACTAAAATACATTGCTCGAAAATGAAAAATAAATAAATCCTTAATATTAATTATACATAATAACATAATAACCCCCAAGACGTCGGGCTAGATAGTGCTTATTGTCATATATTATGTTCTATCCAACAACCAACTCTACTCCTAAAATCGATTAATGAAATATTACAAACACATGTGGATGTGGATTCGTCCGTGTGGTGGTCCGTGGATTCGAACCCAGGACGCTCACACCGAATATCAACACCTTATACATTACCGGTACACCACGAAGGCAGTTATGAAAGGTTTTATCTAATTTTGAACCGCCTCTTATTATGACACTTGCAAGTTTCGGGTTAGGCTATAAGGAAGTTGGAACTTAGAAGAATTGTCAGCTAAAATAAGGTTGTGCATATATATATATATATATATATATATATATATATATATATATATATATATATATATATATATATATATATATATATAATATAAATTTCAACATACTTTCTATCCACCAGAAACTTACATAATTATGGCAATTTCTATATAATATCGATGCTTACTGCTCTAACTTCCTTATAACCCGAAACCCCCAATTAGTCAATTACGGTAATTCTTTGACTCCCACAGTCTCATCCTAAACTGAATCTAATCGTCTAACAATAGCCAGAATGAGTGAGAGAATGCGTTAATGTATACTGAATTTATAATTGCTTAGGGGCCCACATGGAAGAGATGGTGAAGCAGATTGAAAACAATAATAAATATAAAACTCACACACACACACACACACACACACACACACACACACACATACGGAACGATATTTTTGGGAACTTTGGAAGAGTTTGTGCATTGTTTATCCATTGGAGTAGATCATTATACTGTATCTAGAACGAGTGTGGTCTGTTTAGCTCTTTCAATGTAGGGGAAACAATACCGAGATAATTACATACCGCTATTTAGCTTGATTTTTTTTTTTTTTTTTTTTTTTTTTTTTTTTAGGGAGGGGGGGGGGGGGGGGGATTGCATGAAAGGAATCAAATTTTTCTCGAATATTGCAATGCCAATCTTAACCATTAATAATAATAATACAATAAAGGATACAAAAACACGTTGGATCAGCTAATGATTAGACTCCATGCAATTACAGTTGATCGTGAAAGGATTATTGACCGGGACTGTACCAAACATAGTTACGGAAAAGGGCGTGGGGGTTGACCTTGAAATTTCGCCCCATAGGTTGGCACTCCTGACGCACCAACAGTAAACAAGGCAAGTGGGGACCCGTTACGTAACCCCAAACCCGAACTGGCCGCGACTTCCGACAAGGGTATTCCTAATCCAATACTAATATATCTGTAATTCACCCCTAAGATCATACATTATTCCCTAGAGATATTATACGATGTGGGTTTTATATATATTTGACCTTGGTTAGTTTATATAGTGTTTAAAAATGGTTATGGGTTAAGTTTTTGAAGCCCAAGTTTTAGTCAGGTGGTTGGATTCGCAGGCCAACGGAGCCAAAACTTTTAAGTTAGCGAATCACAAGCAGTCCAAGCATACCGGAGTCCCATGCTTTCTCTCCCTTCCTCCCTCCCTATCTTGCCCTCCCTCCCTTCCTTCCCTTCCTCCCTTCCTTCCCTACCTCCTTTCCTCAACTCTCTGCTTCCTTAACACCCTCCTTCTGTTACCTAATCTTGTATTCTCAATGAAATGCTATAATCTTATAATTTCATATTTGTTTTCACCAACCCACTAATTAATTTACAAATAAGCCTAACTAATGAAATCAATTAAAGTAATAATTACATGTGGTACTCCAAGGACTCGAACCTAGGATACTCACACCGAAATTCCGCACACTAAGCATTAGGCTGTCAAGACAGAATATGCTAATTAAGTTGTTATGAATGTGTTTAAATGTTTTCTAAATCGGCTGTATACACTATATAATGTTATCTCTGATTCGATGTTCTGAATAGACCTATCCTATAACATGATTTGTACTCAGAAAATAATTGTGATATCAAATTCAGGAATCTTTTGTGTAACTTTATATGCGTTTTAATTAGACAATATTTTGTATGTAAATTTAATTAAGTAGAGCTAATCAGATAAGCACCTGATATTACCTACTGCCCATTCAAATTATGAGTATAGGCCTATATTCTGTAGTTTGATGATAAACCCTGATATTTGCCAAATACACAATCAATAGGCCTAGTAGGTCACCTGAGCCTATTGTGTGCGCTTGTTATGTTTTCTTTGGTGCATAGTGGACATTAAATCATATCTGCTTTTCCATCACCTTCCTTTTATGTTTACCCTTTTCTCTATATAAATAATCAATAATAACTTGAATAAATATGCACTTTCAAGATCTCAAGAAAAGTTATTTAATAAGTTATTGAAATTATTCACTGATACAAATAGAGCTTTACTGAAGACCGAATTAGACTTGGTTTTCTCCCACTATTATGGAATTTATGATTTTCATAATATTCAAATTTGCCCTGCTTCAGTTCAGTTAAGGGAGTTCTCGCTTTTTTCTCTTTTTCTCCCTCTCTCTTTAGCTTGTATCCATTCGGCCCCATTCAGCCTACTGTTTTAAGACGTTTACCCCCATCCAGGTGCCAATATTTTCCTGGCGAGCGGTAGCGAACCAACATATATATCATTTTGTTTTCACAGCAAGCTAAATTTGTACATTTTTCGATAGAAAAAATTCTCCGGCGAAGCCGGATTTCTCCATACAATGTTGGCTCGCTATCGCTCGCCAGGAAATCGACACCTGGATGGGGATAAACGTCTTAAACAGTTGGCTGAATGGAGCCGAATGGATACAAGCCAGGGAAAGAGAGAAAAGGAGAGAAAGATGAAAAAAACCGGTGACCCCCCTTAGGTTCTCTGTGAGCATGATGTGCGGGGGTTGTGGGAGCAATATTTGTATAGGATTGGGGTTTCAGGTCTATCACACCAAATATTTTATAGTCAACTTTTGAACCGCAACTTATTACGACAATAATTTAAGACTGTTTGCACTGGTATTGGTAACTGGAGAGAGAGAGAGAGAGAGAGAGAAAGAGAGAGAGAGAAATATATAATCCATCTCTTCACCTCTTTCCTCCCTGACCTCAAATTATGGTAATGCCTCCATATAATGATGAATATATAACGCGGAACTTCACCTGGGTCCATCTTGTATATCTTAACTTAATGGAGAGAGAGAGAGAGAGAGAGATATTATGGTATAACTGTCTTGATAGCGTAATGCATAGTGCGCTGAATTTCGATGTGAGTATCCTGGGTTCGAGTCCTCGGATAGCCACATGTATTTGTAGATTTCATTAATTGATTTTAGATGTGAAGTTGGTTGGTGTAAAAAAACATAATAATTAGTCAAATTTATTACATTAGTTTTTTTTTGTTTTTGTTTTTTTTCGGTCGTCACTAGTAATATTGACGACACATTTGGTGGCATGGGAAACTGTTTGTCAAAAGTTACGTACATTAACCTAACAATTTATGGTAATCTAGCTTACAGATTACGTGAGGTTAGATTAGCTTGGGCTTAGGGTTAATCTATAATGTCCTCCCAGTGTGTGTGTGTGTGTGTGTGTGTGTGTGTGTGAGAGAGAGAGAGAGTGTGTGTGTGTGTGAGAGAGAGTGTGTGTGTGTGTGTGTGTTGCTGTAAGTGTGTGTTTGTGTGAGGGTATTATTACACACATATATATATATATATATATATATATATATATATATATATATATATATATATATATATATATATATATATATATATATACACAGTATATAATGTATACTGTATGTATACTGTGTATGTGGGGGGTGTTGGTGTGTGTGCGTGTGTATGTGTGTGTAAGTGTGGATATAGTCATATTTTAAAGCTTACCATCACATCCTTACTAAAATATTGAGACTCATTAATTATTACCAACCGTGATTTGTGTATATATATCCCTCCTACCGTGTAAAGGTCAACGGAACGACCAATTACCCCCTTTAACGACCGTGACGTCATTAATAGCCCTTGATCTGTCAGGGTCGTTACTTCTTATACTCTCTTATGTAGGACAGGGGTGATAAGTAGGTATTCACATAGATAGATAGATAGATAGATAGATAGATAGATAGATAGTTAGTTAGTTAGTTAATTCTTTATTTCATAAAAGGTTACATGGTAACATTTTACATATATACAGATAGACTCAGACTCAAATCTTTATTTCATAAAAGGCAACACAATTAACTTTTTACATATATACAATAGAGATAACAGTAACCTCATACATTACCGCATTCTAGGTTCATGGTTTTGTACAAACATAATTCTTGACTTGATAGCATTTATATCATTAGTTTTCAAATCTGATACGTCATATTCATGTAATAGGATATGGTTAACTTCCTTTCCTAACGATAGGTATTCATCAAGGTTTAATAAACATTTCTGTAAAAACTTGCAAGGTTTAATAGACATTTGTGAGCAAATCTAATTTTTAACCAATTCATTAAATGATTAAATGTCATTAGTCCAGCCAATTCACATGCATGATGATTACTTTCCCAATATTTTAATTTCAGTATTTTCTGTATTGCTTTGTGGTAACCAATTGCAAATTGCTTAAGAGGAAGTTTGCACTTTTTGTTATAAAACTATAATTCAGAACCATAAAAACTTGAGCAGTAACTTTGGAACAAATGAGTAAAACCCTAACATTAACATTAGAAAATTTACGTAAAATACAATTAAATTCATTATAAAACTTGTTACGACACCTAATTACGTCTTTGTCATTATTTAAATTATCATCTATTATAAACCCTAGATACTTTTGTTCATTAACAACATTCAATATCTCTCCACATAGCATCAACTTTGGCTTTAAGTTTTTATCTTTATTGTCTTTGAAATACATGCATGATGATTTATTAATATTAATGTCAATATCAATTTCTTTTGCTTCATTTCCAAGCATATTTAGTAAAAACTGTAATCCCGATGACGATGGTGCTAATAAAACAATATCGTCAGCGTAAGCACTAATATTACTGGATATATTTCCTAGTGTGCACCCCTTTAGATAGATAGATAGATAAATAGATAGATATATTGATAGACAGACAGACAGATAGATAAATAGATATAGAGACAGACAAACAGACATAATCACTGACTGACTGACAGACAGACAGCTTGATAGATAGATAGATAGATATATAGATAGACAGATAGCTATATGTTATACTCTCTTATTTAGGTCTAGGGTGATAAGTATGTATTCATCTAGATATATATATATAGATAGATAGATAGATAGATATATGTTATACTCTCTTATGTATGACTAGGGTGATACGTAGGTGAACAGTGGATGAGTGGTCTCTAACCCAGGAATTGACTGATTTTTTGCACTCTGTCTTCCACTCAGCAAGTAAACTCTGAAACTCTTCCTCAGTCTCTCTCTCTCTCTCTCTCTCTCTCTCTCTCTCTCTCTCCCTTCCTCTTTCAAGCTGCGTGTATCCAGGCTTCAATGTATACCTTGAATCTGCAAGGGACTGGAGTTCTCGAAAAGAGGCTTCAGGCCTGATGCTATTCTTGACCTACAGTATGCTGGCTTAATAATCCAGAAGGGTTGATAGCCTCTGAAGTCCTATTTTAACTAACTAACTAACTTGAATCTGGTTTTCTATCATTCTTTGAATCTGAAGTGACAACAGCTGCTGACTGTTTTGCCTTTTGCCTCCTTGTTTCGCATAGAACACACTTACTTCCATGAAATGTTGCATGCATAGTATTAACAGGGTTGTGACAAAACCAGCATACAGTATGCCACAATACGACGCTAATATATTTTACATTGATCTCTGTAACTTAAATGTGTTTTTAAGCAGTTTATTTTCTATTTTTTTTATTTAACATTAAGCACAAACCCCCAAATCTCTGACATTTACAGTGAAAGGTGTTTATTGTAGATTATTTTTAGATAATATATATATTTTCTATTTATGATTTACCATTAAGTACAAACCCCAACATTCCCGGCATTTGCAGTGAAAAGTGATCATGTGAAGCTCCCGTAAAGTTGCTTATAAAAAATGCCGGAGAAAAAATACCGCTTTTGTGACTCCGCCCAAACCAAGAGGTAAACAATGACGACATGGATGAAAGGAGAAATTACCTGTAGGCCTAATTACCTATACCATCTGCCTGTTTAGTCCTTCAGTAATACCCCCTGCCCTATCACCCATTGTTCACCCGTACACCCGCCCATGTCACCCGTACATGTCATCCATACACCCGCCCATGTCACCCGTACACCCGCCCATCTCACCCATACACCCATTTTCACCCTTATACTGAAACTCGACAGCTTAACTGAAATGCATCATGCTAAACACATCAAGCAAAACATTAACTAAAGTCTGGGTGAAAACAAAACCAAACAAAAACCAAAACACTAAACTAAATCGCCTTTCTTTAAACTCAAATGTCTGTGCCCATAATAAATATTTTTCAATACGGTACTGGAACAGGGTATAATATAGTTTGGTCTTTGGGTCGAAATTCAACACCAAATATCACCTTTATGTTTCTTAACCCAATCAGTACCAATGCCGTCCTTTTAACTTTAGTCTAGCTATTGTTAGACGACTATATTCAGTTTAAAAAGGGCCTCCAGCAAGTAACAGGCTTCGAACTATCTCACTTCACCCTATTTGCTACCACAAATTACCGGTATTCTTAAACTGCACAACATTGTCTAAATATAGCTAGAATATAATTATAAAGACGTCGCCGGTACAGAAGGGGATAATTATGACACCAAAATGGCCTTCAAAGAAAAAGCTAACCGCTCTCTCTTAGTACAGGATCTCTACTGTACCGTAACCAGTAACCACCCACGTCACTACCTACGCACGTCACCACCCACCCACGTCCCTACCGACCCTTGTCACCACCCACCCACGCAAGCCCCTACCCACGATACCACCTACGCCCCAACACACGTCACCACCCAGTGGTGGCGTGGGTGGGGGACCCACGCCACCACTCATACCCCCACCCAAGTCACCACCACCCACCCACCTACTCATCTTTTTTCCCATCCACTACCCTGAACCCTATTATTCCATTACCTCACCCTAATAACCTTGAATGGGATGAAAACTTTGGTGGTGGGGAAGAAGGGGGGACAGATTACCTCCTCCCCTGTCTGCATCCCCCACCCACGCCACCCCCTGCTTTCCATATTTCCTCTACTTCCATATTTATTGTCATTTATATATACTATTCTTATTTCGTATGCCGTCCTCTGCCCCCATAATTCATCCGTATTTCCTTTGCTTCCTTCTTTATTGGCATTTATTTATAGTACGGTATTCTTCTCCCGTGTGCCGTCCTCTCCTCCCATAATTCATCCGTATTTCCTTTGCTTCCTTCTTTATTGGCATTTATTTATAGTACGGTATTCTTCTCCCGTGTGCCGTCCTCTCCTCCCATAATTCATCCGTATTTCCTTTGCTTTCACCTTTAATATCTTGTATAAATATTCCATCTTCTTCGTCCTCTTCTCTCATATTCCCTTTGCTTTCTCCTTCTTTATTGGCATGGTTTAGTATCCCATCTTATTCTTAGTCATACCTTCCTCTCCTCCCGTAATTCATCCATATTTCCTCTGCTTTCTCCTTCCTAATTCCCAGTTTAAGCTTCTTGAAAACTGTATGTGGTAGGGAGGGGGGGGGGGGGGGGACGGACGGACGGATTAATTTGCCTGCAGCCATCCCACCAGGCCTTCCATATATCCTCTACTTTCTCCTAGCTTTATTGGCATGTAATGTGAACCTTTAAGGAGTTCACATGCATATAAAATTACCTTCATAATGTTTTTTATATACAGTATGTATGTTTTTATTTCTATGTATTATTATTATTATTATTATTATGATTTTATTTTTATTTTATTTCTGTTAAGCATTTCTGGGCTCGTTTGCATTTGTGACAGCAACTAAACTAAAGGTAAATAATCTGGAAGTTAGATGACCGATATCGTATAAATATTGATTTCAAAAGTTCCCAGACTAAAATTGTCGAAATAAATTGCATAACTGTTTGGTTGTGTGATTAAGCATTAACCCTTTACACCTGAACTGTTGGTGTTATAGGCGTGAGAGGTCCGGTAAGAAGGGGATCCCATAACACCCTATTTATTAAGCAAACATCATTAATTACCGTAATTGACCATTGTCCACAGTGTCGAATTTGTGTCAGGGATTAGTGAGATTTTCAAGTGGGGCGGTATTATCATTGGGGAATTATTGACTAGTGTGTTTAGTGTGTGAATTATTGACTAGTGTGTTTAGTGTGTGAATTATTGACTAGTGTGCTTAGTGTGAATTATTGACTAGTGTGTTTAGTGTGTGAATTATTGACTAGTGTGTTTAGTGTGTGAATTATTGACTAGTGTGTTTAGTGTGTGAATTATTGACTAGTGTGTTTAGTGTGTGAATTATTGACTAGTGTGTTTAGTGTGTGAATTTATGTTTTGTTAGAGTTTTATATGTTTTATTTATGTTTTATTTATTTATTTTGTTATTTGTATTGTGTTGTGTTGTCCCTATTAGGGCTCTGTCTCGAGTCGGCCACCCCCAGAAAAAAGGGGTATGCGCCTGAGTGGATAGACAGATAGATAGTGTTTAGTTCTTAGTAGTATTTTTGTGTCTGAAACAGCATAGGCTTAGTAGTGTAGCTAAAATATATATATTAATTTCAATTTTTAATTTTCAATGAGAGAGATTACTACATATACTGTATATACTATATCAAAGCCGCACTGCGAAAGGTTCATTATAAAGGTGGTTATAATAGGTGGTTATAATGTTATTAGTATATCGCTGGGTTGGGTATGCATTTTTTTTACCCGGCACACTGTTCATTAGATTGGTGTAACTTTTTCTCCTCATAATCAATCATGTCAATTGTCCACTCACTATCTCAACATATACAGTACGTAGAAAAGGCAAACTTTCCTCGGCAAGAAAAAGTCAAATAGAAACACAACTAGTATTACATTAACCAGTACCGGTACTGGTATTTGCTATTCCTGTAAAACAAACTATGTTGAATAAAATAAGGTAAAACAAGTTATGCTGAATGCAACACGCGCCAGTATACTGATGATATTGATATAACTTACATTATATAACGATATATATATTGTTATTGTATTGTTTGTGTAGAGTGTGATCAAGGTGGGTGGTGGTGGTGTGGATTAGGCAACATGATGATTGTGGTGAAGGAGAGGAGGGGGAGGGGGGAGGGGGGGGGGGGCAAACAGATGATACTAAGCTGATGGGTAATTACTGCTGAGCTGCTTACACCTCACTCTTACGTTCAGTTATGTAGATACAAGGACTGCAATCTCTAAGCGGTCCATTCCGGGGAGATACTCGAAGTGGAAGGAGAGAAATTGTATAGTGCACTACATTTATTGCAAAGTGTGCAGAATACTATCTACTCTCTTCTTGAACTCTTCTACTAAAGAACTGTTTACAACTTTTGAGGGAAGTTTGTTCCAGGTAGAATAGGTGTATGTGTGAAAAAGTGTCCACAAATACTGGTGCTGAACCTTTTCAATTTCAACTTCCAGCCATGGTTGCGTGTTGTATTCATGATGAGGCTACACATTTTACATAATCCACATTGTCAAATCCAATAAGTAATTTTAAAACTTCAATGAGCTGACCTCGTAGTCTGCTTGTTTCCAACGGAAAGAGGTCAAGAGCTCTCAACCGGTCCTCATAGCTCATTCTTCTAATCGATGAAATAAGCTTTGTAGCCCTAGCTTGTACAGTTTCCAGTCACTTATAACTTTTCTGGGTGCTGGAGACCAGAATTGAACAGCATACTCCAGGAGAGACCGTATCAGAGCGTTGTAAAGTGTGAGGACTATTTCCTTATGTCTATACTTAAATTGCCTCTAAATAGCCTATACCGGCAACCCAATAATTTCTGAGCTTTCTTCTCTACTTCAATGCACTAATTGGATAAACCTTAAGTTACTGCTGATCAGAACACCCAAATCCTTTTTTAAGTCAGTCACTTCCAGGGGCATTCCCAATAGCGTATAGCCTGACTTGACGTTTGCTTGGCCGATATGCATCACCTTGCACTTTTCCAAGTTGAGAGAGAGAGAGAGAGAGAGAGAGAGAGAGAGAGAGAGAGAGAGAGAGAGAGAGAGAGAGAGAGAGAGAGAGAGAGAGAGAGAGAGAGACAGAGAGAGTGAGAGAGAGAGGCCAGCCAATAAATACAGGTACTCTCGATTATAATCTACAAAAGTGACTGTGTGGAATGCGGACGCGGCAGTAGCTCCCTGTGTTATCAGACCCAGCAGGTGAGTGGGTTAAGGTGAAGGTCGGCGGGAAAAAAAATAATAGTTTGTTTACGTCGCTTACATCGCAATTACCTCACTACCCACGATAATTATTTTGGTTGATGTTTGGCGAGGAGTGTATGGGTTTGTTGGGGTTACAGTGATGGGGTGGCGGTAGGGGAGGAAGGGTTGGAAGTGGGGTGTAGGGGTGGGGTTTAAAGCAGGGGTTCGTGTTAAAGGGGTTTGTCCTGAGTCACGCGAAAGGCTTAAACCTAAAGGGCGATCCCGTTTACTTTTACTTTCGTTGGAGGGTCGTTTTTTGTTGATGGTTTATTTCGCGTTTTAGTGGAAAGTATAACATGCTTGATTTTGTGATTATGCGAGAGTGGTAGATGAATGTACTATATTGTTTACTTAATAGTTTTTGTTGTTGTTATTATTGATTGATATAATTATCCTATAACGTGGCATCGGAACTTACAACTGGGGATGTGACAGGTGAAAAGATAATGGTGTATTTTATGAATGGCTGGGTTAAAGGGTATTTTTTTATGATATCTCTCTCTCTCTCTCTCTCTCTATATATATATATATATATATATATATATACACACACGTTATTATGACTGCTGCCTTGTCATCCCTTACCACCCCTTAATAGCCATATACTGTTATGTTATTATGTCTGATTCATACTGACAGTGTTCTGGGTGGATGGGAAAACATTATAATTACTTTTAATTTCGTATACTGTATAATTATGTCGTATCCTTGTTCATTGGAAGTATTGTAGGTACTGTTCATTTAGGTTTTACTTTATATTTTTGTTTAGTGTGAATTTTGTGTTTTTTCTGTGTTTGTTCGCTGTTTTGTGTTGTGTTTTGTGTTTTCCTGTTCTTGCTCTGTCTTGAGTCGGCCACCCCCAAGAAAATACAAAAAACAAAAATAATAATAATAATAATAAAATAGAGGAAAAATAAAATAAATAAATAGGAAAAGTGGGGATTGGGCCTGAGCATATAGATAGATAGATAGATAGATTTACACTATTGTTCACTTTTATGAACTATAACCATTGCATTATTGCCTTAAATCGTAACCAACACCCAGAAACGTTTACAAATATTATAGAACCTTTACAGTTATATATTATGAGTGAGGGTAGGGTATATGACCGCGGCAAATAGTGTCAGGAGTATTAGCCCTACTTCTCTTTACCATATTGTTATTCCCAAGCTATTGTTGCTGGGTGGACAGGCAGTCAGTAGGTTACAGGAATGGGTGGGTATGTCGCTCACAGTGGTTTATGGTAAGGGAATGTAGGGTTAAGGGGAGAGGCTAACTCACAATAACCGGTGCATTTCAGTTCGCCGAGAAAAAAGAAAGAAAGAAAAGAAAAACATATAATTTGGGCGTCAGTTATCTCTTCATTTGGGCAACACAAAATGTACGTGTATGAAGGAGACATAGGGCAAAGCTGCCTGTAACAAGTGTCAACCGCCACTTGACGATAATCGAACTATATGTATCACCACCTACACAAGGAATATTTAATAAGCTTAGCAAGATCTTTAAGGTTAGGTTAGGTTAGTATAAGTGCCATTCTTACCTTATTCTGATTTCGCCCAAATGATGGTTACCATTTCCCAGAATTGTTGATAAGTTGTCCAAATGACATGCTAACTAGCACCCGAATGACAGAGTAACAAATCCCGTGTTTCGCCTAAATTAAATCCAACCCACAATAACGTCTTTTCTGCCAATGGTCAACTGGCAACGTTTTTTCTTTTTATTTTGGCTTCGTTTTCTGTGTACGTTTGTATCGGTATCGGCAACTAAACTGAAGGTGAAGTTGTATAGATAGTTAAATTCATACATCATATATTTCAAAATCTATCCTACTGGAGTTGCCGAAATAAGTTGCCCTTTTTTCTATGTTCATGAAGGAGACAAAAGGCAGTAGAGAGTGGATATGTGACTCCCCATTCCTGAGTGTTTGGTGACATATGAGTCCTATACTATCAATGGAACTGAAGCGTGGAGACTTTAAACCGTACAGGGGTTTGGTGGTAGTATCGTAGACTAGTTTTTTCGTGCAGATACACCTATATTATTGTAGCCGACGAGCAGACTAGTGGAGGAAGATGACGTAATAGTGTTATATAGTGTATGTGTGAGTTTGTGTGTGTGTGGGTGTGTGCGTAGATGTGTGTGTGTGTGTGTTTTTTTTTTGTTTTTTTTTGTGTTTTGTGTGTGTGTGGGTGCGTGTGCGGGTATGTGTGTGCTTGTAAGGGTGTGTGTGTGTGTATGTGGGTGCGTGTACGGGTATGTGGATGTGTGGATGAAAGACTCGTGAACAAACTGACCGTTATAATAGTTGTCGGCACCCGTTATGTAGGATTATAACATAGGCTTTAAATACTGCACAACAACAACACATTCTTCAGATATTGGCAAATATGTACTGTACGGTACTGCTCTCTCTCTCTCTCTCTCTCTCTCTCTCTCTCTCTCTCTCTCTCTCTCTCGTGAGCACTAATATATAATTATATGCCCATTGGAATTTTCGAATCTAATAAATATTTGATCTAATACGTGATTGAATTTTGTTCTCGCTTAGATTAAGGGGGGGGGGGGGGTTCTGGACCCCCTTCTCTCTCATCTTTATCCCTATTAGTTTTGAGATCGTTAGACATGCGACCCATTAGCTTGGCTATTTAAAGATATTTCGTGACGTTTAGGTGTCGATTTCCTTTCCTGGCAAGCGTTAGCGACCCTGCAATTTAGGAGAAACTGGCATTCAGCCGGTGCATTTTTCTACCGAAATAGGCATACATTTATCTCGAAAGAGCCTCATAACAGTACGAGAAAAAAACTTGCTCATCGAAAATTGTCGGAAAATGCGCTCGTGTGACACCACCTTTATTCTATATATATACCAAGGTAAAGTTGAAAAAATAAGACTCCTTAGCAGATGACGTGTTTCTTCAATGTAGTTTATAATCTTCAATCATAGTAAATTCGTTAATATCTTATGCTCATAGTGAAGCACTACGTGTGAATGTTCAGTCATGGCCATGCTCAATTACGTAAAGTATATTATAAGAAAGGGTTAACCGAGTAATTAATACATATTTGTATTAGTATGACCATGAGAACAAACAGTTATTATATGTGTGGTGAATGGGCACACAATCTTGCCATAGGGCGGGGAATAATGAATGTATTAGCATTTAAACGGACGCCAGGAATGCTAATACGACGGAAGAAAGAAAGGCACGGAAGAAAACGGGGTAAAATCTGCGTGAAATTTGTGATCAAGGAGGTTAAATGAGAGGAGGGATCGTTATGTACAGCCAACCCTGTGAGAGTGTGAAGCCAGAAAAAGGACTGACAGTACTGGCGAATCTGGCTATCACTGATCATATTGTCTCACATATATAATAAGAACCATAATGATAGGATATAGTAATATGGTAACATATAATAAATATATATATCCTTTTGCGATCTGTGTGTCTAACCCTATTATTTAGTAAATATTTATTTAGATATTGGAAGGTTGAAGGCCGGAAAGTTGGTTTCGTTGTTTCGCCATAACACTCCCTCCATCAATATTTTTCCTCCAAGTTTGTGAATGGAGAAGGATTAACTGAGGAGGGAGAGGAGTAGGAGGAAGAAGAAGAAGGAGAAGAAAGAGGGGCAGAAGAAGTAAAAGAAGGAAGGGGAAGTGAGAAAGAACGAGAAGAGATAACTATAGGGATGTGAGCAATGTATACAGGAGGACCTGATAAAATTTACGTGATATAATTTGTCACTATGGAAAGAGAAGAGTAAACTGAGGAAGAAGAGGAAGAAGAAGATGAAGAAGAAGAAGAAGAAGAAAAGGTGACATGCGAAAGAGCAAGGAGAGAGATTGATAGAGATTGTGAAGGTTGAGTAAAGCATGAAGGAAAACGGTGAACCTAGGCGTGACATCGGTGACTATGGAAAGGAGTGAGGAGGGGCGGAACTGAAGGATTAACTTAAGTGGTGGTGGTGAAGGAGGAAGAGGAAGAGGAAGAATAATAAAGAGGAGAGGACGGGGAGGAGGAGAAAGATAAATAATAATAAAGAGAGGAGGAGGAGGAAAGAGGAAGAATAATAAGGAGAGGAGAAAGAGGAGGAGGAGGAAAGAGGAAAAATAATAAAGAGAGGAGAAGGAGTAGAAGAAACTGAAGAGGAAGACTAATAAAGAGAGGGGATAGAGGAGGAGGAGGAGGAGAAGGAAAGGAAGATAAAAAATAATAAAGAAAGGAGGAGGAGGAGGAGGAGGAAAAGAAGAGGAAGAACTATAATGAGAGGAGGAGGAGAGAAGGAAGAGGACAAATAATAAAGAGAGGAGGAGGAGGAACAATGAAAGGTGAGAATGATGAATAATATGTGAGAAGAAATAGGATCAGAATGTGTTGAAGGATTAACCCCTTCAACACCATTACGTAAGTTTCATCATATTGTGGTTACCACGAGACGATTTTCTTTAGTTTATAATCTACTTGTACGACTCAAATGGGTAAATACGATATCAATAAACCCTCTTAGTAACATATAGGTCCTTGTTAAATGGGTAAATACGATATCAATAAACCCTCTTAGTAACATATAGGTCCTTGTTAAATGGGTAAATACGATATCAATAAACCCTCTTAGTAAGGTAAATGGGTAAATACGATATCAATAAACCCCTCTTAGTAACATATAGGTCCTTGTTAAATGGGTAAATACGATATCAATAATCTTAGTAACATATAGGTCCTTGTTAAATGGGTAAATACGATATCAATAACCCTCTTGCAAATATAGGTCCTTGTTAATGGGGTAAATACGATATCAATAAACCCTCTTAGTAACATATAGGTCCTTGTTAAATGGGTAAATACGATATCAATAAACCCTCTTAGTAACATATAGGTCCTTGTTAAATGGGTAAATACGATATCAATAAACCCTCTTAGTAACATATAGGTCCTTGTTAAATGGGTAAATACGATATCAATAAACCCTCTTAGTAACATATAGGTCCTTGTTAAATGGGTAAATACGATATCAATAAACCCTCTTAGTAACATATAGGTCCTTGTTAAATTGCATATAATCATCTAATTTTAGCCAGAATCAAAGGTAAAAAGGCGTCGTGGTGCTGAACGGGTTAAGGAAAAGGGGGTGAATGAGGATGGACAGAAAGAGATAGAAGGCAGAGGAACACGTTGCTCAAGAATTATATATACCGGTGCCTCAAATTCCGTGTGAAAGTAGCAGACATAAATAGACTAGACCAATGATATTTTCCCTAGCTCTTCATTCCGTATAACCTCCACTTTTAAATATAGTTTATACGTTGTTATTACACTTTAAATGCATTATCCTAACACCAAATATATACTGCTAGCACATTTAAAATAAAATATATACATCTACTCAGTATTTGTATACATAATTGATTAAGATTAATATTTCTTCCTCCTGGCATGATAAGGATTAAGTGAAGTATTTGTGTCCCGAGTTGCGTGGGACTTACTGTAAAAATCCCTTGTAGTGTACTCTGAAACATGGGTCCTACGACTTGGTATGGATGTCATTCTGATAGACTGTGGTTCGAATCCGTGCCGAGGCCTGAACATATATCTCATCGATTCACCTCCTCTTACTAATTCCCTACAATCTCTCTCTACACGACGCAATGTTCCATCTCTCTCACTAATGTACCGCTATTACAATAATCAATGTTCGTTAGAACCCGCCTTCCAACAAATTCCCACCCCTATTCCGTCCAACTCTCTAACTCAAGAGTGAGCTGATATTCACAGTCTTCTACTCAATAAGTAAGCTCTGGAACCCTCTCCTTCAATCTGTCTTTCCCTTATCCTGTGACATAAATTGCTTCAAGCTCCATGTGTTCAGACATTTTGACTCTTAATACATTTTGAGTTTGGAGCTCAAGCACTCTTTCAACTTGGGGGGGGGGGGGGCACTTGTAACAGGCAGCTTTGCCTTTCTTCTTCTTCAGACACATAGACACAAATATAATTACTGTTATTACGTGTGTGTGTATGTGTGTTGGGGGAGGGGGGGGGGGAGAGAGAGAGAGAGAAAGCGGAAGATTGTCAGTCATCATAGGAATGTAAGCAGAGACCGTGGGCTTAGGAAGATTTAGCCAGGCAGAAGGAGAATGTTAGCAGACAGTGAGGTAAGAAAGGATTTAGGAGGGAGGGAGGGGGGGAGGGAAGGAGAGGGGGGAGTAGGTAGGTAGGAAGGAAGGAAAGGGGGGGAAAGGGAGGGAAGGAGAGAGGCAGGGAGGGAGGAAGATAGAAAGGAGGGGGTGGAAGGTAGGGAAGGATTTACGTAATGTGGGTCAAAGCGGTGGTGGGGGTGGAGGGGTGACAATGGTATGAGGTAGTCGTACTGAAAATATGGCTTATAATACCACCCTCATTTCAAGAGTGGATATTTTTTTTTTTTTTTTTTTTTTTTCTATGGGATATATTTGTCTATCTATCTATTTACTTTGACCCATTCCCCACTTTTTATGGGGGTGGCCGACTCGAGACAGAGCCCGAACAGGGACCACACATCACAACAGAAAAGCAATGAACACACAGCAAAACACTAATTCACACACATCTAGGTCACCCAGGAGAAGACCCGGAGGCCAGGGATCATATATTTGTAGTAAACTAAACATAATATTTATTTAAAAGTAAAATGTATATGACTAAATTTATAAGTTTTGTCTGTCCTTTTGTGTCTGTATGTCTGTCTGTCTCCTGGTTATATTGACTTCCTTCCCCTCCTACTTCTTCCTACTGTCAGACATTGCAGTTTGCTAAATTTATATAGCGTGTCTGTATTTTCTGTATGTATATTTATCTCTCTATCTATCTATCTATCTTTCTTTCTTTTTATCTATTAATATATCCATCTATCTATCTATATATCTATCAATTTATCTATCTAGCTATCTATCTATCTATATTTATATCTATTTATCTATATATTCTATTTATCTATCTATCCAATTATTTAATTATCTGTATATCTGTGTATATTCACTTCATTCCCTCCTACGCCTTCCTTTGGCGTTAAGGGGAGATTTCCACTTGAGGGACTTTTTTCTTGACCCCTTTCTCTCTCATGTCTATCCCCATTGCTTTTGAAATTTTAAGACGCTTGCCCCATTAGTTTGGTGATTTTAAGAATTTCCGCCCCATTCTGTCAATTTTAAGACCTTTCGTGCCATTTAGGTGTCGATGTTATCCTGGCGAGCGATAGCGAGCCTGTAATTTAAGAGTAACCGAATATTTTCTACCGAAAAATGTACAAATTTATCTTGAAAGGGGGTCAAGGGGGTGACATTTTAAGATTGCTGGAGGAGTAGGAAACAAACTAAAAACCTCCCCTTAACCTACTTTATGTCGTTTAGGCATGTACAGGTTTTATGGGGTAAAATAGTAATGTTTGTTTTTACTTTGCATGCAATAATGAATTGTATGTGTCATTTAACAAATAATAGATATAATGCATCAATTATTCGTGATGGATAGCGTGCATAATAAATATATACACTTCAGTTATACATATATAGTTAACCCCTTCAACACGATGACGTACTTTTCATTTTATTCTGGTTATCATTTAGACCATTATTTGTGGTCTATATTCTACCTCTAGGAGTCAAAGGGGTAAATACGATCTCCATAAACTCTCTGAATAACATTGTACCTTCTAAAACTGCATAACATCGTCTATCTTTAGCCAAAATAAATGGTAGAAATGCGTCATCGTGCTGAAGGGGCTCGTAACATACTTGGAAACGAAGGGAGTAAGGTTATCTGCGTGTGTGTGTGTGTGTGTGTTTATGTGAGTGTGGGTGTGTGTTTATGTGAGTGTACTATGTGCGCGTGTGTTTATGTGATTGTATTGGTGTGTGTGTGTGTGTGTGTGTGTGTGTGTTTGTTCCTAGATGTGAATATATGCATGTGGTTGTGTATGTGTGTGTGAATGTACGTGTTTAATAATATTAATAGTAATACTATTTATAATTGTCGGTCTATTGTTAAATAATCTACGGAGT
>CM064527.1:46886182-46893682 GCA_032716605.1 Paralithodes platypus | reverse complement strand
GACACACACGCCAACCAGTGACACAAACACACACACAAACAAACACCACACACACACACACACACACACTGAAAATAATCAAGGGTATAATTATATACAAAGTTAAGAAAAGGTATATGAACTAAATCACTTTTTAACCTTGTACTATAGGGGTTTATTTATATCAATATACGGTACCTTTAAGTGGGTAGATTATTATTATTATGATCATTTTAATTACCCTTTCCATACCAAAGATATTTCACAGTGCAGCTTTGGTTAACACTATCTGGTCCGACCCTTTGAGGGTAATTATGATACTTTGTTTAATTAATGTTGAGGATCTTGTATTATTTATTTATTTGATTTTTTTTATCATGTTTTATTTATATATATGTTTATTGTTAATAAATCAACAAATACATGTGGCAGTCCAGAGATGGAGGGATAGACAGACTAATGAGGAAGTAAGAAGGAGGTGTGGTGTGGAGGTAGATGTGCTGGAAAGTGTGAAAAGGAACAACTTGAGATGGTTCGGCCATATGGAACGTATGGAAAGCGAGAGAATGACTAAGAGGGTGTATGAGAGCGAGGTGGAGGGACAGAGGGGGAGAGGTAAGACCGAATATGAGGTGGAAGGATGGAGTGAGGAAGTACATGAACGAGGGTGGTGCTGGTTGGGGGGAGGGGCGTCGACTGGCTGGGGACAGAGGTGCATGGGGGCGGTTCGTTCGTGGCCGCCCCTTCGGGGATCGCGGCGTCAGGCAATAGATAGATAGATAGATAGTCCAGAGATTCGAACCCATGCTAACACCATGCAGCTAAACCGAAATTCAGTGCATTTTATCATATTTAGGATCGTACGAAGACAGTTAAAGAATGGTGGACACGCCTACGATTTATTTGCAGTTTCGAATCCTGCATATCAATCTAAGCCTGTACACACTTTCCAACTGCGCTATCATAGGCTATGGATAGATGAAAGGAAGGAGTAATTAATGGGGCCTTAACCCTAAGGAAGGCCTCTCTATAAACTACCTTTGAACCTGAATGAATTATTGTTACCTCCACCAACCGACTTTACTCCTAAACTCAATTAATTAAATCAACAAATACATGTGGCAGTCCAGCGATTCGAACCCAGGATGCTCACACCGAAATTCAGTACATTTATCCATTGCGCTACTAACAGTTAGATGTTTGTTAGAGGAAGAGGAAGGTGGAGGTTGTTGAATGAGATTATAAGAAAGTTAGAGGATGTTTGACGACAGATATGAATGTGTGTGTGTGTGTGTGAAGCCAATCAGAGAAACTGCGGTGATGCCATTGTTTTTTTTTACCAGCTGCCCAATTTCTGGAAGATGAAAATAATTCGCTCCAATGCATATACCCCCCATTACCTGCCCCCCCCCCCTCCTTCCCTCTCCCCTCATTACCTACCCCTCCCTCCCCTACTACCCCCATCTTCTCCTCTCAACCCCTCCCTCCCTCTCCCCACCTCTCTCTTATTCTCTTTATTTTTGTATACCGGTATGTTTTGTTTTCTTCACATTCAAATATATCCCTGTTTCATTTAGCGTTTTGTCAGGTTCAAGGAGCATTTGGTCATAATATATCAAACCCCAGATATCTTTCTGTCTCTCTTACACACACACACACACACACACACTCTCTCTATCTCTCACACATACACAGACACACACCCACTCTCTCTCTCTCTGTCTCGCTCAAACACTCACTCATACTCTTTCTCCCCCTCCCTCTCTCTCTCTCTCTCTCTCTCTCTCTCTCTCTCTCTCTCTCTCTCTCTCTCTCTCTCTCTCTCTCTCTCTCTCTCTCTCTCCCACCATAGCCCATCGTAGTCCTGTATTGTGTGGGTTTTTATGATGTCCAATACATAACCTAAATCCAACCGTTGTCGGTAATTTGTTGAGTGTACCGCAGGCCCGTGCGTGGGAGGAGGAGGAGAAGGAGGAGGATTGGGTGTGGGACGAGGAGGAGGAGTTGGATGTGCTGGTGGTGGTGGTGGTGGGGGAGGAGAGGAGGAGGTGATGGGAAATGATGGGGTGTGGGAGGAGAGAGAGAGAGAGAGAGAGAGAGAGAGAGAGAGAGAGAGAGAGAGAGAGCATAGCGAGAGAGAGAGAGAAGAGAGGAGAGAGATGAACAACATTTAAGCATAATACGGAGAAAGGGCATGGTAAAGGCTGAAGTAGGGGATGACAGGGAAGTAGGGAGATGGAGTGGTGGGTAGGAATGGAGGAAGTGGTGGGGGTGGAGGGAAGAGAAGGAGAAGTGGTGGGGGAGGGACGAGTGGAGGAGAGGAGGGATGGATGGAGATGGGAAAACGGGAAAGAGGGGTTAAATTGACAAGAATACGAGAGGTGGAGATGATGGAGGAGGGAGGGAGATGATGGAGGAGAAGGAGGAGGGGAATTTAAGGAGGGGTTGAACTGACGAGAATAATAGAAGTGTAGAAGTACAGGAATGATGGAGGAGGAGGAGAAGGAGGAGGAGGAAAGAAGGATAATGATAAAGATAATTGAAGTAGAAAGCAGTACATGGAAGGGGAAGGGAAGGAAAGGACATTATGACAGATATTTACAAAGCAGATTATATTCTTATGTACCGGTACAGAAACTGAAGTATGTTCCGGGTAGCTATTTTATACTTGAAGCTATTTCCCCCCACAATCATATTTTTACTCTGTAGGGTAATTTTGTGATGCTATATAATATTTGAGGTGTTATAATCAAGTTATTGTTATCGTTTATATATTGGATAGTTATAAAAGTGTATCGGGCAATCTTGTCCTGGCATATTATTCAGTGAGCTAAGTAGTATAATACGTTACACTGTACCGGTATATAGAATAGTTATAAGAATAGGTAAGCTAGTTTATTAACAATATTATTTTAACCATAGACTGAACTCCTGCCAGGTATGCACTTTGAATATGTAAAACAGTGGTTGTTGTTGTTCCTCAGACTTGTTGGTGGCCTCAGTTTAACCCTTTGAAAATTATGACGATGTTGACAGTGTAGACAGCTCTCCTCAACACACACACACACACCTGCCAATCACTCTCTCTCTCCCACACACACACTCACACACACTCGCTCTCTCTCTCACTCCACTCCCACTCACACACTCTCTCTCTCTCACACACACACACATACAAGCTCCCACTCTCTCTCTCTCACACAAATTCGTCCTGTACGCTTGGAACCCTAATTTGTGTTGATAAGTGAACATGAGCGTGGGAGTATGTATAGTATGTACCTGAAGCCTTGTCCTACAGTATGGTCCTTCAATACCTACTTCTCTCTCACACACACTCTCTCTCTCTCTCTCACACACACACTCCCACTCCCACTCACACACTCTCTCTCTCTCTCAGTTGTCCTGTACGGTACGCTAGGAACCCTAATTTATACTGATAAGTGAACGTAAGCATGGGAGTATGCATAGTACCTGACGCCTTGTCCTACAGTAATTCTTCTCTCTCTCATACACACCCACACACACACACACTCTCTCTCTCTCTCAGTTGTCCTGTACGGTACGCTAGGAACCCTAATTTATACTGATAAGTGAACGTAAGCATGGGAGTATGCATAGTACCTGAAGCCTTGTCCTACAGTACATGCTTCTCTCTCTCTTACACACACATACACACACACACTCTCTCTCTCTCTCTCAGTTGTCCTGTACGGTACGCTAGGAACCCTAATTTATACTGATAAGTGAACGTAAGCATGGGAGTATGCATAGTACCTGAAGCCTTGTCCTACAGTACATGCTTCTCTCTCTCTTACACACACTCTCTCTCTCTCTCTCTCTCTCTCTCTCAGTTGTCCTGTACGGTACGCTAGGAACCCTAATTTATACTGATAAGTGAACGTAAGCATGGGAGTATGCATAGTACCTGAAGCCTTGTCCTACAGTACATGCTTCTCTCTCTCTTACACACACACACTCTCTCTCTCTCTCTCTCTCAGTTGTCCTGTACGGTACGCTAGGAACCCTAATTTATACTGATAAGTGAACGTAAGCATGGGAGTATGCATAGTACCTGAAGCCTTGTCCTACAGTACATGCTTCTCTCTCTCTTACACACACGCACATACACACACACACACTCTCTCTCTCCCTCTCTCTTCTATACGCTAGGAACCCTAATTTGTGTAGATAATTGGCTGTGAGCGTAGGTGTATGCATAGTACCTGAAGCCTTGCCCTTGGTACGGCCCCCTCTCAGTACTACCTGGTGTGCTGGTGTCTCAAGAGCTATCCGTCAGGGCACAATGCTAGGCCTGGTCGAGCGAGAGGCCGCCCTAACCAGTGACAGGGGTACAGGCAATCAGGCCGCAAACCAAGGAGGCCGCTCACCTTTTTCTTTACTGTTCCATTGTGTAGTTAAGACCAAATTGCCACGTTCACCTTTTTCTTACTGTTCCATCGTGTAGTTCAAAATGTAGTGCCATTTGGGTGGATTCTATATTATGAATTAAATTGGGTTAGGTTAAGAAACTAGAGAATTTAACAAACTGTCTTAGAATAAGGTGGCCATTCATTCGTGTCCAACCCTTCGGGCATCAAGCCGTCTGGCAGCAATTAAGATATATAGGTTAGGCCTGATACATAACCTGATTTAATCAACCATTCCTACCAACGAATGTCAAACATGGCGGAATTCAATCAGCTTCTATATTATTCTTCAGTAGCATAGATCGGTGGGGATGGAGGCTAAACTTGAACTAAAAACATCAATCCTATGACTCGATCTAAACACCATAATGAGGAAAAAGGTGCTAGAATACCACTAGAATAGGTTAAAAATAGGGTTCGCGGCCGCAATAGTTGGGAACCCTCATCTCCACCCACCCACGCCCTTTTTTATCCCCGCCCCCCAGCCCACAGTTGCTTCACTACACCCTCCCACCCCTCTTATGCCCCCAAATCTCTTTCATTTTTAACCATTTTACCCTCTTTTCCCGGTGAATGGGTGGCTTTATGTGGGCGGGGCTGTTGTTATTCCCAGTCCCTCGTGCCATCCGCTCCCATACCCGGCCGGCAGCTTGATGAGGCGGAAGGATACATGCGTGGGTGGGTCGCCGCGGGGGAAACTAGTCCGTATACAGTGCGGCGTAAACCCGAAAATCCCGTATCAATCATCCCTGCCCTTACTTCCGCCTTGGTCATACCAATATCACCTTTATTATACCGTTCCCCAAGGGCTAAAATACCGGTGCAGTGTGACGAGACTTTACTTTTACCTTTGTCAACCTAATATCGTCTTTAATATACCGTTTCCCAAGGGCTAAGATTGAGCGAAAATATGACGAGCATGGTAGCGGGTTGGTAGCATTCTTATGTGGATATGCAGCGTTCTGAGTACCACTGATAAGGGCTATAATTACTTGTGCAAATACCTGAATTGTTGCTTGTCAATATAATTAGGGTTGGCCACAATATGCCCAGGTATTCATTGATGGGATCAAAAGATTTAATAAGGTTTGTGAGGGTGGTTGCTGCATGCCTCCCTCCCACCCACACACACAATGCGATCGAGTAGGACCCCACTCACTCTACAGCCTTGTCACTCTTTCTCCTGTCACTCTATACTCCACCGTCACTCTTTCTTACCCTGTCGCTCCTCCTCTCCCCCGTCAAATTTTACTTCTCCTCACTCCTCCCACGCATCTCTCTAAATCTCTTTCTCTTCTTTTAAGGCTGTCACAACTCACCCATCAAATTGTCTGCTACCATTCCCCTGCATGTCTCTGTCCCTCTATTTGTAGGCTGTCACATTTTCTCCCGTCAAAACTTCGCTTCTGTTACTCCCCTGCATCTGTCTATCTCTTATCTTTCTTCTTAGGCTGTCACATCTCTCCCATCAAATTGTCTGCTACCATTCCCCCTGCATCTCTCTGTCCCTCCTTTCTTTATAGGCCTGTCACATTTCCTCTCCCGTCACCATTTGTCTTCTGTTCCTACTCCCCTGCATCTGTTTATCTCTTCTCTTTCTTCTTAGCCTGTCACTTATCTCCTGTCTATTTTTCTCTTCTGCCAATCGTCCTGCATCCTTCTACATCTTCTCTTTCTGTATTGGCTGTCACTTCGTCTCTAGTCAATTTCTATCTTCTGGCATACCTTTCTCCTTTCAATTCCATATCTCGTCTTTCCAGTTTTCTAGTAGCTTTTTCAATTCCCCTGTCACTCTTTCTATCCTGTCATTGCTCCTCTCCCGTCAAATTTTATCTTCTGTCACTCCTCCCCCGCATCTCCTGTCCTCCTGTCTCTCCTCTCTCCCTCTTACTACTTTTAACCTTTGTCGTCTCTGTCTCTCCTCTACTTTCATGTGTTTCTATTAATCGTTTCTCCTCTCGTTCTCCCCTCCATTTCTTTCTACTATTACTTCGTGTTTCTCTGCCATTTCTCCCATTTCCTCCTGTCCAACCCTTTTTCAATAACGGCCTGTCGCTTATCTCGTCAAATGTTCTCTTTGTTTCCCCCTTGTGCCCCCCTCCCCCCCCCTCTTGTGTCCCCCCCCCCTTTGTTCCCCCCCCCCCCCCCCCTGTGTCCCCCCCCCTTGTGTCAACCCACCTTGTGTCCCGGTGTCCCCTGTGTCCCCCCCCCCATGTTCCCCGATCCCCCCCCCCATGTTCTTCTTGTGTCCCCCGTGGTCCTGGTCCCCCCCCCCCCCCCCTTGTTCCCCTTTGTTGTGTCCCCCCCTTTGTGTCCCCCCCCCCCATGTCCCCCCCCCCCCCCCCCCCCCCCTTCTTCCCTTTCCCACAATCTCGTCTCCCTCTTTATCTATATCTTTCGTTTACAGCGGTCAACTTTTCCTTCTCTTGTCACATTTTCTTTAGTGTCCCTCCTCTGCATTTGCGTAACTATTTTGTTTTTTTTCCTGTTTTCGGTTGTCTAATATCGTGTCTTCTTTTTCAGAATAATGGCCTCCGTTTTCCGTCACCCATCTCTCTAACTTGTGCACTTCTTTATTGTCCAAACAATATTCTCTAATTGTTACCCCCATCCCCTCCCCCATCATACGCGTTTTTCCCTATACAAGTAAATTTTCCTTTTATTTCAGAGACTTTCCTTCGTTGATATTTTGAACAATTATCATTATTTGGGGTTCTGATATCTTTCCTTACTAGAACTAAGTCCCATTCCGAAGGTCTGACAGACACTCGCTATGATCACAACGCCCTTTGTAGTTGATGTATCTAACTGAATTTACAGTTGCCCACATAATTTGCCCCCGCTCTTCCCGCTCCTCGTCCATGATCTTTTTTGGGTATGACATTCAAAATAGTATTAATAATGAACTGAGGAGTTGCGGTTTTCATCTTTTAAATAAATTTTTAATTATCAGTTGACGAATCGTTAAGACGAGTTTAACCCCTAGTATACGAAACTACACTCGTACTAGTCATCATGGCCACATCATATTTCCTTGTACAAGATCCAGGAGAGGAACAGAACTTAATGTGGGCACGTGTATAAATTGATATCA
>CM064527.1:46845462-46886082 GCA_032716605.1 Paralithodes platypus | reverse complement strand
GGTCACTACAAGTATTGGATGGATATATGGGCACTAAACGTATTGGATGGATATATGGTCCACTACAAGTATTGGATGGATATATGGTCACTAACAGTATTGGATGGATATATGGTCACTAACAGTATTGGATGGATATATGGTCACTACAGTATTGGATGGAGATATGGTCACTACAAGTATTGGATGGATATATGGTCCTAACAGTTTTGGATGGATATATTGTCACTAACAGTATTGGATGGATATATGGTCACGAACAGTAGTGGATGGATCTATGGTCACTACATTATTGGATGGATATATGGTCCCTACAACTATTGGATGAATATATGGTCACTACAAGTATTGGACGGATATATGGTCACTAACAGTAATGGATGGATATATGGTCACTACAGTATTGGATGGATATATGGTCACTACAAGTATTGGATGGATATATGGTCACTAACAGTATTGGATGGATATATGGTCACTACAAGTATTGGATGGATATATGGTCACTACAAGTATTGGATGGATATATGGTCACTAACAGTATTGGATGGATATATGGTCACTACAAGTATTGACAGAAGAAATCGACTAATGGTAACCAGAATGTGATGGAAATTACATCATGGTGGTGAAGGGGTTAAGGGGAGGTATTTAGTTTGTTCCCTAGACCTCCATCAAGCTTAAAATTACACCCCCTTGAGCCCCTGTCAAGATAAATTTGTAAATTTTTCGGTAGAAAAATGTCCCGGCTGAAAGCCGGTTCCTCTTAAATTACAGGCTCGCTATCGCTCGCCAGGAAAAAATCGACACCTAAATGGCACGAAAGGTCTTAAAATTGACAGAAATGGGTTGAAAGTTCTTTCGAATCGCCAAAATAATGGGGCAAACGTCTTAAAATTAGAAAAACAATGGGGCTAAACATGAGGGAGAAAGGAGTCAAGAAAAAAATCCCTCAAGTGGAAATCTCCCCTTAAACACATACGCAAAACTAGCCTATAATTATGTATAAGTGTATTACAAATAAACTCAACAATTTCTACCCATCACAAACCCACAATATTATATATAACATGTCTAGTCAAATGTCGTTGTCTACACCATATTTAAATGAATATACCGTTTCTATTAGAGCCATATTAGAAAATAGCGTATGCCAGTTCATATTGGGGGCACATTTAAATATATTTAGCGTAAATATTGGAACTCGACTAAAATATAATAAAATATCAGCTTGAACTTCCATATAACCTGGAAATCGCAAGAGGTCAATTAGGTTAGTCCCTCCATTCCGATACCTGGGAGTAGGAGAGATAAAATATATAAAAGGGCTCCCTACATGCTCTTATTTGAGGTCTATAGCTATAACTTGGTCTTATTGATAGAAAGGTAGGTGTGTGTGTGTGTGTGTGTGTGTGTGTGTGTGTGTGTGTGTGTGTGTGTGTGTGTGTGTGTGTGTGTGTGTGTGTGTGTGTGTGAGAGAGATAGAGAGAGAGTATGTGTGTCGAGAGTCTAGTTATTAAGAGACAGCATATTATATAAACATGAGATTGAATCCAAATATAACAAGACAGATGGCTACTGTATTTAAAATGCATAACACGCACACACATACAGAAAAACATATTATCTTTCTCTCTCTCATATCACAGAGGAATTGGTCTGCAATAGCAACTGATCACTGCCAAGATAACCTGGCAGTAATGAAGGTGTTCATGCATTTTCCTTTCAATTTTCTAACTATACTCTAAATTATTTCAGGCGATTTCCTAGCCCTGCAAGGTTAGTCACTTCAAACTGTTTTCATGTAGGCCTAATTTGCCGGAGGGAGCGGAGGGTGGGGAGAGACCTTTCATCTTTGCTACCCTTTCCTTCCACTTTCTCTTAGGGTTGCTATCGCTACTAGGATTAAATCCTGGCCACCTCGCAGGATCGTAAGATCTGTGTGGCCAGTGTATCTATGTAAATATATGTAAATATATCTCACTGTATGTTTACCTTTATTAGATGTTCTGACATAATACATCCTATCTTTTTAATGCTCCTATTCGTTCTTCTTCCTATCCCCCCTCCCCCTCCCCCTCTCTCTCTCTCTCTCTCTCTCTCTCTCTCTCTCTCTCCCACTGTATTTTACCAGTATTCAATTTACCGACTTAATACATAACCTATCTTTTTAATGTTCCCATTCTTCTTCTTCTTCTTATCCCTCCGTAACCCCCCCCCCCCCCCTCTCTCTCTCTCTCTCCCGCTGTATTTTACCTATATTAAATTGTCTGACATAATATAACCTATCTTTGTAATGCTCCTATTCTTCTTCTTCTTCTTCCTCCTCCGCCCCCTTCTCTCTCTGAAGGAGGGGGGCGAGAAGGAGTTCCAGGAAGGGTAATGCTATGACAAGCTTCAAAGGCCTCCTGGATAAAAGATCTTGTGTGTGAGAGAGAGAGAGAGAAAGAGAGAGCGAGAGAGAGAGAGCGAGAGCGAGAGCGCGAGAGAGAGAGAGAGAGAGAGAGAGAGAGAGAGAGAGCGATATAGAGCGAGAGCGATAGAGAGAGAGAGAGAGAGAGCGAGAGCGAGAGCGAGAGCGATAGAGAGAGAGAGAGAGAGCGAGAGCGAGAGCAAAAGAGCTAGTAAAAAGAAGTCTTGCTTGAGTGGAAAATAAACAAATTGTTAGTTATCAGACAGAGACGAAACGATAAGCAAACATTATGATAAGATTGTGACAACAATAATATCATTAATATAGATATTATAAGTTTGTTGTTTTTAAAGTTTAATTTCCAATAAATTTAAGGGGAGATTTCCACTTGAGGGATTTTTTTCTGGACATCTTTCTCCCTCATGTTTAGCCCCATGCTTTTAAGATTTGGAGATGAAGTTAGGCGATCTGAAGAACTTTCGCTCAATTTCTGTCAATTTTAAGACCGTTCGTGCAATTTAGGTGTCGATTTTTTCCTGGCGAGCGATAGCGAGCCTGTAATTTAAGAGGAACCGGCCTTTGGCCGGGACATTTTTCTACCGAAAAATGTACAAATTTATCTTAAAAGGGGGTCTAGGGGGTGTAGTTTTTAGCTTGATAGAGGTCTAGGGAACAACCTAAAACCCTCCCCTTAAATGCATTTGTCCACATATACTGTAGATTGTGTTTAGTGTGTTGTCGTTTCGATAGTTTTCAATTTTAACGAGTTCGTTATATTAAGCAGTAACTTTTGAGTTCGTTTTCAAGTTTAATATTTTAATATGTAATATTTTAATATGTAATCAAATAAATCGCATATAAAAAAGAATATAAACAAACCATGAACAAAAAACGGTCTGAGCCTTTCCCAGTTCCCACCGTAAAAAACGGTCCGAGCCTTTCCCAGTTCCACCGTAAAAACGTCCGAGCCTTTCCCATTTCCACCGTAAAAACGGTCCGAGCCTTTCCCCAGTTCCCACCGTAAAAAACGGTCCGAGCCTTTCCCAGTTCCCACCGTAAAAAACGGTCCGAGCCTTTCCCAGTTCCCACCGTAACAAACGGTCCGAGCCTTTCCCAGTTCCCACCGTAAAAAACGGTCCGAGCCTTTCCCAGTTCCCACCGTAAAAAACGGTCCGAGCCTTTCCCAGTTCCCACCGTAAAAAACGGTCCGAGCCTTTCCCAGTTCCCACCGTAACAAACGGTCCGAGCCTTTCCCAGTTCCTACCGTAAAAAACGGTCCGAGCCTTTCCCAGTTCCCACCGTAAAAAACGGTCCGAGCCTTTCCCAGTTCCCACCGTAAAAAACGGTCCGAGCCTTTCCCAGTTCCCACCGTAAAAAACGGTCCGAGCCTTTCCCAGTTCCCACCGTAAAAAACGCGATCAGCAAATAAAATCTTAGGACACCGCGCGCCAGAGTTAATTTAATAAAAAACATGGACCCTAGACTTAGCCGCACATTTTTAACCTCTTTTGTACCGGCGACGTCTTATATAAGCGATTTCAGTTAAATTAAGAAGATGTTATGAAGCTTAGGAAGGATATATGGTAGCTAAAAGGATTAAGCGAAATAGTATGTAGTCTTTTCATTGGTAGACGTCCATTAAGGGGAGATATCGACTTGAGGGATTTTTTTCTGGACCCCTTTTTCCCTCATGTTTAGCCCCATTGCTTTTGAAATTTTAAGACAGTCGCCCCATTAGTTTGGCGATTTTAAGAACTTTCGCTCCATTTCCGTCAATTTTAAGACCTTTCGTGCAATTTAGGTGTCGATTTTATCCTGGCGAGCGATAGCGAGCCTGTAATTTAAAAGGAACCGGCTTTCAGCCGGGACATTTTTCTACCGAAAAATGTACAAAATGTACAAATGTACAAGGGGGTGTAATCTTAAGCTTGATGGATATCTAGGGACCAAACTAGAAACCTCCCCTTAATTGGTAGACGTCCATTAACTGAGATAGCATTTAGTCTATTAATTGGTAGACGTCCTTTATAAGCTGAATTAAATTATTTAATAGTTGCCAGAGTATAATGAAAAGGACGTCACCGGTACTGCACTGGTTAACGTTACGGTAATGATGGCCATATGAATACTATTAGCCTGTACCCGGGTTCGAACCCAGGCCACAGATGCGGTATGGTAGCCTTCGAATTAACCCCTTCATTACCGGTGCCGTCCTTTTAAGTTTATTCTGGCTACTGGTACTATTAGACGATTTTATTCAGTTTATAAAGGACCTCCAACAACTAAAAGCCATCCAACCATCTCACTTAGCCATTTTTACTACCACAGATCCTTCTTAAACTGCACAAAAACATCTAAATTTAGCTAGAATATAATAAAGAAACGTCGCCGGTACAGAAGGGGTTAATGAATACGGTATGTTCAATATCTCAGCTACCTATAATATTCTAGGACATTTTGAGCCAATACTAAAACTCCGGAACACCCAAAAGGCGGCGTCCAACGAGAAGTGTTCCAGCGTTTTAACTAGCAACAAAATAAACAAATAAAACAATAAAATTAAATTAAAAAAAATAACTGCCGCCTTTACACACAAAATCGGCCATAAGAACCGAGGAGGAGGAAGGAAGCTAATAATATTAAGTCAATGCTATAAACTCCGGTGCTAGGAACAAGGGGGGGCCTGCGAGATGTTCAGGATTATGGTTATACAGAACTGGAACTGGATGGCTGGAGTAAAGTAGGAGAGTAGAGTCATTTGGATAGAGGAAGAGTAAGTTGAGAAGTGAGATGATGATGATGATGATGATGATGATGATGATGGCTGGAGTAAAGTAGGAGAGTAGAGTCATTTGGATAGAGGAAGAGTAAGTTGAGAAGTGAGATGATGATGATGATGATGATGATGATGATGATGATGGCTGGAGTAAAGTAGGAGAGTAGAGTCATTTGGATAGAGGAAGAGTAAGTTGAGAAGTGAGATGATGATGATGATGATGATGGCTGGAGTAAAGTAGGAGAGTAGAGTCATTTGGATAGAGGAAGAGTAGTAAAGTGAGATGATATGATGATGATGAGGGCAGTAAAAAGTACCTGACCAACCAGATGTTGGCTGGGAGTAAAATAGGAAAGAAGAGTAATTGGACAGAGGAAGAACAAGCTGAGAAGTACAGTAGAAGACTGAAAGTTCTCGGGCTCAACCAAGTTGCTTCATTGTTGAGAGGAATAGCTTGCTTATATAGAGATATTACTGAAGACTAAGTGGTATTAACCCTTTCAAGCTCCAATACGCATATGTTTTGTTTTCTGGTAATTATTAGACGATTTGATTCAGATTAGGAAGGGTATATGGAAGTCAGAGGGTTGATTGAGAGAGTCTTTACCCTTTTAATACCCACAGATCCTTCCTAAGCTGCATAAAATCGTCTAATGATAGCCAAAATATACTGCTAAAACGCGTTAGAGCTCCAAGGGGTTAAGAGTATTTAGATGATTAGAGTTGTTAAAGTTAAAAGTTAAAGTTGAGGGGGGATAGGCAGGTGAGAAGCCTTCAATAAATTAAGACTAAGTGGTATTACGGGTATTTAAAGGATAGGAGTAGTCACGAGGAATAGTTTGCTTATAGAGAGAAATAGCTGAAGAGTAAGTGGTATTAAAGAATATCTAAAATATGAGTACTGTAGTAGCTGAGTTGATTATGCAAAGTATGGGTGAGGGAGACCTAATAGGATATTGATGACCAATATGTGTCAGTTGTGAGAGAGAGTGAGAGTGTTACATAGATACACAGACTGCACGGTCCTTGCGACCCCTACTAGGCATTCCGGACTTCTCAAGGCAGAAGGCTCTCTCCCAACCCACCACTCCGAGAGAACGAAGACGAAGAAGAACGAGAAGAAATGGTGCAATAGGCAATAAAAGTAAGAGGGAGACATGGAAAGAGAAAGACCCCTATAGACGATCAAAGTATTGTGTCTCTAAGAAAGGGTGCAATAGGAAATAAAATTAAGAGACCGCTATAGATGATAAAGTAGTCTCTCTCTCTCTCTCTCTCTCTCTCTCTCTCTCTCTCTCTCTCTCTCTCTCTCTCCTCCCCCCCCCCCCCCCCTTCCCCTACATAAAGCCATAACCAGGGTCCGGGGTCCGTGAAGGGGGTCTCCTACCAATGTTGTTCCGGCCCGGCAGCCTAACATGAAAGATGCATGAAGCTGTGTGTGTGTGTGGGGGGGCCGGAGTGGGTGGCCTGGTGTGTGAGAGAGAGAGAGAGCTACATAGATACATAGATAGATAGATAGAGAGAGAGAAGAGAGAGATGATGATAATGATGAGAAAAAGTAGTAGTGTGTGTGTGTGTGTGTGTGTGTGTGTGTGTGTGTGTGTGTGTGTGTGTGTGTGTGTGTGTGTGTGTGTGTGTGTGTGTGTGTGTGTGTGTGTGGAGAGAGAGAGAGAATACAGATGATGATGATGATGAGAGCAAGTAATAGGAAGTGAGATAAAGTAGCGTAAAAGAGAGCTGATGATGAGAGAAAGTAGTAGGAAGTACAAAGTACAAAGGAGTACAAAGGAAATCAAGCAACAACAGATCTAGTGACCCTTCTAGGTTGCTTGTCCTCCAAAACACTGAGGATCAAGTGTCCAAACAGTGGTTTAGAGTGGGTAAGGGAACATTGGAAAGGGAACTACTGCCCTGGAACTAATGTCCGTGGCAGGATTAGGAAGTTAGTAGGGGACAGATGGGTTAGTAACTGAGGGGGGGATAAAATAAAGTTATTCATTTACAAACGCAGTCAGTCGCGGGTTTGATGCGAGATATTTGTCTAGGCGGAGTTTAAATGAATCAATGGTGAAGCAGTCTATAACGCTTCGGGGAAGCCCATTCCACAAGTTGACAACTCGATTGAAGAAGAAATTCTTAGATTCGTGTGAGTTAAAAGATTTACCAATAATTTTGCAAACCGTTTCCCTGCGTGTAATTAGATTGGTCGATAGTGAAGTACTTACTACAGTTCATATTGTCGATGCCTTTGATGATTTTGAACACGTGAATTAAGTCACCTCTTAATCTGCGCTGGGTTAAAGGAAATAGATTTAATTCTCTAAGACGCTCTTCGTATGGTTTGTTCTTTAGGCTAGGTATCATTTTGGTAACTCTACGTTGAACTCGTTCTAGCTTGTTTATATCTTTTTGGTAATAAGGGCACCAGGATTGAACGCAGTATTCCAGAAGAGGGCGGACTAAGGATTTGTAAAGGGTTAGGATAACGTCTTTGGTTTATGCTCAAATGACCTGCCAATAAAGCCAATTATTTTGTTTGCCTTCTTAAGTGAGAGAGAGAGAGAGAGATGAGAGAGAGAGAGAGAGAGAGAGAGAGAGAGAGAGAGAGAGAGAGAGAGAGAGAGAGAGAGAGAGAGAGAGAGAGAGAGAGAGAGAGAGAGAGAGAGAGAGAGAGAGAGAGAGAGAGAGAGAGAGAGAGAGAGAGAGAGAGAGAGAGAGAGAGAGAGAGAGAGAGAGAGAGAGAGAGAGAGAGAGAGAGAGAGAGGCTGCATTAACCTGTAGGGGCCGGTAGCCTATATGTGGCCGACCCCCGGTGAATTACTATTACTACCAACGTAAGACGCTATATGTACAGTCAGACTAATAACACACATAACAAAGCCACTCCAACACCCCTTCTCCCCCTCTCTACACTCTTCAGAAAAATAGGAAAAAGTAGAATGTGGATACGATGAGCCGTTGTAAAGGCTTATCCCTCAATACCTTCACATGACATGACCAGTCGGCCTAATAAGTGATGTCTCGGTACCAAGTATATTTTGATCAATTATTGGTATCAGCAATGTCTAAAACATGATTTATTCGTTTCGAGTGAGATAAACAAGCATGGTCCTACACTTACCCACCCTATTCAACATCTGACAGACATTAATACATCACACAGCGAGTCAAACGTCATGCCAGCTGAGACATGACTTATTAGCGCGGCCGTACTGAACTAATTATTCAGAAATTTGAACACTGAGCTTAACATACACATTACACGGTTCCAGGACATCTCAACCAGTAGACCATTTCAACCAGTAGCTCTCAACCAGTGCCAAATCAACCAAACCAGTGCCAAAATATAGTACTAACCTAACCTAAACTAAATTAAACTAAACTAACCTAACCGTATTAGTTGATTTGGTACTGGTTGAGAGCTACTGGTTGAAATGATCTACTAGATGAGTTGTCCGGTCACCACATTACACACCCACTTGTCATCACACCCGAAGAGGACTCATACAGGTGCATGGCTCATTAACCCCTCCTGTACCGGTGTTGTACTTTTTCATTATTTCTGGCAACTACTAGACGATTTTGTTCAGCATACGCAAGACGTCTACCCATTAAAAGGCTACAGACTATCTCAATTAATCCTTGTAGCTATCATATATCCTTCCTAAGTTTCATAAAATCGTTTAAATGTAGCTGAAATCAAAAGGGGTTATTTTTCACTACTGTACACGTAAAAGGGTTAGATTACCATAGTTGTCCTTTCAATCTGTATACCCCACTCTGTATCTCTGCCACGTCTCTCTCTCTCTCATCTATAGGCCTCTTCCCTCTCTACTCCACCCTTTCATGCTATCACTATCACTCTCACTCTCTCTCTCTCTCTCTCAGATCCTTCCTTGGGGAGGGAAGGGGGAAAGGAGCCACTACTTCATCTATAGGCCTCTTCCCTCTCATGCTATCACTTCCTTCCTTCCTTCCTCTTCCCCCCCCCCCTCTTTCTCTCTCTCTCTCTCTCTCTCCGTTTAACTCTTCTTTTCTATCACTTTAACTTCACATCGCTTCCTCTCTAACAATTATTTATTGATGTTTTTGTTTTCAATTCTAAGTGAAACTACTTACTGGCAGTCTGACAATTATATATGTGATTTCCTTTTACATAGGAAAACAAAAATAGATACATTTCCACTTCTTTTCCCAGGAACTTGAAATGATATTCCGTTCCTGCCAAACCCTTCCTACACTTCCCTTCCCCTGTGTCGTTTCCTTCCAGTTCAGTCACCCCTTCCCTTCCCTTTCTCAGATGGATCGTATACAAGGTTCCAAGTCGACACCAACCCCTTGTCGTAATCTATCTCATTTACCAAGACGTCAACTTTCATCATATTCTGGCTAACATTAGACGATTGTACAGTTTAGGAATATAAAATATTTCGGACCAAAGTTTCTTAATATATCGGAACAAAGTTTCTTAATCCAACTAATCCCCTAGCTTAACTACAACACGACATAAACTCACTCTCTTTCTCACACACACATACATTTCACATCCTCCCTGTTTACAATCCGCAACCTTCAATATTTTTGTATTCTCTTCTCTGTTCTCTCACTTTCACCCCCCCCCCCCTCTCTCTCTCTCACACACATACTTTTCACATCCACCCTGTTTACAATCCGCAACCTTCAATATTTTCTTTTCTCCTCTCTCTCACTTCACACACACGCACGCACACACACACTCTCTCAATTTGCCCCTTCCCATCTTTCCCTCTTACCCGTAATCCCTCTATTTGGCTCTATTCCTCTCCTCTATATAGGCTCTCTCTTGTAGTAGGCTCTCAGCTCAATATAACGGTGATCTGTGTCTGTGCGTGAGAGAGAGAGAGAGAGAGAGAGAGAGAGAGAGAGAGAGAGAGAGAGAGAGAGAGAGAGAGATAATGTAAACGCGAGAATATATACTAGGAATGTTGAGAGAGAGAGAGAGAGAGAGAGAGAGAGAGAGAGAGAGAGAGAGAGAGAGAGAGAGAGAAGAGAGGAAGGAAAGAGTAATTCTGATGATCATGTACTGTACAATGTTTACATGAATTCATTAATTAGGAAGATAGACTATACTCTGTTTCCTTTCAGGTGACGGTAAACTGAATCCCTTAGCAACTGATCTATCAATACTTAACCTGACAAGCGCTAAATAGACCTAGGGGCTAGGGTAGTTATTTGTGCATTTCTAGCCTTGGATTCTGACAGAATTAGTTATATTTACAATATAGAGCATTATTTGTTTTCGGTATGCTTTTATTTTACATATATGATGTATATATGAACCTTCAAGAGTGCTAAAATAAATGGGAAAAGCATTTGGGTGGTGAAAAACGAAGATATTGGCCACCCGGTCATAATCTCAGGCGAGAGAGAGCCACAGGCAACCCTCCTCTCTCGCTGTCTGTGAGGTAACTGAGACGAGCGGGGCGGTGTGGGCCGGTGTCTGGGTGTTGCATAACGATCTTTTCTGCAACCCACTTGTGCTACATTATCGCGGGAGAGAAAAATAACCGATAAATGATGATAATAAGAGGAAAAATAGGTGATAATTGAGGAGGGGAGGGAAGGGGGAATAAGGTGGGGAAGAAGGGGAGGGGGGTGGGTGAGATTTACATGGATGAGTACTGGAGGGGAATTATCTCACCTAGAGACATTCCTTTGTTTTGATAGGCCCTTTTTTTTATGGAAGGCTTTTTTTATGGTCTTGCTTCCGTGAGGCCTATCGCGTTCCCTATAGGAAGCCTTCCGTGAGGCCTATAGCGCTTGCCGGGTTAATGGAAATTATGAAACTACTGTTTCTGCATCATATTCAGACCAACTGAGGGACCAGGGGAGGTGTGGTGGAGTGGTCTTGCCACTGGCCTGGTAATCCAAAGGTCCCGGGTTCAAATCCCGATGTATCAATGGGAAGATATTATTGGGATGGAATTTGTGTTGTACCTGGTATCAGTGCATTACCACAAGCCCACCGAAACGTCAATAAAATACCCTCATTGTTCCCTGATTAAATAGCACTGTATGAATATTCCCATATTCAAAATATGCTATAGGGGTGCAATGCCTGGTGAGTTATCTGCTCAACAGGTGGCGTTGTGTGTGTAAGTGTGAGAGTCCGAGTGTAGGGGGTGAGACAGTGAAGCACGAGAACGAGGTGGCTTCAGAGATGGGGTCGTTTCGGGCCATGAGTGAGCACCGTGCCTCATGTGAAGGCAAGATGGCAGGTGCTCGTTGTACTCTACGTGCTTCACATGCCTCACTCCCTAGACTGGAACAAGACCTCACGGGCTTCACTGTTCATTGTAAAGCGGTGAATGTTAAGGCTCTCAGCCTATGCCCGAGAGGAAGTAAGTTTGGGAAAAAAAAAAAAAAAAAAAATATATATATATACAGTATATATACCGGTATATAATTAGAACCATATTTCACTACAAAATCTTCAAAATAACTGAAAAATCATTATGTCAACTATGAAATTTACCGATAGTTCAAAAGAAACGGACTATAGGTATATTTCAATTATTGTAAAAGAAATTTCTTTCACATAGAATATACTGTACAGTAAACTTCCAAAATAATAATAATTCACTGTAAGATCATTCTTTGGAAAAAAAAGTTCCCAGCTCGTTGAGAGCTGGAGGACCCGAGGTGTGGCGCAGCCCTGGTGGCCGCCAACACAACTACCCACGTGCCCACCACCACCACAGCTACGCAACCCTATACTCCCTCCCCCAACAATTCTATCAAATCAATAGCCTCGTTGGTGGGGGGTGGTGGTGGTGGGGTGGGGGTGGTGTGGGGGTTCACTTCCTGCAACACACTTAAGAATACTTGTATTCTTGGCAACACGGGCATATTTTTGTTTTCCCCTAAATGGGACCATACACCAGGGTTTCTTCCATGTTTTAACCTCCTTGACTTCCCTTCCGGTTTATCTTGAAATTGCAGGCTCGACACCTAAATAGCATGAAAGGTCTTAAAATCGCCAAACTAATGGGGCGAACGTCTTACATCATGACTAATGAGGCTTAACATGAGGGAGAAGGGGGACCAGAAAAAAGGCCTTAAGATTCCCGTTTCCGGACTACTCCCATTATTTAGTCTTCAGACCTTCCCTTTCCCATTACATGAACTGCATATTAGGTAATCAGCTTTCTGTACGTTCTCAAGACTCTAGCGCCAGCGAACTTGACAATAATGTTGACCCCTTAACCTCTTATAACTCGAAAGGAATGAAAGCTATCGGGTTGACGATTCTATTATTTGGGAAGAGTCCACCAGGAAATAGGTGTGGACATAAACCAGTTTGCTCTAGGCCCTTTTGAGTTACAGAGAGGTCAGGGATCAAGATTATTGTCAAGTTCGTTGGCGCTACCTATAACTGTCTCTTCTGAGGTGGTAACAACTTAACCCCGGCCTAGACCATTTAAACCAGTAGATTTCAACCAGTGTCAAGTTAATCAATAGTGTTAGGTTAGGTTATGTAGGGGTATCTTAGGTTGGAACTGGTTGTGTTGGCTCTGGTTGAAATCTATTTTTATTATTATCAGATACAAAGTGTAAGCCCCATTGAAAAACCGTAAGCAGACTACAGTATATTAAGGAACACTCCGTTCTTAACATTAACCATCCATTACAAACCCCAATGTACTTGAATAAACTATTGAAAGCATACGGTCCTCCCGGGATTCGAACTCGGGACACCACATCCAGAACATAAGCATCTAAACCATTACACCACCAACACAGTTCCCCAAAGGGCCTCAATGAGGGGCATAAATAGACTAGAAGATATAGGCTATTTAGGTAACTAAAATAAGGCGTTAATCCTCGTCTTGAATACAGAGCTGTCCACATTGACTACTGCATTAGGAAGAGTATTCCAGAATTGTGGGTGAACCAACTGGGTTGCAAAAACAACAAGTGGGTAACAGGGTAGCATGATGCAGCGATCTCACCAAGCTCCACCCCCAGCACCACCACCCCCGCATACAACACAACAACATAACGCCACACTCCACCACCACCACGGACACCCCCACTAAGTCCACCACCTCCACCCAAGCCCACAACACAACATCACACCAAACTCCACCACGGACACCCCCACCCCCAACCACAACACAACATAACGCCTCACTCCATCACCACCACCACGGACACCCCCATTATTTCCACCACCACCACTATTACCCCCACCACAAACTCCACCACCTCTACCCCTGCACGCGACAACACCACCTAACTTAACACTCCACCCCCACCAGCCCACCCAAGCACCACCACCCCTACGCACCACGACACATTAACGACACACTCCACCACCCAAATTATCACCCCCCCCCCCCCCACTATCACCACCACCAAGTCCATCCCCACCCCCACCACCCCCTTACACAACACAACATAACGACACACTCCCCCACTACCACGGACACCTGTTGGGCCCACACACACACACTCCAACTTCCTGGCAACACCGATCAACTGCTAAGCAACATGGTAGTGAAGGAGGGGGGGAGGGAGGGTGTTATCGTAGCTGAGGAACACTGGCGATGCAGGCCTTGGATCAATAGTCCTCTCCATGTCTAACCCAGTCCTATAACGGAAGCCAATGAATGAATGGAGGAAAATATGAAGGGGGGGGGGGGGGGAGGTAAAACACATGAAGGGGGGGGGGGGTACGAGACAGCAGATACAACATAAAAATAAGAGAGGTGGACTGACTAATAGAGGGAGAAGGGTTAATAATTATGCAAAACAAAACATGAATGGAGAAATGAATGAAAACACGGAAAATGGGGCGGGCGGGGGGGGGGGGGGGCTTAAGGTGATACAGTTTCAAGTGCATATAAAACACACAAGTAGACTAACAAAAAACAAAATATCTTAAAATACAAATATAAGTCAATGTATCTTCGGTATTACCAAATTAACAAGAATTAAGCATATACCACCAGCCGATTTTCTCTTTCCCAAACGGGCTGGCTGGCGGCTGCAGGTGTAGATTAAACAATTATTATTAGTTCCGAAATGGGTCGTGTAGTTAGATAGCAGTGGCGACCCCTTATCAGTTTATAGGAAGGGGGGGCGGGGGTGATAGGGCCAAGAGGAAGGAGGGAGAGATAAAGGGAGTGTCTGGGGGAGATAGGCAGGAGGAAGAAGGGGGGGGGGGGAGGGGTAAGATTGTGGGAGGAAGAGGGGGGAGGAATAAGAGTAGATTGGGGGAGAAAGAGGGGCTAAATTGCAGGTGTCTGGGGGTGATAAACAGGAGGAAGAGGGGCATATATATCCGTGTTAAACTGTATACAATCGTCTACTGATAGCCAGAAGAAAGTCAAAATGCGCCACAATCTTTATAGAGTTAAGTCGTGAATAAACAGTCAAAATGCGCCACAATCTTTATAGAGTTAAGTCGTGAATAAACTGCCAAAATGCGTCACAATCTTTATAGAGTTAAGTCGTGAATAAACTGCCAAAATGCGTCACAATCTTTATAGAGTGAAGTCGTGAATAAACTGCCAAAATGCGTCACAATCTTTATAGAGTGAAGTCGTGAATAAACTGCCAAAATGCGTCACAAGCTGTATAGGGTTAAGTCGTAAGATAGAGGAACCATAGATCGAGAAAACGAGTTCCATATTGTACTGGCCGAGTAGAAGACAGGCTGGAAGTGTCAAATACAAGGAGTGAAAAATGTAAGTAGTTAGGTAAAGGAAGTACACACTACACAGGGTAGGTGGAAATCGTCTGAGGTAGGGAGAAAGAGAGGTAGATATTGTAGATTAAGAGGGAGGAAGGTAGATAAAGAGAGTGTATAGAGGATGGGTGGGAAGACGTCTGATATGAGGGTGGAAGAGGTGTACTTAAGAAAGAAGATTGATAAAGGGAGCAAGAAAGTAGATACAGGGAGTGTATAGGGTGGGTGGAAAGACGCCTGATATAGGGAGGAAGAGGGGTAGATAAAGGTAAGAAGAAGGTAGATGAAGGGAGGCAGAAGATAGAGGAAGTGTATAGGGTAATATAGGGCAGGTGGAGAAAGTCTGATATGGTGAGGAAGAGAGGTAGATAGATAAAGAGAGGAATAAAGTGAATATAACATATAACAAGGAGCGAGACGGAGGGAAATAACGAGAGAGAGAGAGAGAGATGAAACGAAAGAGGAAACAGGGATAGGACAAGAATATCAAGAAGAATATAGGATAAAGCAGTGTTAATAATTAGAAGAGCTTACGTTTATCAATAGGAAAACTAGTAACTGTATGTAATGTGTCGCTTTTGTGTGTGTGTATGCGTGTGTGTGTGTGTGTATATATGCGTGTGTGTGTGTGTGTGTCAAAGTTTGCGCGTTTAGATAATACACTAATTAAACTGAATCGCTAAAACTATTTCGCATCCTCCTGGCGGCAGAATAGACTACTAACTTCGGTATATATAGGTACATGCATGACTGATATATATAGATAGATAGATAAACACAGATATTGATAGTTTGTGGATCTATGGTGGGAAAAGGCGAAGTATGGGGAAAGAAGGGGAGGGGGAGGGAGGGAGGGAGGGAGGAGGGAGGGAGGGGTAGGGGAGGCATGCTTGAGACCAGTTGTATAGGCCTATATAGAGTACCCCCCCCCCCCCATCCATGCCCAACTCTTACCTCATCACTTCCTCCCCACCCCCTCCCTCTCTCTCTCTCTCTCACTCTGTCCTATTTATACTTAGAGTGAAACAAATACATGAACCTAACTGATATTCCTCTAACCTTCAAAACTCCCAAGAAATATGAATATTATCTACAAGACGTAGTTCCTATTGTTGTGGATATGTTACTACTTTGTCAATGGGAAACGGTATCACTTAGTAACTGTGTATGCTGAAAAATTATCTCTCTCTCTCTCTCCGTAAGATGGTACAGATTCGTGAAATGTTGAGCTACTTTGAAAGTAACAAATAAAAATACCTGCACTTAGGAAAATTTAATATAAACGTTTACGAGTATTTATGTCAATCTTAGAATAATGGAATCCACACATATTTCAGTTTACTAATAATTATTCCACAGTTTAATCTGGAATTCAAAATCATCTCTGATAGACAATAAGACCATAAACAACACAAGTAGGAATACATCAGTAAATTCAGAATAAATGCATAAAATAAGGAAGTTCCGAAGTCAAACTGAGTAAGGTATGCGAAGGATAGTTAAATTCCTAACGACCACATCCATATTATAGTCAACCACTTTTATTATACCTTTAAACACCCACACACCGACTCACTTTCACTCTCTCCCTCTCTATCCATGCCGTAAGTAGGTCGACAACGGATGCGCGCCAAAATTAACGCGCGAATTTCCCGTGGACTAGGCTGGTTTTGGCGCGCAGAGGGAGGAGAATGTGTTTATCTCGTGGGTGGGTGACAAGCATGGGGGTGTTTGTGGGTGGGTGGGTTTAGGCCTTACTGACGGCCGTTATACTATTTTTCACTATCACTATTATTATCACCAATAACAACAGAGCTAGCACAATCACTATCACTATTAAGAACACCTTCACAATCACCATTATCATTATCACTATTAAGAACACCCCCACTCTCACCATTATCACTACTAACAACACCTTGACAATCACCAATATCACCATCATCTGTATAACTATTAACACCATCATCACTATCACCCATAATACCTTCACTTTCACCAATATCACTAGCTCCATTAACAAAATCACTATCACTACTACTAGTACTAACACCTTCACAATCATCAATATCATGAAATATCACCATTACCACCACCAACAACACCACCACCTCCCTCTCTAAGCTACATGATATATTTATAGATATTGTATTTTGCTCAAGTGTTTGGAAAGTATTCTAGGTTAAGCAAATCAGTATATAATTATAAAGAAAGTGTTTACTGATGACTAAAGACGGGTGACCGGTCAACTCAACCAGTAGACCATTTCAACCAGTAGCTCTCAACCAGTGCCAAATCAACCAATACGGTTAGGTTAGGTTAGATTAGGTTAGTACTATATTTTGGCACTGGTTTGGTTGGTCTGGGTTAATTTGGCACTGGTTGAGATGACATGGAACCCAAAAGACGTCTTCCTAAAACGTACCATAAATACAATATTAATATGAATAGTGTGTGTGTGTGTGTGTGTGTGTGTATGTGTGTGTGTGTGTTCTAAAATTCATCACAGCGCATTAGGAGTTTCTTCCAGAGATTAATCTGCAGAACACATGCATATCATCACAATTACATTTGTTTAATATCAAATAGATTGACTTATTCCACAGAAATATTCAAGTGTATTAGGTTATAGTACAATAGCATAAGGAATGTATGTATGAATATGTATGAATATTAAGGGGAGGTTTTTAGTTAGTTCGCTAGACCTCCATCAAGCTACATTACAGCCCCTAGACCCCCTTTCAAGATAAATTTGTACATTTTTCGGTAGAAAAATGTCCCGGCCGAAGGCCGATTCCTCTTAAATTACAGGCTCGCTATCGCTCGCCAGGAAAAAATCGACACCTAAATGGCAGGAAGTCTTAAAATTGACAGAAATGGGGCGAAAGTTCTTAAAATCGCCAAAGTAATGGGGCGATCGTCTTAAAATATCAAAAGCAATGGGGCTAACCATGAGGGAGAAAGGGGTCACGAAAAAAATCCCTCAAGTGGAAATCTCCCCTTAACATGGGAAGTTGTAATCATTAACTAATTTTGCAACCTATCAGTTAATTTTGCAACCTATCAGTTAATTTTGCAACCTATCAGTTAATTTTGCAACCTATCAGTTAATTTTGCAACCTATCAGTTAATTTTGCAACCTATCAGTTAATTTTGCAAACTATCAGTTAATTTTGCAACCTATCAGTTAGACAATGATCATACTCTGAGTTAACCCAGTGGTCGTAACAGGTCTATGTACAGTATATATTTATCGTCATATTTAAATTCTGCAAACTTATTAGTAATACAGCTATACGTTTAGTTCGTTAAGGGGAGATTTCCACTTCAGGGATTTTTTTTCTTGACCCCTTTCTCCCTCATGTTTAGCCCCATTGCTTTTGACATTTTAAGACGTTCGCCCCATTAGTTTGGCGATTTTAAGAATTTTCGCCCCATTTATGTCAATTTTAAGACCTTCCGTGCCATTTAGGTGTCTATTTTTTCCTGGCGAGCGATAGCGAGCCTGTAATTTAAGAGAAATCGGCCTTCGGCCGGGACATTTTTCTACCGAAAAATGTATAAATTTATCTTGAAAAGGGCTCAAGGGGGTGTAATTTTAAGTTTAATGGAAGTCTAGGGAAAACACTAAAAACCTCCCCTTAAGTGATCGTAACGTCTATATATAATTATCGTCATCTTGTAGTATGATCTAATTATGTTATTGTCTATCAAAGCACCAAGGACTATAACAGAGCTGTGGAATCTTCCTAGTAGTACCGGTATATGGTTAATCTGATGGTCCTTTCCCGATGGATAATAAGTCATTCTGGACGAGATGGGGCGTTACCGTACGTATGTATATATATATATATATATATATATATATATATATATATATATATATATATATATATATAATCTTAGATTTAATGTGCTATCGTGTGCCACAAGAAAATATGGTACCAATAGATTTGATTCATACAATTATTCACCAGAATATCGAATAACACACAAATGTATCCCGAAAAAAATAAAATATGTCAAAAACCTGTTCCATTCGAAACACCAACACCACAAACGACATGAACACCACAAATATTAAAATCCTATGTTTCCGTCTTTCCCAAATACTCCCTTTGCTACCCCCCCCCCCCCCCCCCCCCTCCCTCTTTCTTGGTGTACATGTTATCAACTCTTTCCTCCTTCCTTCCCCGCCACATGATCTAATTCGGGACCATACTTCTACAACACTTGATACACTAACAGGAAGAGTCGATCTGATAATGGACAGTTCCTGTTATTCATAATAATAATTCACATTATAAAACTAACATATTTCATTACATATTCTATATTTAACTTTATTTATTATATACAGTATGTAGTTATTATTATTATTATTATTATTATTATTATTATTATATATTTTTTTTTTTTTTGCTCCCTAGACCTCAATCAAGCTTAATAAAACACCCTTCCAGATAAATTTGTGTATTTTCGGTAGAATAATTCGGCCATATCCTTTTAAAATACTGGCTTGCTATCGGTCACCAGGGAAACAAATGACACCTATATACAGCACGAAAGGTCTTCCAATTTTTTTTTTTTTTTTTTTTTTTTTAAAAGAGACAATGAACGGAGGAAGGAAAAACACAGATAAAACAAAAAGGTCCATGTGCCTAAAGGCATCCTCCATTCATAAAATGTTTGTAACAACTGGATTTAAACATTTGTAGATTGTAAGTTTGTGGAAAGCAATTCGAGGGAAGTGAATTCCAAAGAGTAGTAGCTCTGGGGATAAATGAATTCTGATAAGCAGAAGTTCTGCATTGTGGAGGAGAAAGTGTAAATTCATGGGCGCTCTCAGCTGCCCTAGTTCTACGGGGAAAGATGTGGAGAGGCGGCACAATTGAAGCAAGTTCCTCGGAACTTATTACCAAACTTATGCGGCGAACGTCTACAAATATCAAAACTAATGGGGGTAAAGATGAGGGAGAAGGGGGTCCTCCACTAACAACTCCTCCCTCCTCCTTCCCGCCACCACCACATGAGCGGCCCCCCATAACTCTACAATACTGATACACACTAACAGAAAGAGTGGCTCTGATAACTTTAGGGGAGATATCGACTTGAGGGATTTTTTTTCTGGACCCCTTTCTCCCTCATGTTTAGCCCCATTGCTTTTCTAATTTTAAGACTTTCGCCTCATTATTTTGAAAATGTTAAGAACTTTCCACCCATTTCTGTCAATTTTAAGACCTTTCGTGCCATTTAGGTGTCGATTTTATCCTGGCGAGCGATAGCGAGCCTGTAATTTAAGAGGAACCGGCTTTCAGCCGGGAAATTTTTCTACCGAAAAATGTACAAATTTATCTTGAAAGGGGCTCAAGGAGGTGTAATCTTAAGTTTGGTGGATATCTAGAGACCAAACTAAAAACCTCCCCTTAAGAGTTCCTGTTGTTCACATATATATATATATATATTGTTTCATTACTTACTTTAATTTAATATATTTACTAAATTTATATATTTATTTATTTTATATATTGTTTTGCTCCATAGACCTCCATCAAGCTTAAAAACACTCTCGAGATACATATGCAAATTTTTCGGTAGAAAAATGTCCCGGCCGACGGCCGATTCTTTCTAAAATAAAGGCTCGCTATCGCTCGCCAGGAAAAAACCCGACACCTTAATGACTAGAAAGGTTACAAAATTGCCAAACTAATGGGGCGAATGTCTTTAAATGTCAAAACTAATGGGGTAAACATGAGGGAGAAGGGGATCCAAACTAATGGGGCGAATGTCTTTAAATGTCAAAACTAATGGGGTAAACATCTCTAGTGCTACCGCGGCTTGAATACTGTAGCGTAGTCTTTAAATATCAAAACTAATGGGGTAAACATGAGGGAGAAGGGGATCCAAACTAATGGGGCGAATGTCTTTAAATATCAAAACTAATGGGGTAAACATGAGGGAGAAGGGGGTCCAAACTAATGGGGCGAAGGTCTTTAAATATCAAAACTAATGGGGTAAAACATGAGGGAGAAGGGGGTCCAAACTAATGGGGCGAATGTCTTTAAATATCAAAACTAATGGGGTAAACATGAGGGAGAAGGGGATCCAAACTAATGGGGCGAATGTCTTTAAATATCAAAACTAATGGGGTAAACATGAGGGAGAAGGGGCTCCTCCATTAATAATTGTGATACCCACTAACAGGAAGAGTGGCTCTGATAACGTAGTAGCGTTCCTGTTGTTCACATTATTATACTAACAGATAACGGACCAGATTAAGGGGAGGTATTTAGTTTGTTCCCTAGACCTCCATCAAGCTTAAAATTACACCCCCTTGAGTCCCTTTCAAGATAAATTTGCACATTTTTCGGTAGAAAAATGTCCCGGCCGAAGGCCGGTTCCTCTTAAATTACAGGCTCGCTATCGCTCGCCAGGATAAAATTGACACCTGAATGGCACGAAAGGTCTTAATATGGGGTGAAAGTTCTTAAAATCGCTAAAATAATGGGGCAAACGTTTTATAATATCAAAAGCAATGGGGCTAAACATGAGGGAGAAAGGGGTCAAGAAAAAAATCCCTCGAGTGGAGATCTCCCCTTAAAGCAGCTATCACACCACCGCTTTTACCATCAATTATTATCGTCAATACTGGTTTGGTAGCTTATGAGGTAAACTGTAAGACTCGTAGTTTGCCTACCCTGATGGAGGTCTAGGGGGGGGGGGACTAATATATATATAGAATATCTCCTTCAGTTGGGTCTAGGGTTAGGACTATAATCTGGCACTGGTTTACCTGGCCATGGTTGAAATTTACAAGTTCAATAATTGCGTTGTCTGGGAATCGCGTATGTGCCCCCTGCGTAAAAAATCCAAATAAAATAACTCTATGGACTCTACACACCATACATAAAAAAAAAACCACTCAAATAGAAAACGCTGAGAACGGTACAGTCACAACCAAAAAATCGGGATCAACCTCCATAATTTAAGATTTGGGTTTCTCGCTACATATAGCCTAAGGTAAATACACATCCTTGATAGATACAAACCGAACCTTTATATTCAAGGTATTGTCAGTGTCATTCAGGAGTATTTTTTTCTTCTTCTGCACCCCCTTCTCCGTCATGTTTAGCCCCATTTATTTTAAGATTTTAAGATGTTCGCCCCTTTAATTTGGAGATTTTAAACCCTTTCGCCCCATTTCCTTGTCAATATTTAAACCTTTCGAGCCATTTAGGTATCGATGTTTTCCCGGCTGAGCGATAGCGAGCCTGTAATTTAGGAGGAACCAGCCTTCAGCCGGGCCAATTTTGTACCTAAAAAATGCACCATTTTAGCTAGCACGGGGGGGGGGGGGGGGTCTTTGGGGTATTCTTTTTAAAGCTTGATGGAGGTCTGGGGAGGAAATTGTATATAATTAAATAAATGAATATACATAAATGACAAATAAACCAATAAACCAATAAAACATAAACATTATCTGCCCTAAATGTGTTTCTCGTATAAAGCCTACAAGGTTGATCATCAAGATTGCCGCTAAACTTTCCAATCCAGGTGCAGTCTCCGACACTTTCCAATCCAGGTGCAGTCTCCGACACTTTCCAATCCAGGTGCAGTCTCCGACACTTTCCAATCCAGGTGCAGTCTCCGACACTTTCCAATCCAGGTGCAGTCTCCGACACTAATGATAAATCTCCGACGTAATACTAATTGTATAATTTTTCGAGAGTTTAGAAATTTTTCTACTGAATAATGTATAAATTGATCTAGGGGGGGGGGGGTTCTTTAAGCTTGGTGAGGGTCTAGGTAGTAACAACAAAATAATAATAATAATAATAATAATAATAATAATAATAATAATAATAATAATCAATTGTAAAAATAAAATATAATAAATAAATAAATAAATACAACGAATCCCCAACTATTTCAACGCGAGTAACACCTTTGTTTATGTTTAGACAATTTAGACAATTTTATGCAGCTTAGGAAGGCTCTGTGGTAGATATAAAGATTAATTTAGATAGTGTGTAGCCTTTTAATCGCTAGAGGTCCTTCCTAGGCTGAATAAAATAGTATAATAGTTGTCAGAAAATAATGTAAACCGGTACTCACTGGGTGACGGCGATTTGCCACGACCATTTTTTCCCTCGATTTTCGGCGAGCATGTGTTTTTCGGCGAGCATGTGTTTGTCTCGTACTATTTTTAGAAATGTGGCATTGAACTCGACAACTAGACTGAACGTATGTGTTTTTAAGAGACTGAAATAATATATAACTTTACTTAAGGGGGGTGACCTTTTTTTTTCTCTATTTTTCTCTCTTTCTCTGGCTTGTATCCATTCGGCCCCATTCAACCAACTATTTTAAGACGTTTATCTCCATCTAGGTGTCGATTTCTTCCTGGCGAGCGATAGCGAGCCAGCATTATATGAAAAAATCCGGCTTCGCCGGAGAAAATTTTCTATCGAAAAATGTACTAATTTAGCCTGCTATCAATTTTTGTTTTTTTAAATATGCTGGCTCGCTTGCGCTCACCAGTAAACATTTTACACCTGGATGGGGATAAACGTCTTGAAACAGTAGGCTGAATGGGGCCAAAAGGATACAAGCCAAAGAAAGGGAGAAAAGGAGAGAACAAAAGCAGGTCACCCCCCTTAAGTACACTACAAATGCCTGATCAAATTGTCGGAAAAAAGCGCTCATGTGACACCGACTTATCGTTAGTAACTTGGAGGATTGTATACACATCAGGTTAATAAAAGCAAAAACAGCGAAAATATAATACAAACGGTTATACAGAATCGGTCACACGTTAGAATCACCGGAAAATATAATAAATACGTGCGACATCGCATTTATAGGAGCAATTTTTTTTCCCCCGACCTTTCCGGACTAATGGAATAATTATGATCGACAAAAGTAATACACCGAAGAAAAATATAAACTTTGGAATGGCGGCTGTTACTCTTCCAACTATCGGGGAGACACCTGTTACAGTCAGTTTTGCCTTTTGTCTCCTTCATACACATAAGAGAAAGACAATGTAGTAGCATAAAAACATGTACACGGAAAGTAAATGAGAAGGCACGGAATACAGGAAGACATTGGACAAACAGTAGTATAGCGTAACAGACAAACACTACGGTAACAATACGCTGGGCGGTTAAGGGGCTGTATTTAGTTTGTTCCCTAGACCTCCATCAAGCTTAAATTACACCCCCTTGAGTCCCTTTCAAGATAAATTTGTACATTTTTCGGTAGAAAAATTTCCCGGCCGAAGGCCGGTTCCTCTTAAATTACAGGCTCGCTATCGCTCGCCAGGATAAAATCGACACCTGAATGGCACGAAAGGTCTTAATATGGGGGCAAAGTTCTTAAAATCGCTAAACTAATGGGGCAAACTTTTTATAATATCAAAAGCAATGGGGCTAAACATGATGGAGAAAGGGGTCAAGAAAAAAATCCCTCAAGTGGAGATCTCCCCTTAACGGGAGCACCTAGTAATCCGGTAATAGCCAACTAGTAGTAATCCTTTATGGGAGGATTGGGTGTATTTATTGGATCATTTATGTATCTTTTTCAATATTTGTTTAGTGTCCTCCCTAGACCTCCAACAAGCTTAAAAAAAACACCCGCCCAAAACCCTCCTTCCAAGATATATTTGTACATTTTTCGATAGAAAAATATCCCGGCCGAAGGCCGACAGGCTCGCTATCGCTCGCCTGAAAAACATCAACATATAAATGGCACGAAAGGTCTTAAAATTGAAAGAAATTGGGCGAACTGTCTAAGATTGCCAAACTAACTGGGCGAACGTCTTAAAATCTCAAAACTAATGGGGCTAAACCTGTGGAGCGAAGGGGGACTATAAAAACACACAACCCCCACCACGGTAACAATATGGTGGTGGGTACGGTCGCGCTAATAAGTCAATACCCACCTGTCATTACGTTTGGCTCGCTCTGTTGCTGTATTAATGTCTGTCAGATGTTGAATGGGGTGGGTAAGTGTGGAAACATGGTTGTATATTTCACTCAAAAAGAAGAAATCATGTATAAATATTGCTGATACCAATTATATATCAAAACATAATTGGTGCCGAGATTCACTTATTAGCGCGACTGTACGGAAGATGGTGTAGCCACTCTTAAGGGGAGGTATTTAGTTTGTTCCCTACTTTTTCATCAAGCTTAAAATTACACCCCGTAGACCCCCATTCAAGATAAATTTGTATATTTTTCGGTAGAAAAATATCCCGGCCGGAGGCCGGTTGCTCTTAAATTACAGGCTCGCTATCGCTCTCGACACCTTAACGGCACGAAAGGTCTTAAAATTGACAGATATGGGGCAAAATGTCTTAAAATATCCAAACTACTAGGGCGAAGGTCTTAAAATCTCAAAAGCAATGGGGCTAAACATGAGGGAGAAAGGGGTCCAGACAAAAATCCCTAAGGGGAAATCTCCCCTTAACTGTATGTGTGGAATGACTAATGTATGGTTTAATTGCCAAACTATTTTGTTTTGTTAACACGCACTTGAACATATGAATTAAGAGGTCTCCACTTGAGGGATTTTTTTCTTGACCCCTTTCTCCCTCATGGTTAGCCCCATTGTTTTTGAGATTTTAAGACGTTTGCCCCCATAAGTTTGGTGATTTTAAGAATTTCCGCCCCATTCTGTCAATTTTAAGACCTTTCGTGCAATTTAGATATCGATTTTATCCTGGCGAGCGATAGCGAGCCTGTAATTTAAGAGTAACCGGCCTTCGGCCGGGACAGTTTTCTACCGAAAAATGTACAAATTTATCTTGAAAGGGGGTCAAGGGGGTGACATTTTAAGATTGCTGGAGGAGTAGGAAACAAACTAGAAACCTGCCCTTAACCCGTACAGCACAGGTGACGTCCTTTCCATTATATTCTAGATACTATTATACTAAGCAAGGATGTGTCGTAGCTCAAAGGATCAAATGAGATAGTCTGTAGCCTTTCAACGGGTAGACGTCTTTCCTTAGCTGAATAAAATGGTCTAATAGTTGGCAGAATATAATGAGAAGGACGTCACCGGTACAGTGTGGGTTAACAACCGCATAAGAAACTGTATTCGGAATTCAGTCATACTATCTTTCCTTAGAGAATTATTGTTGTTACGAATTCATGTAGCTACAATACTTCGTGCACTGCACAAGTTGCGTGTACAATATGCAAAACAGTATACGGTAACACAACTGTTTTATTTTCCTTTCTATGTAAAGGCAAAAGGTAAAAGTGCCTCCTACGAGTGCCTCCACCAGTTAAAAGAGTGACAGGGCCAAAATACCTGGACACGTGGAGCTTGAAGCAATTTAAGTCTTAGGATGAGGGAAAGATGGATTCTAGGAGAGAGTTCCAGAACTCAGATGTTAAATAAGAGAAAGATTAGGAATATCGTTTCACTCTTGGGTTAAATAAGTTGCAGAGTAGGGGTGGGATTGTGTTGCAAGTCGGGTGCTACGTGGTCTACGTAAAGGAGGTGGTATACACTGAGAGAGCTCTGAGGAACACTGATTATTGTAATAGCGGTAGAAAAACGAGAGAGATGCAACATTGCGAAGAGAGAGAGATTGCAGAGAATCAGTTAGTGGACGTCAGTTAATGAGACGATCCTCCCCACACATGCAAACCATACTCAATACATGGACGCACGGTGCCCCTGCACAGAGCAAGACATTGTGTGGGGGTGAGGAACCCCCGGAGGCAGTTGAGCACACCCAGCTTCTAAGCAGTTACACTCTAGACACAAATCCTGGTCCGATATGAATCCTGGAACCGAAAAACGAACCACCGAAATGTGAATACTAGGTAATACTAGGTAATACTAGGTAATACTAGGTAAGGAATTAATGAGAGTTGATTCAGTTCGGGATAGCTTGGAAAACTTAAGGGGAGATATTTAGTTTGTTCCCTAGACCTCCATCAAGCTTAAAATTACACCCCCTTGAGTCCCTTTCAAGATAAATTTGTACATTTTTCGGTAGAAAAATGTCCCGGCCGAAGGCCGGTTCCTCTTAAATTACAGGCTCGCTATCGCTCGCCAGGATAAAATCGACACCTGAATTGCACGAAAGGTCTTAATATGGGGTGAAAGTTCTTAAAATCGCTAAACTAATGGGGCAAACGTTTTATAATATCAAAAGCAATGGGGCTAAACATGAGGGAGAAAGAGGTCAAGAAAAAATCCCTCAAGTGGAGATCTCCCCTTAAGGCCAGGATATATGTCCTAGAGTGTACAGTCACGAGCATAAATGCTGCGACATCAACCAGATAACGTCAACTCCTACAGCACGAGAGGTTTATACTAAGCTGAATAAAATCGTCTGACGGTAGCTAGAATGAAATAAAGAAATTCTTGTGAGTTTGAATAAAAAGTTTAGCAATAACTTTGGAGACGAAGGGGCGAACACTATCTGGTTGGTGTCGCAGTATTTATGCACAGTACAGTCACTCCTAAAAGTCTCTGGTTCCCACGTATTGATCACTGTGCAAGCTAATTTATGCATCACGTTTTTTTACATACATAAAGCGTAAAACGATATTCATAATTTTTAATACAACAAATGACATGCACGTATAATTCCCGATATACGTCACATAATATTACGAGCGACAGTGCAGTTCCATTCATTAATCCCCGGTTACTTTTATTAAGGGGGGATGGGCGTATTTATTGGATCATTTATGTAACTTTCTATATGTTTATTAGTTTGCTCCGTAGACCTCCATCAAACTTAAAAAAACACTCGACCACAGACCCTCCTCCAAGATAAATTTGTACATTTTTCGATAGAAAAATGTCCCGGCCGAAGGCCGATTTATCTCGAATTATAGGCTCGCTATCGCTCGCCAGGAAAAAATATCGACACCTAGATGACACGAAGTCTTAATATTGACAAAGAAATGGAGTGAAACGTCTTAATATCGTTAAACTAATGGGCGGAAAGTCTTATAATCTGAAAACGAATGGGACTAAACATGAGGATGAAGGGGACTAGAAAAATGGCCCATCTCCCATTAACTCGAATTACGCGAAGGCAAATCACTTAAAGTTTGGAATCATACAGAGATATTGTTAAACCTCATTTTGTTTTAGTAGTTTCAGTAGGCTATGTGGCCAGGAATTATACCCCTTGAAACAGTAATTTGTTATGTAAAAACGACCAATCAGCATTAATACAGTACATGTAATTTATTTAACTTTATATTATAGATGTGGTTTAATTACATATGTAGGCCTATATAAAATGGCCTTAATTAATTATTTGACATATACATACTGAAAATTGATTGGGTAATACGAACATCTGCCCAAAAGAGTTTGTATCCACCCCATGATATCATGCACGGACAAAAATAGTGTGATTGAAATTGGAATGAAGCTATGGCCTCACACAGAGACATTACTGCATCTCATTTTGTGTTCGGTAGTTTCATAAATGAGGCCAGGAATTATACACACAATTGTAAAGTCACGATACTCGTAAACCTCTTAATATGAACTGTTATGCAAGAACAATAAACCTGGTATAATGTATGCACGTAATCTACTTCACTATAAATGATAGATGTAATTCAATTATAAATGCATATAATTACTTGCATAATGAATATGTGACAGTTCTTATTTGATATGCACATCTACCCACTTGATTTTGTATCCACCTCATTATTTAAGGGGAGGTTTTTAGTTTGGTCCCTAGATATCCTTCAAGCTTAAAATTACACCCCCTTGAGCCCCTTTCAAGATAAATTTGTACATTTTTCGGTAGAAAATGTCCGGCTGAAAGCCGGTTCCTCTTAAATTACAGGCTCGCTATCGCTCGCAAGGATAAAATCGACACCTAAATGGCACGAAAGGTCTTAAAATTGACAGAAATGGGTTGAAAGTTCTTAAAATCGTCAAAATAATGGGGCAAACGTCTTAAAATTAGAAAAACAATGGGGCTAAACATGAGGGAGAAAGGAGTCCAGAAAAAAATCCCTCAAGTGGATATCTCCCCTTAAGGCATAGACAAACATTGTAGGATGGTTGAATTACGAGAGAACATTGTTATGCATTAGTAAATACACATGATAAATTAACAATTGGGAGACAAAATATTATACGAAAATTATTATCCTATGATCATTTCCATATCTGAAATCGGGGAAATTATACGAGAGACACTGTACGTGACTTGTTACTTACTTGTAGTCATAACGGTGGTGGAGTCAAGTCACTGCAAAAATAGTTGATGTGAGAGTTGAGTGGTGTTTGTAGAGTCAGATGATGTTTGTAGCGGTGATGTTTGTAGAGTCGAGTGATATTTCTAGAGTCTGGTGATGATTGTAGAGTCGGTGATGTTTGTAGAGTCGAGTGATATTTCTAGAGTCTGGTGATGATTGTAGTCTGGTGATGATTGTAGAGTAGGTGATGTTTGTAGAGTCGAGTGATATTTCTAGAGTCTGGTGATGATTGTAGAGTCGGTGATGTTTGTAGAGTCGCGTGATATTTCTAGAGTCTGGTGATGTTTCTAGAGCCAGGTGATGATTGTAGAGTCTGGTGTAGGTGTGTACTAGGTGACTCGCAACACGTAACCCACTACCGAGGGGCGTGACACACAAACAGTAGAGGGTGTGTGGGCTCTGTTTGAGGACCCTACCACCACAGAGTTATCACCAGCCTCGGACGCAAGCACTGGAACTCACTCAATAACAACCACAAAGTCCTTCGCCAAAAGGCACGAGTCATTCGCCACTTCACAAGTCTATCGCCAATGGCTCGGAAAGCACAAAGCGAGTCAATCACCAATGCACAATTCAATCTCCCAAAAACGCACAAAGTTAATCACCACATCAAGTCAGTCGCAAATTCACAAGTCAATCGCTCAAAAATCACAAACTCATTCACCAAAATCTCACAAGTCACTCGGCAAAGTCAATCGGGAGTTCCGGGGGCGAAGGAGTCAACCCGCCGAAGCAACAGGTGTGAGTGTTGTCGAAGTGGACCCAAGACGAACTGGTGGTGATGGTGGTATTGGGCACGGGAGGAGCGGAGCGTACATGTTCCGCAGGGTAGGAGGGTTTGTATGGGAGTGTGTGTATGTGAGTGTGCATGCGGGGGAGCGAGTGTGTGTGTGTGTGTGTGTGTGTGTGAGCTAGGGCACCCTCTACAGAAGCACCGCCCGTACATACATACATACACGCACGCACGCACGCACGAAACGCACATACATACATTTACACACACCGCCTCCGCACTGCATAAGATCCCAGTGTGTTTGTAGCTATCTCCATATCGCCCCCTCCTCCTCCTTACCTATTTCCTCCTCCTCCTCCTCCTCCTCTATCTTCATCCTTCCTTCCCTCTCACAAGATAGTCTCACCGTAACCCCCCTTTCTCTCTCTTTCCCAATTATATTTCTCAATTATATTTCTTTGCATTATTATATCCATCTCTCTCTCTCTCTCTCTCTCTGTTATATTTCTTTGCATTATTATATCCATCTCTCTCTCTCTCTCTCTCTCTCTCTCTCTCTGTTATATTTCTTTGCATTATTATATCCATCTCTCTCTCTCTCTCTCTCTCTCTCTCTCTCTGTTATATTTCTTTGCATTATTATATCCATCTCTCTCTCTCTCTCTCTCTCTCTGTTATATTTCTTTGCATTATGATATCCATCTCTCTCTCTCTCTCTCTCTCTCTCTCTCTGTTATATTTCTTTGCATTATTATATCCATCTAATTTTCTCCCCTTCCTCTGATATTTTTTGTCGCACAAGAGGTTTTTAAAGGGTGGCAATTTTTGGTCGGTAACTGAATTTTGGCAACTTTCTGGATATTTAATTGCTCTGGTGTCGGCAAGTATATAGTCCTATTGACGATATATAGTTTAATTATTTATTTATTTATTTATTTATTATTTATTGTGGTTAATACTTTACAGACATCCACATCAATATTGCCCATAATTCTTGCCAGGAATAAGATTTGTGTAAATTCGCTTTGAGTCTACCATCTTTCTACCTATCTACGCATTTCTACTCTACCTGTCTTAAGCCGTCACCTTTCCGTTTCCCCTCCACCTCTCAACCTATCTACACCTTTCTATTTTCCCCCTCCACCTTCAACCTATCTACACATTTCTACTCTACTTGTCTACACTGTTACCTATTTCTACACACTGTTACCTTTCTATTTCCCCCTCCACCTTCAACCTATCTACACATTTCTACTCTACTTGTCTACACTGTTACCTTTCTATTTCCCCCTCCACCTTCTACCTATCTACACCTTTCTACTCTACTTGTCTACACTGTTACCTTTCTATTTCCCCCTCCACCTTCTACCTACATACACCTTTCTACTCTACTTGTCTACACTGTTACCTTGCTATTTCCCCCTCCACCTTCTACCTACATACACCTTTCTACTCTACTTGTCTACACTGTTACCTTGCTATTTCCCCTTACCCCTCCACCTGTCAACCTTTCAACGCATTTCTACTTGACCTGTCTAAACCGTTACCTTTCTGTTTCCCCCTTTCCCCTCATCTTAACCTTTAACCAAGTTCTTCCCCCTCCCCTCTGCATCGCTTGCTCCGACCTCTTCCCCTTTATTTAACCTCTAACCCCTTTATTATTCCCCTTTTCCACCCCTCCCTCTTCTGTCTTTATCAATCTTTCCCCTCTTTTCTATCTTTATCCATATTTACCTTCCCTCGTATTTATTTATACATCTTTCCCCTTTTTCTTATATCTACATCTTCCCTCTCTATTCTCTCTGTATCCATCTTTCCCGTCTTTTCTATTTTTGTCCACCTTTCCCCTCTTTTCTTAAATCTGTATTCATCTTTCCCCTCTTTCTTATATCTACATCTCCCCCTCTTTCATATTTTCGTCCATCTTTCCCCTCTTCCTTTCTTTATCCATTTTCCACTCTCTCTTATTATAATGTCTTACTTCTCACATCTACACCTCCTTTCCCTTCCTCTACCTGATTCCTTTTCTTCCCTGCACCTCCTTTCTCCTCACATATTATCTCCATCTATGTCCCCTTCCTCTCCTCTCTACTCCTCCCACGTCCCCTGTTCCTTTCATATTTACTATTTTCCTCTACCTCTGTACCTCACTCATCTACCTCTGTATCGTCCTCTCTACTTCCATTCTACCCCAAACACCTACTACCTTCCTACCGTCTATCTTCCTAAGCTTCCCTTCCTTCCCTCCCCATCTTTCACAAATCTACCTCATTCATCTACCTCTCTATCGTCCTCTCCCCTTCCATTCTACCTCCCCCTCTCGTTTATCTTCCTAAGCCCCTCTCCTACGCAACTCTACCTTACTCATATACCTCGTTATCGTCCTCTCCCCTTCCATTCTACCCCAACCATCCACTACCTCCCCCACCCTTCCTTCCCTCTATCTTCCTAAACCTCCCCTTCCATTCTACCCCAACCATCCACTACCTCCCCCACCCTTCCTTCCCTCTATCTTCCTAAACCTCCCCTTCCATTCTACCCCAACCATCCACTACCTCCCCCACCCTTCCTTCCCTCTATCTTCCTAATCCTCCCCTTCCATTCTACCCCAACCATCCACTACCTCACCATCCCCTTCCTTCCGCCAATCTTCCTAAGCCTTCCCTCCCTCCCCAACCACCCCCTCCCTTCCTTCCCTCTACCATTCTAAGCCTCCCCTTCCATTCTACCCCAACCATCCACTACCTTCCCCCCCTTCCTTCCGTCAATCTTCCTAAGGCTCTCCTTCCATTCTACCCCAACCACCCACTACCTTCCCCACCCTTCCTTCCCTCTATATTCCTAAGCCTCCCCTCTCTCAACCACCTCCAACCTCCCCCCACCCTTCCTTTCGTCAATATTACTAAGCCTCACCCCTCCCCTCTCTCCCCTTCTATTCTACCCCAACCACCCACTACCTCCCCCACCCTTCCTTCCGTCAATCTTACTAAGCCTCCCCTCCCTCCCTCCCCCTCCACCAATACGGGAGGGGAGGGGAGGGGAGAGGGAGGGGGTGGTCACTTTGCTACTTATAAATCCACTAAGGCGGATATTTTGCCCTTGCCTTGTATAGTTCTTACCCCCTCTTCTTCTTTCACCCACCCACACACACACATATTCTCTCTCTTTCTCTCTCTCTCAACCAATCCTTCTCCAATCTCCTCCCCTCCATCTGTCTATAATATCTACAGTATCAATATTTCGTCTTCGATCCCCCTCCGCTAGAGATCGTATAGTAGGAATGTATTTACTGTAGGATCTGTACCCTCCCTGTGTCTCAATTTATCCTTTTAATTCACCCAATATTGGTAATTGCTTCTTATAATAACTTTATATATATATTTATACGATATATATATATTTATACGATATATATATATATATTTGGTATGTGATAACCCAGGTTCGAATCCCGGTGGATCACATATATGCTTTCATTAATTTCATTGGAGGTGTTTGGTGTTGTGGTGAAATTAATAAAATATAAATATACTGTATATATTACTCTCTTCCTCGTGTCCTACCATCAATTTTACCTACCATCTTATCCTTACTCATATCCTCATGACTATTTTACCTACCATCTTATCCTTACTCATATCCTCATGACTTAGTATTACCTGTATACCATATCATTCTATCTTCATATATATATTTATATACAGTAGATTTTACTCTCATCCTTATATCGTGGTAGGCCTATTAATTCTACCTATCATATAATTCTATCTCCATATACATTACTCCCTTCCTCATAGCTTAGTATAATTTGTACTACCACTTTCCGCTATTTCCCTTACTCCCATAGGCTTCACACGAACAGTATTAACGACAGAAATAATCAGAGTAAACGGAAACCAAGATACATACAACATTCCCGACAGGAGTAACAATTTGGTTATATTATCTCTGTTTCGAAGCGCTCACTCCATATTCTTGTATTGCCCGATCAAACTACAGTAAGAGTACAGTCGCGCTAATAAGTCATGGCCCAGCTGTCATTATGCTTGGCTCGCTCTGTGCTGTATTAATGTCTGTCAGATGTTGAATAGGGTGGGTAAGTGTAGGAATATGTTTGTATATATCACTCGATATGAAAATATGAAGCTTAGATATTGCTGATACCAATTAATGATCAAAACGTAATTGGTGCAGACATCACTTATTAGCGCGACTGTACAACGCACATAGTTAGTTAGTTATGTAGAGCAGATTAACTAACTAACTACCTATGTGCGTTTTACTCTTACTGTAGTTTGATCGGGCAATACAAGAGTATGGTGTCCGCGCTTCGAAACAGGAATATAATAACCACATTTTTACTTCTGTCGGGAATTGTGTATCTATCTTGGTTTAGCCTAATGCTTATGGGGAGATATAATAATATGAAAATTAAGTCATGGTGCTGATCAATCGTCGCATACACTCAGACTATAATTCATCTGCCGCGATAATAATAATAGACGATAACAAAATATAATAAATACAAATAAAATAATAAACATCTACCGGTTAATAAAATAAACATATCAATCCTTATACTCCAACCTATTCTCCCTATACTATATCAAACTGTCTAATAGTATCCAGAAAACAAATGGCGTGCCCGTGTAGGAGGGGTTGTGGGCGGGGTCAGATCAGGTCAGGTCACAATCCCGGGCTGTGATTGGTCAGGGGCGGTCAATAAGTAAATGATATCGACCCCCGAGTACCAGGCGACTATAGGATTGGTGAGTCTCAGCGCGGGTGGGGAGATAAAAGGGGGCGTAGATGGGGGTTCAGTGGGTATTTGTTCATACAAAACGCAGAGTTACACAGAGACTCAGACCACACAGATCTTGCGGTCCTTACTAGGTGGTCCGGCCTTAATACTACTAGACAGGGACATTTTTATAGTAGAAGAAACAGCAAAGAGAGAGAGAGAGAGAGAGAGAGAGAGAGAGAGAGAGAGAGAGAGAGAGAGAGAGAGAGAGAGAAATCATGACAGAATATACAATGATAGAGAGAGAGAGACTTTCAGTGGGCATTTGGGGATACAATCGAAGAGTCTAAGAAGCTAAATCATGACATAGACTATATTGTATTGGTGGGGAGAGAGAATGGGGACGTATGTGAGGTTCAGTGGGCATTTGGTGATACAATAGAAGGAATTAAACCGTGACAACGAATATACAATGATAGGGAGAGAGAAGGGGAACGTAAATGGATGGGGTTCAGTGGGCATTTGGTGATACATTACTTATCGGCAGTAAATCATGCCATAAAATATTCAATATTTTTTGTTTAGCACTATTCACATGACAGTTAAATATAATTCAGCTTTAGTATCCTTACAGCAATAGGGAGGTTGACTGGGCAAACTGGACATAAGAAGGCGCTGTTCAACTCAATGTTCAATCTAGGCTATCTGTGATTACTTTGGATCCGACAGTAATTAATCTACAATATATTTACGCGACACTGTACAGGAATGAGTTGGGCATCTGATAAAACTAAATAAATATATATAATAATATAAATAACAGTAATAACAATAATCGAAAGGAGGGAATACATCGTTAAAACAGTTATACCGGTACATCGTTTTCAGAAGAACAAAAATGCATAACAATTCTATTTAAGCTAGATTTCGTTTGTCTTTCACATCACCGAATTACTAGGAGCTCTAGCTGAAGTGAAATTTAGGCATTTGGTGAACTAAATCATAATACAAAAGCTAACGCATATTTGTTTAGAGTTACTTACATCTCGTTTGAATTTAAAATACATCTCATGTTGTTCTAACATTGCCGAATTACTTGGGATACTTGTGTAATTATTGTGCATTTACTCTATAATTGCAATACTCGGACTACAGTTATAAATACAGCTAGAGCAAAAATAAAAAGACGTCGCCGGTACAGAAGGGGTAAAAAATATGGCGGTTCCACTTGGCAGGAAAGAGTTGGGCAAGGGTTACAAGCCCCGCCCCCCAGCCAGCCATCCAGCCACTCACAGAAGGGTTCGACCTGTTTTTTATAATGCCCGCGCGGGGAGGCTAAAAAGGGTAGACGCTCTTGCCACCTCGATCTCCTCCTCTTTTCTCCTTTATTAACCTCTTATTTACCTTTCCCGCGCTATTCTTTCAACCTATTTCACACTCGTACACTCCATAACACAAGTAAAATAATTAACCTTGAATAGCCTAAACCAATAAAGCCACAGTGGTGCCGTGGTAGTACATAACAAATAAGCAACCTGGCAACTCTCATCATACCACAAAAAAGGAAGGGGTAGACAGGCTCCCAGAGATGCCGGATACCAAGTTTTCAGACCTAACTTTCACAAATAATAAATACAATGCCACATACATTAACAATAACCACATGAGACTGACACAAAGATAAATAATTAATAACCAACCAATGCATATCAACACACATACACACACACATAATTAAATTAAAGAGGGTGTACATTGGAGTATCTATGGTACCGAGAGTTGGCAATAGTAGAGTACCCCTTTGAAGCCGCGGGTAAAGAGGAAGGGTAAAACAGTATGGCGGGCACAAGGGGGTAAGGGGTACGCGGCCGCCATGTTTTACTAGTATACCCCACTCCCAAAACACAAGACCCGCCTCCCGCCTGTACACCAATGGAAAGGATTAAGGGGGGATTTCCACTTGAGGGACTTTTTTCTTGACCCCTTTCTCCCTCATGTTTAGCCTTATTGCTTTTGAGATTTTAAGACGTTCGCCCCATTAGTTTGGCGATTTTAAGAACTTTCACCCCATTTTAAGACCTTTCGTGCCATTCAGGTGTCTATTTTATCCTGGCGAGCGATAGCGAGCCTGTAACTTAAGAGGAAACGGCCTTTGGCCGGGACATTTTTCTACCGAAAAATGTACAAATTAATCTTGAAAGGGACTCGAGGGGGTGTAATTTTAAGCTTGCTGGAGGTCAAGGGAACAAACTAAATACCTCCCCTTAACACTACCCTGGTTGTTTACTGGCTGGGTATCATATAGGTATGTACTGTACGCTAGGCCTCAAAACTACGGTCTTTAATTACAACTCTGAATGTGTCAATTACAATTACCGGTATATTACATACTGTAAAGTGGGGTGGACACATTTTCATCTAATACCCTATTAATCCGTCATAATCATATGGCAAAGTGTGTGTGTGTGTGTGTGTGTGTGTGTGTGTGTGTGTGTGTATATATACTGTATATACTGCATATCGTCGATGTCTACAGCTCGAAATTCTCAAGTCAATTACTAAAATACCTTAAAGTGGGGTAAATCTTTTATTCAAACTATTATTCACCTATCAAGATACGGCACAAACTGAATTTCTGATAAACATCGAATTTTACAGCTGAACCTTCCCAATAGCCGGAATCTGGGGAACGGTCAATTGGTATAATAGTTTAATTGGGGTATAGTCCATTGAGTGTAGGGCAGTCAGTCAGTAGTACCACCCACCCAGCATCTGCCCTCCTTGATAGTAGTAGTGATAAGATAGTGTGTAGGTTATAGCTGATACTACCCCAATCTCTCTCTCTCTCTCTCTCTCTCGGTATTGGGAGGAAGCGAGAAGGATTGGGGAAATATAAGCAATATAGCTGATACTACCCCAATCTTTCTCTCTCTCTCTCTCTCTCTCTCTCTCTCTCTCTCTCTCTCTCTCTCTCTCTCTCGGTATTGGGAGGAAGCGAGAAGGATTGGAGAAATATAAGCAATATAGCTGATACTACCCCAATCTTTCTCTCTCTCTCTCTCTCTCTCTCTCTCTCTCTCTCTCTCGGTATTGGGAGGAAGCGAGAAGGATTGGAGAAATATAAGCAAGGGGGAAGAATATATGAGAGAGAGAGAGAGAGAGAGAGAGAGAGAGAGAGAGAGAGAGAGAGAGAGATACGTGATATATTTCAGACCAATAATGGAGCCTAGTAAAGAAGTACATTCAATTCGTAGCCATTCGCACTTGTGGACAATTGATTTTATTTATAAATTTGTTACTTCTGCTATTGTTCATTATACCATTAGTATTTATTGTATTAAGCACTCGGACAGCCAGGACAGGATAAACATCATGCTATAAACGCAAACACGGAATAATGAATTAGTTCCTCCTTGGCTTTTAGCCAAGGAGGGGCTACATATCACCAAGTTAAGGGGAGGTATTTAGTTTGTTCCCTACGTTTTCATCAAGCTTAAAATTACACCTCCTAGACCCCCTTTCAAGATAAATTTGTACATTTTTCGGTAGAAAAATGTCCCGGCCGGAGGCCGGTTGCTCTTAAATTACAGGCTCGCTATCGCTCGCCAGGAAAAAATCGACACCTGCATGGCACGAAAGGTCTTAAAATTGACAGTAATGGGGCAAAATGTCTTAAAATGTCCAAACTACTAGGGCGAACGTCTTAAAATCTCAAAAGCAATGGGGCTAAACATGAGGGAGAAAGGGGTCCAGAAAAAAAACTCTCCGGTGGAAATTTCCCCTTAAAGATAACTAATAATGTGTAACCCTCCAAAATTATAATCCATACCAATTTGACGTTCAGGGAGACACTATTATATGGCCTTAGTATATTATAGTGACCGACAATTATGGTTATTTAATTTAATATCAAACTGTCACCGTCTTGTAGATCGATAATGGAAGAATACTCATGTATATTATTTATTATGTTCTCTCCAGTCACCAACTTTACTCCTAAACTCGATTAATGAAATTAACAAACACATGTGGCAGTCCGGGGATTCGAACCCAGGATGCTCACACCGAAAATCCACACACTTATGCATTGCACCACGAATATCATGGGACAAAGAATTGTTAGTTTGATGCACAGTCCAATCCATGCATTCACATGCATAAATGTCGTCTCAAATCATCATCTAGTATCTGCTGTACCCAAATAATGCGCTTATACTAATGTTACCCCCCTACGACAAGCAGCCTCGTAAGGTTAGTGGATCAGTTGATGTTTGTCAACTATATAATCTTGTGTACTCTAAGGGTTAACGTAACCCTATTTCAATTGTCAAAGTAAAATAAGCCGTGCTTAACCCATAGACTTTCACCCAAACTTTAATACATTTTATACAATGTTCATGTGCACGGAATCCGGAAAATATATAGCACATATCTATTTTTTTTGTTTTCCCCTATGTGAGTAAGGAAGACAAAAGGCAGAACTGCCTGCAGCGGGTGCCTCCCCCAGAGTTGAAAGAGTGACAGGATATAATCAAGGAACGTTCGAGCCAAAAGGAGTGGACACACGGAGTTTGAAGTAATTTAAGTCATAGGAAGAGGGAAATAATGTAGATGAACAGACAGACGGATAACTAGACCGATATATAAATACGGAACATATGGATAGGCTAGGTAGCTTGGATAAACAGGCTATACATATACAACACTTTCATATCATTCCCTTCCCTTCCCTTCAATCCCCACCCTCCCACCCTATCTTTTGTACCCCCCCCCCCCCCCCCCCCCCCGTTCCTCTCCGTCAGCAGTTACAAAAATACTTGAGCCGCCCCCGCCCTCCCCCCCAGGTGAAGGGATGGGAGGGGTGGGGGAGGGGGAGAGGGGAGGGGAAGGGGGGGAGGAGGGGGTGAGAGACAAAAGGCAGAACTGCCTGCAGCGAGTGCCTCCACCAGAGTTGAAAGAGTGACAGGGTCAAAATCAAGGGACGATCGAGTCAAAATACCTGGACACACAGAGTTTGAAGCATTTTAGGTCATATGAAAAGGGAAAGACTGATTTTGGGAGAGAGTTCCATGAGTTCAGCTGTTGAATAGAAGAAAGGTTGAAAATAACGTTTCACTCTTGGGTGGGCGAGCTCCACAGAGTAGGGGTGGGATTGTGTTGCAAGACGGGTGCTACGTGCTCTACAAAGAGGGGGTGGTATACACTGAGAGAGCTCTGAGGAACACTGACCATTGTAATAGCGGTAGAATAGTGAGAGAGATGCAACATAGCGACGGAGAGAGAGCGACTGCAGAGAATTGGTGAGTGGACGTGAGTTAATGAGACGGAAGGCTTTACTTTCCACTTAATAACGTGTGTGTGTGTGTGTGTGTGTGTGTGTGTGTGTGTGTGTGTGTGTGTGTGTGAGTGAGTGTGTGAGTGTGAGCATGTGTGAGTGAGTGAGTGAGTGTGTGTGTGTGTGTGTGGTGTGTGTGTGTGGGTCTGTGTGTGTGTGTGTGTGTGTGTGTGAGTCTTTTGAGTCTCGATATAATATGCGTGTGTAACATGCATGTGTGTGTACGTGTGTGTGTGTGTGTGTGTTGGTATTAGGTTTATGTATGTATTTGCGTGTCTGTCTGTACAATATCATTATGGGTGTGAGTGTGTATGTGTGTGTGTGTGTGTGTGTGTGTGTCTAAATACCTTGAATATATAATTTATTGTAGCTCTAAAATAATTCTCAGTGCCACGGTTGAAATTGACGATGTTATAAACGTTTGCTGTTATATCTATTATATTTAGTATTTTTATTTTCTACTTATATTATTTCATATTTATTTTATTATTCGATGGCAAAAACTGGATTTAAGTGGAGATGGAAAAAGGGAAACCGGCCCTTCCTACCTTAAAGAGTTTGTAGATTGAAAGTTGGTGAAAATATACTCCGAGGAAGGGAAGGCCAGAGAGACGCGGTTCGGGGCATA
>CM064527.1:46841878-46845362 GCA_032716605.1 Paralithodes platypus | reverse complement strand
TGCGCACGCGTGTCTGTGTGTGTGTGTGTTTGTTTGTGTGGGTGTGTCTGTGTGTGTGTGTGTTTGTTTGTTTGTGAGGGTGTGTTTGTGTGTGTGTGTGTGTATGTGAAAATCGTGAAGCGTAAATTATGTGTGTGTGTGATTACGTTATGCGTGTGCGCACGTGTATATGATTGAAATGTGTGTGTAGAATGGTGTGTGTGTGTTTGTGTGTATGTTAAGTGTGTCAAATGTTGGTGTGATTGTATTGGTGTTTGTTGTGTGTATGTAAGTGTGTGTGTGTCAACCAATAGAAAACAAAATCGTTATAATTATGGCTATTAAAATAACGCTAATATGTCCATGCCTCTAAAAGTATACATTTATAGCCATTCAGATAAACACCTGAAAACGTACAACTAAAGTTAAATATTGGTCTTGCTGTTTGTGACTGTACATGAGAGAGAGAGAGAGAGAGAGAGAGAGAGAGAGAGAGAGAGAGAGAGAGAGAGAGAGAGTATATTACAGGCACCATAGTGTGTTGTCTTGCTGTGATGGAAAACTTATCTCTCTCTCTCTCCCCCCCCCCCCCTCTCTCTATCTATCTATCTATCTATAAGGACTATGTTTGATATAATTACAAAAGACAACAACCAAAGATGATATTATGGTGGCACTATACATCTTTTTGTGCTTGAATGTATGTTATTGTTATTTTATAAGAAACTTGCATATACAGTAAACACAGCCATGCGAATTCTGATAGATAGAAGATTGATTGATTGGCTTGATTGAACATATATTGAGTGATTGATTGATTTGATAGAAGATAATTTGATTGTGTGATTGATTTGATTGAAGTTAAATTAATTGATTGATTGAGTGATTTGATGGAAGGTAAATTGATTGATTGATTCATGTATTTATACATTTACATATTTGATAGAAGATAAATTGATTGATTGAAATGATAGAAGATAAATTTATTGATTGATTGATTTGATAGAAAAATTGATTAATTGATTGATTGATTTGATAGAAGATACATTGATTGATGATTTACTGGTGTGATAGAAGATACATTTAGTGTGTGATTGATTTACCTGACTAGCAATATCTTCCATACCCTAATATTGTGTGTAGGCTATGTGTTTGCCAGGCGTGATTTATAATACACACAGCCTCCCCCCCCCCCCCTCAACCCTTTCTTCTCACAGCCACCATCACCATCCTCTTCTTCCTCTTCTTTACCCCTTACCTCCCTAATCCCTCTTTTATAAGGTCACCATCGATCACCCACCACTGATATGAAGGTCGGGGGGGGGGGGGGGAGAAAATAGAAGAGTAAAGAAATGCTAGGAGAAGAGGGGCGTGGGTAGGGATGGGGTGGGGAAAGGGATGGCGGTGAAGAGAAGAGAAAGGAGGTGTTAGGAGAAGATGGGCGTGGGTAGGGGTGGGGCTGGAGGTAGGCGGTGAAGAGAGGAGATAAGTGAAAAGAGATGTTAGGAGAGGGGGTGACTAGGGGTGGGGTGGGGGAAGGGAGTGAAGAGAAAAGAGAGGAGAAATGAGGTGTTAGGAGAAGAGAAATAAGCAACGACACCAGACGAGAGGAGCGAAAGAGAGTGGAGGAGTAAGGGAAGGAGAAGAGGAGAGAAGAGGGAAGAAGTGGATAAGATGGGATAGGAGGGAAGAGGTGAAATGAGAGAAATAAGCAACGACACCAGACGAGAGGAGCGAAAGAGAGTGGAGGAGTAAGGGAAGGAGAGGAGGAGAGAAGAGGGAAGAAGTGGATAAGATGGGATAGGAGAGAAGAGGTGAAATGAGAGAAGTGGAGAAGAGAGAGAAGAGGGTAGATGCGAGGAGAAAAGGTAAGGAGTGGATAAGAAAGGATGTGAGAGAAGAGGTGAATTGAGAGAAGTGGTGAGGAGAGCAAAGGAGAAGAGGGTAGATAAGAGGTGAGGAGAAGAGGAGAAGGGAGGAATCAAGAAACGACCATGAGAGGAGAGAATAGAGAATAACAATTAATTCCTTCTGTACCGGCGACCTCTTTTTCGCACTGTTTTAGATACTGTTACACGATTTTATTCAATTTAATAAGGGCCTCCAGCAATTAACATGCTTATTTTATTCAATTTAATAAGGGCCTCCAGCAATTAACATGCTTATTTTATTCAATTTAATAAGGGCCTCCAGCAATTAACATGCTTATTTTATTCAATTTAATAAGGGCCTCCAGCAATTAACATGCTTATTTTATTCAATTTAATAAGGGCCTCCAGCAATTAACATGCTTATTTTATTCAATTAATAAGACCTCCAGCAATTAACATGCTTATTTTATTCAATTTAATAAGGACCTCCAGCAATTAACATGCTTATTTTATTCAATTTAATAAGGGCCTCCAGCAATTAACATGCTTATTTTATTCAATTTAATAAGGACCTCCAGCAATTAACATGCTTATTTTATTCAATTTAATAAGGACCTCCAGCAATTAACATGCTTCGACATATCTCACTTAACCCTTATTACTACCACAGATCCTTTGTAAACTGCACAAAATTGTCTAAATATAGCTAGAATATAATGACAAATTTGGTGCCGGTAGAGAAGGGGTTAGGAAGAGGCCTCTATGAAAGTAGAGGAAAGGGGGGGGGGGGGGGGGAAGGAGATAAAACAAGGTAATAAAAAGGGTGGAGCAAGAGAGAGAGAGAGAGAGAGCAGGGATTGAGAGAAGAAGGGGTAAATGGTGATGAAGGGTGAGAGATAAGAGACGGGAGAATAGTATAGAAGGGCAAGAGAGGAGAAGGGTAGTGAAGGATGAAAGAAGAAGAGAGGAGAAGGGTAGTGAAGGATGAAAGAAGAAGAGAGAAGGGCAAGAGAGGAGAAGGGTAGTGAAGGATGAAAGAAGAAGAGAGAAGGGCAAGAGAGGAGAAGGGTAGTGAAGGATGAAAGAAGAAGAGAGAAGGGCAAGAGAGGAGAAGGGTAATGAAGGGTGAAAGAAGAAAAAGGCAAGACAGGGTAAGGGCAAAAGGTGATGAAGGGTGAGTGATGGTGGGTGAAGGGTGATGATATAAACGACACACGCCACCCATCAACCCCCAAAAGAGAAGAGAATATAAAAAGGCAAGAGAGAAGAGGGGTAGTGAAGGGTGAGAAGAAGAGAGAAGAAGATAGAAGGGCAAGATAGAAGAAGGGTAGTGAAGGGTGATAGATGGGAGAAGAAGATAAAAAGGCAAGAGAGAAGAGGAGTAGTGAAGAGTGAGAGAAGAAGACAAAAAGGCAAGAGAGGGTCGGGGTAAAAGGTGATGAAGGGTGAGTGATGATGGGTGAAGGGTGAAGGACAGAAGCACCACACGTCACCACCCATCACCCATCACTGGACCATAATATTGTGACGCCTCCACACACTTCTTTACCTCTTTGGCGGCAACTCGTCCCATTCCCTGGCTGCAGACTTGGGCACAGATTTGGGGAAAGAATCAGCCGTCTTGCGCTCTTACA
>CM064527.1:46776878-46839378 GCA_032716605.1 Paralithodes platypus | reverse complement strand
TTTCATTATAATCAGGCTGACATTAGACGATTAGGAAGTACTTGTGGAGGTCAGAGAGTTAATTGATGCCGGCAGGTTTATCTCAAGCTGGGTGATATCGTTTAATGGTCGCCAGAATAATATTAGAGTGGTGTTGCTATGGTATTTAACCCCTTCACCAACATTACGCAATTTTCATCATATTCTGGTTACCATTAGGCGATTGTCTTAGTTTATATTCTACCTATGCGACTCAAAAGGGTAAATACGGTCTCAATAAAACCTCGTAGTAACATAGGTATTTCATAAACTGCATAGTATCGTCTAATTTTAGCCAGAATCAACGGTAAAAATGGCGTCCTGGTGCTGAAGGGGTTAAGGGGATTTATGATGCATGTATGGTGTCAATGACCTCTGGTGTTAGACTGAAGCAACACAAGTAATCCAACCAGGCCCACCCCTTCCTCTGTGCTACTCCATACTCCACCCCACCCCTCATCCCACCCACACCCACACCCCTCCTCCCACCCACACCCACACACCCCTTCCTCTGTGCTCCTCCATACTCCACCCCACCCCTCCTCCCACCCACACCCACACCCCTCCTCCCACCCACACCACACACCCTTCCTCTGTGCTCATCCATACTCCACCCCACCCCCTCCTCCCACCCACACCCCTCCTCCCACCCACACCACACACCCCTTCCTCTGTGCTCCTCCATACTCCACCCACCCCTCCTCCCACCCACACCCACACCCCTCCTCCCACCCACACCCACACACCCCTTCCTCTGTGCTCATCCATACTCCACCCCACCCCTCCTCCCACCCACACCCTCCTCCCACCCACACCACACACCCCTTCCTCTGTGCTCCTCCATACTCCCCCCCTCCTCCCGCCCACACCCACCCACCCCTTCCTCTGTGCTCCTCCATACTCCACCCCTCCCCCCCCTCCTCCCACCCACACCCCCTCCCCTCTTCTGTTTATGCATTATACGCTCTTTTTTCCTCATTAACGCCATTATTAGGGGTAAAAATAGTGTGATTGACTTATATGACTAATTGGCTATAAAACTGTTCATTGATCATATGAATTAACTATATCATAAGAAACTGCACTCCTAAATCAACCTTACTGTTTTCCTTCCATATACTGTATATAAAGAGGCAGTGTATACAATTTAATGTGTCCAACTGTGCCTACCACCGCTGTACTGTACTCCACTTTCCTCCTACACAACTTTATTTATTTATCCACTTAAACCCCTTCAATATGCCCATTTGCATTATATTCTGGCTTAACATCAAACGATTACGAAGGACCTGTGGGAGTCAGAGGGTTGGTTTGTGATTACGAAGGACCTGTGGGAGTCAGAGGGTTGGTTTGTGATTACGAAGGACCTGTGGGAGTCAGAGGGTTGGTTTGTGATTACGAAGGACCTGTGGGAGTCAGAGGGTTGGTTTGTGATTACGAAGGACCTGTGGGAGTCAGAGGGTTGGTTTGTGATTACGAAGGACCTGGGGAGTCAGAGGGTTGGTTTGTGATTACGAAGGACCTGTGGGAGTCAGAGGGTTGGTTTGTGATTACGAAGGACCTGTGGGAGTCAGAGGGTTGGTTTGTGATTACGAAGGACCTGTGGGAGTCAGAGGGTTGGTTTGTGATTACGAAGGACCTGTGGGAGTCAGAGGGTTGGTTTGTGATTACGAAGGACCTGTGGGAGTCAGAGGGTTGGTTTGTGATTACGAAGGACCTGTGGGAGTCAGAGGGTTGGTTTGTGATTACGAAGGACCTGTGGGAGTCAGAGGGTTGGTTTGTGATTATTGTGACCCCTTTAATTCATGCAGATCTATAGTAAGGGGATTTTTTTTTTTTTTTTTTTTTTTTTTTTTTTTTTTTTTAACCACCTCCCTCGTGTTTGGCCCAATTAGTTTTGAGATTTTAATACGTTCTCCCCCATAGGTTTGTTGATATTTAAGACCTTTCGTATAATTCCTTTGTTAATATTATCACCTTTTGTGCTTTTTATGTATCGAGTATTTTTTTCCTGGCGAGCAATAGCGAGCCTGTAATTTAGAAGAACCGGCCGAGGACAAATTTACACATTTATTATTATAATTATTATTATTATTATTATTATTATTATTATTATTTTGTTTGTTGTTGTTTGTTGTTGTTTGTTGTTGTTTGTTGTTGTTTGTTGTTGGTGCTGTATATCTATTGTATTCCATGATGTATTTTGGTGTATTAGCCCCTCTTTCAGCCCTCCTTATGTTCCACCTACATCTTGTTTTTTACCGAGCTACTCCCAAAGGCTCAAGACACCCCCCTCTGAGGCTTGTATGGGTACTTAAGACTATGGTAATAGTTCTCAACACACTCTCCAACACCTTCCTTCCCTACACCTACCCTCAGGCATAGCTTCACACTCTTACTATACCTTATATACACCTACACACACACATACACTCTATCTTATACACAAAGGCCTATACACACTCTACCTTACTCACACACACACACACACTCACACTATATTATACACACCTAGGCCTACATACACGCATACACACTATCTTATACACATGGGCCTACATACACGCACACTCACTCACTCTACCTCAGACACACACACCTGCACACACTCTATCTTATATACACACACACACACACACACTCAGTCTACCTTATACACACACACACGCGCGCGCGCACACACTCTACCTCACACACACACACACTCACTCTACCTTAAACACACACACACACACACTCACTCTACCTTATACACACACACACACAATTGAAGAACAGCATGGACAAGTAAGAACAGAACATGAGAGAGTCCAAATCGGATATCAAAATGAAAATCGGACATGAATGGGACAGAAAATCAAGAATGGAAGGTGGAAATAGGGATCGAATAGGCTCTGTGGATTGGGGCGAGGGTAAAGTCAGATCACGGACCAAGGTTATGAATATTGACCTACTACCTATGGCTGGCTTATGGGGAGAGACAGAGTGAGTGAGTAAGAGAGAGAGAGTGAGAGTGAGTGAAGGGAGAGAGACAGAGAGTGAGAGTGAATGAGTGAGTATGCCAGAGTGTAAGAGAGAAGGCGAGTGTTTGAGTAAGTTAGAGAGCTTGAGAGTGTTGTGGGGACTAAGTAAAAGATAGAGGGAGAACTGAAGGAGAGAGAGAGAGAGAGGCGAGATTGGTTGACAAATTTAAGGGGAGATATCGACTTGAGGGATTTTTTTCTGGACCCCTTTCTCCCTCATGTTTAGCCCCATTGCTTTTGCGATTTTAAGACAGTCCCCCTATTAGTTTGGCGAACTTTCGCCCCATTTCCGTCAATTTTAAGACCTTTCGTGCAATTTAGGTGTCGATTTTATCCTGGCGAGCGATAGCGAGCCTGTAATTTAAGAGGAACCGGCTTTCAGCCGGGACATTTTTCTACCGAAAAATTTACAAATGTATCTTGAAAGGGACTCAAGGGGGTGTAATCTTAAGCTTGATGGATATCTAGAGACCAAACTAAAAACCTCCCCTTAAGGCCGATAGAAATTTAAGTTGGAAAATACGTATATATATACATTTGGAGATGACGAGACTAGTAATACACAAGCAGAGAGAGAGAGAGAGAGAGAGAGAGAGAGAGAGAGAGAGAGAGAGAGAGAGAGAGAGAGAGAGAGAGAGAGAGAGAGAGAGAGAGAGAGAGAGCGAGCGAGAGCGAGAGCGAGAGAGACAGAGAGAGAGAGAGGAATGTTGGCCACAATTATATTTACGTCTTTTCATCCCCCACACATCATAAATCATCTTATATACTGGCCTTCTTAACACTATCTGGGGCGACGTCTTGGGGGTTATTATTACGGGGCAGATCACTTTCATCTTATATACTGGCCTTCTTAACACTGTATGGGGTGACGTATTGGGGGTTATTATTACGGGGCAGATCACTTTCACACCCAACCAATATTATTAATTTGTCTATCCAAATTACGTTTAGAATTTTCCACCGTAACTGAGCTAATTAAAGCACTAGGCAATCTATTTTGTTTAATTATTATTGAAAATTCTGTTTTTTTATTTCATTTTCGAGCGATGTATTTTAGCTTGTCCCCTAGGCTAACAAAATTGCGCGTTCCCAAACTTCCTTCTAGCTGAAAATGTTCCCACCAAAGCTAAATTTGTACATTTTTCGATAGGACATTGCCCCTTCTAAGTTACAGGCTCGTTATCGCTCGCATAGACAAAAAATAAGAATCCTGAATGGGGTAAAACATCGTCTTAAAATCTTCACACTAATCGAGCGAAAAAGGGGAAATCTAAACAGACCTCCCTCGGCACAAATAGGATTAACTTATTTTGGGCTATCTCTTGTTTGTAATCCTCTCTCTTTTATTATCTCTATTATTTTGAGATATCTCTTGTTTGTAATCCTCTCTCTTTTATTATCTCTATTATTTTGGGATATATCTTGTTTGTAATCCTCTCTCTTTTATTATCTCTATTATTTTGGGATATATCTTGTTTGTAATCCTCTCTCTTTTATTATCTCTCTATTATTTTGGGATATATCTTGTTTGTAATCCTCTCTCTTTTATTATTTCTATTATTTTGGGCTATCTCTTGTTTGTAATCCTCTCTCTTTTATTATCTCTCTATTATTTTGGGCGATCTCTTGTTTGTAATCCTCTCTCTTTTATTATCTCTATTATTTTGGGCTATCTCTTGTTTGTAATCCTCTCTCTTTTATTATCTCTCCATTAACCCCTTCAGTACCGGCGACGTCTTTTGTACTTTATTCCAGCTATATTCAGACGATTTTGCGCAGTTTAGGAATGATCTGTGGTAGTAAATAGGGTTAAGGGGAGGTTTTTAGTTGATTCCCTAGACTTCCATCAAACTTAAAATGATTCCCCCTTGAGCCCCTTTCAAGATAAATTTGTACATTTTTCGGTAGAAAAATGTCCCGGCTGAAAGCCGGTTCCTCTTACATTACAGGCTCGCTATCGCTCGCCAGGATAAAATCGACACCTTAATGGCACGAAAGGTCTTAAAATTGACAGAAATGGGTTGAAAGTTCTTAAAATCGTCAAAATAATGGGGCGAACGTCTTAACATTAGGAAAACAATGGGGCTAAACATGAGGGAGAAAGGAGTCGAGGAAACAAAAATCCCTCAAGTGGATATTATCTGCCCTTAAGTGAGATAGATGGTACGAAGCCCGTTAATTGCATGGAGGCCCCTTATAAGCTGAATACAATAGTTTAATACTGGCCAGAATATAGGGAAAGAGAGACGTCGCCGGTAGACTTAAGGGGAGATCTCCACTTGAGGGATTTTTTTTTCTTGACCCCTTTCTCCCTCATGTTTAGCCCCATTGCTTTTGATATTATAAAACGTTTGCCTCATTAGTTTAGCGATTTTAAGAACTTTCAACCCATATTAAGACCTTTCGTGCCATTCAGGTGTCAATTTTATCCTGGCGAGCGATAGCGAGCCTGTAATTTAAGAGGAACCAGCCTTCGGCCGAAACATTTTTCTGCCGAAAAATGTACAAATATATCTTGAAAGGGACTCAAGGGGGTGTAATTTATCTTGAAAGGGACTCAAGGGGGTGTAATTTATCTTGAAAGGGACTCAAGGGGTGTAATTTATCTTGAAAGGGACTCAAGGGGTGTAATTTTATCTTGAAAGGGACTCAAGGGGTGTAATGTAATTTATCTTGAAAGGGACTCAAGGGGGTGTAATTTATCTTGAAAGGGACTCAAGGGGGTGTAATTTATCTTGAAAGGGACTCAAGGGGGTGTAATTTATCTTGAAAGGGACTCAAGGGGGTGTAATTTATATTGAAAGGGACTCAAGGGGGTGTAATTTATCTTGAAAGGGACTCAAGGGGGTGTAATTTATCTTGAAAGGGACTCAAGGGGGTGTGGTAATTTATATAGAAAGGGACTCAAGGGGGTTTAATTTATCTTGAAAGGGACTCAAGGGGGTGTAATTTATCTTGAAAGGGACTCAAGGGGGTGTAATTTATCTTGAAAGGGACTCAAGGGGGTGTAATTTATATTGAAAGGGACTCAAGGGGGTGTAATTTTAAGCTTGATGGAGGTCTAGGGAACAAACTAAATACCTCCCCTTAATTTATCATAGTTTCCTCTTCTATTTCTCTTCCTATTATCTGTTCTTTGCTATTTGACTATACTGACCCTCCGTGTTATTGGGGGTATACTTTGCTATTTGACTATACTGACCCTCCGTGTTATTGGGGGTATACTTTGCTATTTGACTATACTGACCCTCCGTGTTATTGGGGGTATACTTTGCTATTTGACTATACTGACCCTCCGTGTTATTGGGGGTTTACTACTTTGCTATTTGACTATACTGACCCTCCGTGTTATTGGGGGTTTACTACTTTGCTATTTGACTATACTGACCCTCCGTGTTATTGGGGGTTTACTACTTTGCTATTTGACTATACTGACCCTCCGTGTTATTGGGGGTTTACTACTTTGCTATTTGACTATACTGACCCTCCGTGTTATTGGGGGTATACTTTGCTATTTGACTATACTGAGCCTCCGTGTTATTGGGGGTATACTTTGCTATTTGACTATACTGAGCCTCCGTGTTATTGGGGGTATACTACTTTGCTATTTGACTATACTGACCCTCCGTGTTATTGGGGGTATACTTTGCTATTTGACTATACTGACCCTCCGTGTTATTGGGGGTATACTTTGCTATTTGACTATACTGACCCTCCGTGTTATTGGGGGTATACTTTGCTATTTGACTATACTGACCCTCCGTGTTATTGCGGGTATACTTTGCTATTTGACTATACTGACCCTCCGTGTTATTGGGGGTATACTTTGCTATTTGATAATACTGACACCTCGTCTTATTGGGGGTATACTTTGCTATTTGACTATACTGACCCTCCGTGTTATTGGGGGTATACTTTGCTATTTGACTATACTGACCCTCCGTGTTATTGGGGGTATACTTTGCTATTTGACTATACTGACCCTCCGTGTTATTGGGGGTATACTTTGCTATTTGACTATACTGACCTCCGTGTTATTGGGGGTATACTTTGCTATTTGACTATACTGACCCTCCGTGTTATTGGGGGTATACTTTGCTATTTGGACTATACTGACCCTCCGTGTTATTGGGGGTATACTTTGCTATTTGACTATACTGACCCTCCGTGTTATTGGGGGTATACTTTGCTATTTGACTATACTGACCCTCCGTGTTATTGGGGGTATACTTTGCTATTTGACTATACTGACCCTCCGTGTTATTGGGGGTTTACTACTTTGCTATTTGACTATACTGACCCTCCGTGTTATTGGGGGTATACTTTGCTATTTGACTATACTGACCCTCCGTGTTATTGGGGGTATACTTTGCTATTTGACTATACTGACCCTCCGTGTTATTGGGGGTATACTTTGCTATTTGACTATACTGACCCTCCGTGTTATTGGGGGTATACTTTGCTATTTGACTATACTGACCCTCCGTGTTATTGCGGGTATACTTGCTATTTGACTATACTGACCCTCCGTGTTATTGGGGTATACTTGCTATTTGACTATACTGACCCTCCGTGGTTATTGGGGGTATACTTGCTATTTGACTATACTGACCCTCCGTGTTATTGGGGGTATACTTTGCTATTTGACTATACTGACCCTCCGTGTTATTGCGGGTATACTTTGCTATTTGACTATACTGACCCTCCGTGTTATTGGGGGTATACTTTGCTATTTGACTATACTGACCCTCCGTGTTATTGCGGGTATACTTTGCTATTTCACTATACTGACCCTCCGTGTTATTGCGGGTATACTTTGCTATTTGACTATACTGACCCTCCGTGTTATTGCGGGTATACTACTTTGTTATTTTCTGATTGGTTTTTCTTTTTGTTGGTTTTCCGTTCTCATATTAGTTTTTTTTGTCTTTCTTATTGCCTGTTTTTGTGTTTACTCCTTTGCTATTTTTCTGTTTGTTTTTCTTTTCTTTTTGTTTGTTTTCCCTGTATTTCTTTTCTTTTTGTTTGTTTTCCCTGTATTTCTTTTCTTTTGTTTGTTTTCCCTGTTTTTCTTTTCTTTTTGTTTGTTTTCCCTGTATTTCTTTTCTTTTTGTTTGTTTTCCCTTTATTTCATTTCTTTTTGTTTGTTTTCCCTGTTTTTCTTTTCTTTTGTTTGTTTTCCCTGTTTTTCTTTTCTTTTTGTTTGTTTTCCCTGTATTTCTTTTCTTTTTGTTTGCTTTCCCTGTTATTCTTTTCTTTTTGTTTGTTTTCCCTGTATTTCTTTTCTTTTTGTTTGTTTTCCCTGTATTGCTTTTCTTTTTGTTTGTTTTCCCTGTATTTCTTTTCTTTTTGTTTGTTTTCCTTGTATTTCTTTTCTTTTTGTTTGTTTTCCCTGTATTTCTTTTCTTTTGTTTGTTTTCCCTGTTTTTCTTTTCTTTTTGTTTGTTTTCCCTCTATTTCTTTTCTTTTTGTTTGCTTTCCCTGTTATTCTTTTCTTTTTGTTTGTTTTCCCTGTATTTCTTTTCTTTTTGTTTGTTTTCTTTTATTTATTCATTTCTTTTTGTTTGTTTCCCTGTTTTCTTTTCTTTGTTTGTTTTCCCTGTTTTTCTTTTCTTTTTGTTTGTTTTCCCTGTATTTCTTTTCTTTTTGTTTGCTTTCCCTGTATTTCTTTTCTTTTTGTTTGTTTTCCCTTTATTTCATTTCTTTTTGTGGATGTTCTCTTCTCATATTAGTCTGTTTTTCTCTCTTATTGCCTGTTATGGTGGATGTTCTTATGTGTTTCCTCTGTTAATGCTGTCCATTACTTTTCTCTCTCTCTCTCTCTCTCTCTCTCTCTCTCTCAAATTAAGAATAATCGCAGTTGGTGTTCTAGGAGATACGCGTACACGTGTGTACACACACACACACATAAAGATAAACACACACATACACGCACACACCTAAACATAAACACATACACACACACACACACACACACACACACACACACATACACACACACACACATACACACACACACACATAAACATAAACACATACACACACACACACAAACATAAACACACACACACACACACATAAACACAAAAGCACATACATGCATCGTAAAAACGCAGATAAGCAGAGAGAGAGTGAGAGTGATCGTGAGAGAGAGAGAGAGAGAGAGAGAGAGAGAGAGAGAGAGAGAGAGAGAGAGAGAGAGAGAGAGAGCGAAAGTGAGAGCGAGAGAAGAGAAGAGGGGAGGAAACGCCCACATAATACTGGAAGCCTCAAAGGTCATTATTTCCGAGATCAGTTTGAGACATGAACATAAGAGTACAGCCGGGGAAATAGACCAAAACGAAAAGAGGGTACAAAATAACGGTTGAGGAATAAGAAGAAGAAATACCATTGGTCACACCTCGTTCCCGGGTATGACGAGACTATTGACTGACACACACGCACGCACACATTCAAGAAAACAAGAAAGAGAGAGAGTGTGAGTAAGTGTAAGTAAGAGAAAGAGAGAGAGAGAGTGTGTGAGTGAGTAAGAGTAAGAGAGAAAGAGAGAGAGCAGGAGCAGGGGTGACAGGAGTAATGACCAAACGAGACTATGGTACCCTGAGGACCCCCTGAAAATATAGACACCTATATTATCACGTGTGTGTGTGTGTGTGTGTGTGTGTGTGTGTGTGTGTGTATGTGTGTGTGTGTGTGTGTGTGTGTGTGTGTGTGTGTGTGTGTATATTTGTGTTTGTATTATTGTATTGTTTGTATTATGTGTGTGACTGAAATACCTGTACTGCACACCACATAGAGAAGTGAAGATAAATGAACATAAACGAGGATAAATGTGAAAGATATATGAAGATAAAAGTGGCAGATAAACGAAGAATGAGTAAATGAAGAAGCAGCCTAAACAGAATGAAGCATAAATGAAGCATAAATGAAGCCTAAGACAGAATGAAGCGTATCCAACAAAACAATGTCTGCTGCAGCCTCCCGATTCCACTACGAGGGCGGGTCTGGGGGAGAGAGAGAGAGAGAGAGAGAGAGTGTGAGAGTGAGAGAGTGAGAGAGAGAGAGAGAGGGATAAGCCCCCCATCCATCAGCCAATATCGACCCTAGCCCTGCATTTCTCGGATTGGTTCCCCTTTCCTCCAATGTGGTCACTGCTTTCTACAAGCACTGGCTCACTCTCTCTCTCTCTCTCTCTCTCTCTCTCTCTCTCTCTCTGTCTATCTATCTTTATGTCTTGCCTTCTTTCTGATGTTTTAAGACGTTCCTCCATTGTTTGGCTATTTTAAGATCTTTTGTGCCATTTGGGTGTCGATTTTTTCCTGGCGAGCGATAGCGAGCCTGTAATTTACGTGGAACTGGCCTTTCGGCTGGGACATTTTTCTACCGAAAAATCTACAAATTTATCTCGATGGGGGGTCTTGGGGGTATTTTTAAGCTTGATGGAGGTCTTGGGAGGAAACTAAAGATAACATTAGATAAGTAAATATATTAACAAATCAATGCACATCTTCCCTTATAATAATATCTACATCCTGGAAGCCTCACTATCATCCATCAGCCAATATCGACCCCTAGCACTGTATTTCTTGGATTGGTTCCCCCTTCCTCCAATGTGCTCACTGCTTTATACATGCACTAGGGCTTTCTGTATCTCTCTCTCTCTCTCTCTCTCTCTCTCTCTCTCTCTCTCTCTCTCTCTCTCTCTCTCTCTCTCTCTCTCATAATCCCCGTTTTTTGCACATCCACATAAACTCCCTACACTCACACTCTCAAACACACACACACACTCTCTCTCCCTATTTCCAAAACTTGCCTTTCATTCCACCCCTCTTTAACACCTCTCTATTGGTGTTCCTCATTTCATTATTTTGTAATACCAAGATGTTTGACAGTGAACTAACAAATACATGATTTGTAATGGTCTTGATGGTGTAATGGTTAGAGTGTTTAAAATCTGTGTGTGGTAACCCAGGTTCGAATCCCGGTGGATCACATGCTTTCATTAATTTCATTGGGCGGTGTTTGGTGTTGGAGTGAAATTAATAACAAATAGATTATGTATTAACAATATCCGGTGTCTTAGTTTACATAGTATATAGAATTGAGTATATATAGAATTGATAAGAGTTAAAAAATATATAATTAAATTGTAGTCCCTTCCCACCCCCTCCCCCTCCCATTCCCCTTCCTCTGTCCCCCTCTCCTCTTCCCTCCACCTCTCTTTTCCTTCTTCCCTCTCCCCACTTTTTCTTCCCTTCTCCGTTCTCCCTTCTTCCCCCTCTTGCTTCTTCCTCTGCCGAGTTCCCATCTTTTCGTCCATTTATTTTCCATCAATTTCCAAATCCCTCCCTCCCATCACCCATCCCTCAACCCTTTACCTCGATCCTTTCCACTTTATATATAAAGCACCTCCACGAAAGTTGGGATTAGTAAAAATGGAGGATATATTATTATTAGTAGTAGTTGTAGTAGTAATAGTAATAAGTGGCAAACTTTGGAAAGTAAAATCTGAAAAGTAAAAAATTGAGAGAAAAGAAAAGATAATAGTAGTAGTAGTTGTAGTAGTTGTAGTAGTAGTATTAGTAGTAGAGGTGCTAGTGGTAGTGGTAGAAGGGTTAAGCTTTGGAGATTAAAATTTGGAAAGTAAAAAAATGTAAAGTAAGTATTGAAGAGATATTATTAATAGTAATGGTGGTAGGGGCAACATTTGGAAAGGGGGCCATGATGCGAAACTGAGCGAATCCCAGAACAATGCAGCCGGAATCGTCACCAGCATCCCCCCCCCCCCCATCTCTTCAGTCAGGGGTGGTCATCAGTGCCAGCCAATCAGAACACTCGGCCGCCATTTCTCGCCTCGCCATTGGTCAGTCGCTGGTCCCATCGATCCTGGGGACTATCCATCAATGCACGCGCGCTTGTGGGGGGGAGGGGGGGAGGGAGGATAGGGGTAGATGTATGGGGAGATATGACCCCCCCCCCCCTCCTTCCCCTGAACACAGACCTACACACACCCTTCTGTCTCTCCCTTTCCCTCCCTTCCATCTATCTACTTGACACCCTCCTTTTCTCCATCCCTCGCCTCCCTTCCTCCTCCTCCCCCTCCCCCTCCCATCTTTTCTCTCCCCTTTCTATTCTTCCCTCTTTTTCTCTCCCCCTTTCTCTTCTCCTTTCTCTTCTCCTCCCCCTTCTTCCCTCCACCCGTCCTTCTCCTCCCCCTTCTGCTCTCCCTTCTTTCTCTTCTCTTCCCCTTTCTTCCCTCCCCTCTTTTTCTACACTCTCCTCCCCCTTTATTCTCCCCTACCTTCCTCTCTCATCCCTACTTGTCTTCTTTCCCTCTACTTTCTTCTCTAATCCTCCCCCCCCCTCCTCCTTCCCTGTCCCCATCAACCCCCTCCCTTCTCCTGCCTCCATCATTCTCCATATCCCCCCACCCCCCCCCCCCCAAGCTGGAAGATGCGAAGGAAGAGAAAAAGAGAACAGGAGATGAAAGCACCGTTTGGGGAGATCAATCCTATAATAGCATTGTGTTTGGGGAGATCAATTGATGTAAGCACAATGTTGGGGGAATAAAATATGAAAGCACTGTGTTTTGAGAGGTAATGGTATAGTGATTGGAAAGAGGCAATACATGAAAGCACAGTGTTTGAGTACGGTATATAACTATCATTGTGTTATAACTATCATTGTGTTATAACTATCATTGTGTTATAACTATCATTGTGTTATAACTATCATTGTGTTATAACTATCATTGTGTTATAACTATCATTGTGTTATAAGTATCATTGTGTTATAACTATCATTGTGTTATGGTAGATCAAATACAGCACTTGGAGAGATAGATTAAAGCACAATATTTGGAGATATGACTAGCATTTTGTTTTGGGTAGATACAACACAGTATTTGGGGAGATAAAGAGATTAAAGCACACTGTTTGGAGAGATAACTAGCACAGTGTTTAAAAGTAGATATAACACAGTATTTGGGGAGATTAGCGAGATTAAAACACAGTGTTTGGGGAAATAATTAGTACAGTGTATGGGGAGATAAACACAGTATTTGGGGAGATAAAGATATTAAAGCAATGTTTAAGGAGATCATTTTTTGTAAGCACAGAGTTTGGGGAGATATAATAATTACAGGGAGACAAAAGAGCGCGTTAATTGGGGAGATAACAAATAGTGTCTAGAGATAATTGGGGAGATAACAAATAGTGTCTAGAGATAATTGGGGAGATAACAAATAGTGTCTAGAGATAATTGGGGAGATAACAAATAGTGTCTAGAGATAATTGGGGAGATAACAAATAGTGTCTAGAGATAATTGGGGAGATAACAAATAGTGTCTAGAGATAATTGGGGAGATAACAAATAGTGTCTAGAGATAATTGGGGAGATAACAAATAGTGTCTAGAGATATAAAAGCATAATGTTTGGGGAGATAAAACACAGTGTTTGGTTAGATAAATACGCAATGTTTGAACGAATTAAAGAGCTAAAAACACAGCCACAACGAAATGTGAAAATTATTCATAATCTTCAAGGGGTTCATTGAGACATTTAGACCTAATGAACGAAACCTAACACAACACTTTCCGCTATTTTGATATAATATAATTGTCTCCGTACGTTGATCTTATTCCCCACATGTCAACCCCCCCACGGAAGCCCCCTCCACCCACTAATGGAGTCCAGGGCCGCCCAAACACCCGCCCTGGAAATGGGTCCTGGAAGCTGAGAGAATATGACGGCTGGAAGGGGGGCGGAGGGGGGGGGGGGGAGCTTGTTTTTTGGTGTGAGGGGAGATGAGAGAGGGGGTAGGAGGGAAAGTGGAGAGGGTTGGAGGGGAGAAGATTGGGATAAAGATCGGCCAACCTCCGCCATATTGGAGCCATTGCCGGTATTATTATCCTTTTATTAAACTGATATAATATACTGTAGTGTCCATATCCATAATAATCCTTCGGCAATACTCGTTTAGAATGTATAGATTGGTCTTCGGGTCTTAATTCTACCTGATAAATTATAATGTATCAGTTAATTGTTCGATAATTACAGTACCAAAATGGCGACCAAAGAAAATTGTTGCCAATCTCTCTTACTACAAGATCTGTAGGAAGGAAATAATTGGAGATAGGGATAGGGTAAAAGATGTGGGATGACAGAAAGGGGTGGAAGGGGGGGGGGGGGGGGGGATGTGGAAGGGGGGGGAAAATACAGAAGGAGTAGAGGGGGGGGGGGGGGGGGGATGGACAAAAGGGGGGAATGGAAACTTCATTATATGTGTGTATGGAGAGGGGGGGGGGGGGGGGGGGGGGGATGAAGATGAAGGAGGGCGATTGATGATGTGTGGAGATGGGATTGGGGTGGGGAGGAAATGGAGAGAAAGCGTAGTGGGGAAAAGTGAAGGGAAGGAGGGATGGGGAAAGAGGGTGAAGGAAGTGAGTGGAGATAGAAAGATGGAAAGAAATGGGGGGGATTACTTTTTCGGTGTGGGAGGGGAGATGGGGGAGGGAGGGGTTGATGGCGAGTGGAAAGGGGATTAGGGATGTGAAGGAGATGGAAATAAAGCGGGGGGGGGTTATTGGGAGAAAGGGGAAGCAGTGAGAAGGGACACGAATAAAGGGATTGGTAGAGAATGATGACTGAAAAGGGATGGGTGGGAAAGGGATGGTGGTAACAGAGATAGGTGGAACAAGGATGGGTGGAACAGGGATGGGTGGAAAAAAAGATGAGTGTAAAATAAATGGGTGGAAAAGGGTCGGGTGGAGAAGGAATATGTGGAATAGGGAAGGGGATGAAAGGAAGATAATAAGGGGAACTAAAGAATATATGGAAAGGAGGAGAGGGAGTAGCTATATTGGTGTGGGGGGAGAAGGGGTAATGGGGAGAAATAGGACTGAGAATGGAGAGAATGTGGTGGAGGGGGAATGGAAAAACAAATACAGATGGGAGGAGTAGGGAGGGGGGGGGGGGGTAATAACTAGGGATGTTGTGCAAGGGATAGGGATTGAGAAAGGAAGCAGGTGTATTGAAATGGGATGTAGCTTACAATGTATAACGTGAGTATGCAATAAATAATGCATAGACTGAAAGACAATAGGTACTCTTAACAACATGTAATAATCGTTTTGCTCAACATTTGTAACACTTTATCTTGCTCTTAAACACAAATATTGTCTTTACTCTAACCCTAACGTATCATATCTTATCTTAACCTATAATAATAATAATAATAATAATAATAATAATAATAATAATCTAAATTGCAGGAGAATTACAATAAGATAAATATGCACGGTGTCATTATTGTTTACTCGCAGGAGACATAAAATCCCCAATGTATTGAATGATTAAAACGGAATTAAGCCATTATTTGCGTATCATCAACCAGCTTATGAAGTCTGCCACATATTCTGATTGATCACCCTAGGAATTGACATGCATTACTGTTTAATAGATTCACATAATGCTCGCGTGTGTTGTTGTGTTAGTGGGTATATACGCACATTCGTGTTTGTGTCAATTATTATTTTTATATACAGTCTTTCTCTCTTTCTCTCTCTCTCTCTCTGTCTCTGTCTCTCTCTCTCTCTCTCTCTCTCTCTCTCTCTCTCTCTCTCTCTTTATATATATATATATATATATATATATATACATATATACACAGTATATAACACTAACAAGGTATAGAGACGGACATTTAGTAGGAGATCCAGATATGAAGGAATATGTCGGCAAGGGTGGTATATATATATAGAGTAATGGGGGCTACTTTACCCCATCATCCCCCCCCCCCCCCCCACACACACACACTGCAGCTGTCCAGGGGTGAGGGGGGGGGGGGGGGGGGATGTGGTGCCCGCCTGTCACATCCTACCCAACATCACCCCCTCTGAATCACTTAGGGGTAGGCGTGAACTGAGTCAAGTAGAGTTCACTGTCACCTTGTGGCCTCGTCACCAAGTACTTATCAGGACTTTACATATATCCTTTCACTTAAAACATTAGGCTATTCAGTGTGCAGTTGGGTCCGAGTACATGATTTGATTGATATCCAGTATTCAATAAATGGATATAAAAATCGAAGTCATGTACTTAACCTTTAACTGTCTTGATGGTGTAATGGTTTGAGTGTTTAGGATCTGTATGTGGTAACCCAGGTTCGAATCCCGGTAGGATCACATGCTTTCATTCATTTAATTGAGAAGTGTTTGGTGTTTGGGAGTGAAATAAATAAATTAGATTAGACATAAAGCAGTAGAGGAACAGGCATGAACAAGAGTCTTGTGTCGTCCTGGTAAAAGAAAAGTATACCCTGTTCCAAATAAGTAGGCCAAACCTCTTGAACATTAACCTCTATAACTCACAAACGACTAGCGTAATCCAGCTAATATTTATACCATTTGGGAAGGAGTTAGCCAGGGAATAGGTGTGGACATTAACCTCTATAACTCACAAACGACTAGAATAATCGAGCTAGTATATTCTACCATTTAAGACTTAGCCAGGGAATAGGTGTGAACATTTACAGCCCATTTTCTCTAGCCCTTTTTGAGTTAGAGAGGATACGACCTGTGTGAATGATTTTGACGCCAGACAGGCGTGAAGTTGTCAAGTATGGTTCATGGTCACCCCGTCACACACAGGATTATCACCCTTCACATTTGTCGGTACTTTATATATATATATATATATATATATATATATATATATATATATATATATATATATATATATATATATATATATATATATATATATATATATATATATATATTCTGTTTTCGTTCATTTACGTTACATTTTATAATAATTTATATGTATATACAGTACATATTTAACTTTTTGTAAGCGATTTTTTGTTATTTCATCCTTTGGTTATAAATTTTAACGGGAAAAAATTAATGTTAAATAAAACTGTTTTAGTAATAGAAGGCGTATACTTTTCCTAAAATTTATTTAAACCATTCCAAACACTCGTTATTAGTATTTATATAGAAAATAATTACGTTGCCGTTAATATGAACCTAATATGCATGAGGCATTGAGAATAGTGTAAAAATCCTCTTCTGTGGAGACTAGAGCAACATTCTGAACCTGGTCAATTTGATCCCCATTTTCAAGACTATCTTGATGGTTGACTTTCTTAGTTACGCAATACGTTAATTGTTTATATTTATATTTTGTTTACAACGAATAGTACGGGTTTTCTTATCAACATTTTGTTAACGGGGGTGCCTGATTTTTGTTCTCCTTTTCTATCTTTCTCTGGCTTGTATCCATTCGGTCCCATTCAGCCTACTGTTTTTAGACGTTTATCCCCATCCATGTGTCGATTTCTTCCTGGCAAGTGATAGCGACCCAGCATTGTTTGGAGAAATCCGGCTTTGCCGGAGAAATTTTTCTATCGAAAGATTTACAAATATAGCCTGCTGTCAAAACTATTTTAAAATATATACTGGCTCGCTACCGCTCGCCCAAAAAAAATCAACACCTGGATGGGGATAAACGCCTTAAAACAGTAGGATGAATGGGGCTGAATGGATACAACCAAGAAAGAGAGAAACGGAGATAAAAAACAAAACAGGTCACCCTCCTTTTAAGCTCTATTATTCGTGATCAAGTTTGTATACCCTGTTCCAAAAAGGTAGGACAGAAATCGTGAACCCTAACCTCTCTATCTCAAAAAGGGCTAGAGCAAATGAACTGTAAATTTCCACATCTAATTCCTGGCTAACCCTTCCCAAATGGTAGACATACTAGCTCGATTACTCTAGTCGTTTGTGAATTATAGCAGATATTGGTCAAGTGTTTTGGACTACTTACTTGGAACAGGGTATAGGCTGTCTTTAAGGGGAGATGGGCCCATTTATTTGCTTATTGTCTTATCTTATTATTTTTTAGTGTCCTCCCTAGAACTCCATCAATCCTAAACCCCCCTTCAAGATAGATTTGTACATTTTTCGGTAGAAAAATGTCTCGGCCAAAGGCCGGTTACTCTTAAAATTACAGGCTCGCTATCGCTCGCCAGAAAAAAGTAGAGACCTAAATGGCACGAAAGATAATATTGACAAATAAATGGGGCGAATGGTCTTAAAATCGCCAAACTAATGGGTCTTAAACGCTAAAAAACAATGGGGCTAAACACGAGGGAGAAGGGAAGCCTGAAAACAGCCCATCTCCATGTGTATGCATTATAGAACTTTTACTGAATTACTTATCTACGTATATATTATATAGTGTGTGAAGGAGCGGAAGGAAGTGTTGTGAGAGAGAGTAGGGGGTGATAACAATGACTATAGGCGTGTGGTCATTATCCCCCCCCCCAAAAAAAAAAACAAAAAAAAAAACACACACATACTCTTTTTCCACCCCCTGTTTAATCACTCTTACCCAATGTATCCATCAGCTCATTAATCTTACTTTATATCTCTTCCTTCCTCTTCATTATTGGTTACCCCCTCCGCCCCCACCTACCCCTCATCTAGTGCAACCCACTTTAAAGTTTGTCCCACTTCTGCATTGGTTATCTCGCTTTCTTCACTCCCCTTCTTATCAACCACCCTGTTTGTCTCCCGCATCTCCCCAACCCCTTCTTCCGCAGGTCTCCTCTCCTTAGTCCCTCCCCACCATTTTCTCATCGCATCCATCCAACCCCTTCTTCGGCAAGTCTCCTCTCCTTAGTCCCTCCCCACCATTTTCTTTATCCTTTTTATGTGTGACCCACTATCAGCTCCACTCCCTTACTGAAGAAGCCCCCCCCCCCTCCCCTACCCACCCACCCACCCACCACACATGTCAAGAGAATAGTGAAAGGGTCAGGAAGATACCAGCACGAATAATTGTAGAGGAGTCGGACATATTTTGTTATGTAGTGTAAATATTTAGTTGTGTATAGTTATAGTTGTTCCCGTCGTATTCCTTCTTGATATAGATAGGCAAAGGGTAGTAGCTATATAGTTTCTTGAAATAATGGGATAGAATGTTTAAAATCTCGACTTACAAGTCCTTTCTAAGCTGATTTGGAATAGCCAAAATATAATGTGAAGAACTTTCCTATATAGGTAAAAGGTAAGGGGTTTGAATTGTAATGAGTAATCATGTTCATGTAGGTAATGGCACTCAATACCCGGGTTCGAATCCTGGTGGATCACATATTATGCTTTCATTAATTTCATTGGAGGTGTTTGGTGTTGTGGTGAAATTAATAAAAAATAGATTACATGATCCATAAGGCACAGTTCTTATTATAGCACGGAATGTATTAATAATGGGCGGTAGGCGATATCAATTTCTAATAATACCAATTATCTCTCAATGTTTATTTATATTTATTTGTGAGGTAATATTGTAACCACGAAGCAAGTAATATATACCGTACATACCGATATTGTAACCACGAAGCAAGTAATATATACCGTACATACCGATATTGTAACCACGAAGCAAGTAATATATACCGTACATACCGATATTGTAACCACGAAGCAAGTAATATATACCGTACATACCGATATTGTAACCACGAAGCAAGTAATATATACCGTACATACCGATATTGTAACCACGAAGCAAGTAATATATACCGTACATACCGATATTGTAACCACGAAGCAAGTAATATATACCGTACATACCGATATTGTAACCACGAAGCAAGTAATATATACCGTACATACCGATATTGTAACCACGAAGCAAGTAATATATACCGTACATACCGATATTGTAACCACGAAGCAAGTAATATATACCGTACATACCGATATTGTAACCACGAAGCAAGTAATATATACCGTACATACCGACATCCAATCTACATTGAGAATTATTTTCTTTGAATTCGGTAGACTGCAGACTACGGAATCCTATCTTCAGTTTTGAAACTATACAATAATATGGAATAGACACGTTTTCGTATGAATATATCTAGAGTCTGAAATACAGGATACAGTAAAGAAAGTTGTTTTAGCATACATTAATATGATTTCTATTTATTTAGTATGTGTTATTTTGTTGTAAAACCACACCATTATGGATTTGCATAGGGCACCTCCTTGATGAAAATTAGTTAAGATATGAAAATAATATAGCCTAATTCATAAATGGAAAATTAGCTATGTAAATCCTGTACCCAAACCCTTCGTGCACTACTGGGTGGTTCTAAACCCTAGCAGTACATGCATGGAGGGTGGGGAACCGTTAGCAGCCCCGCCCCCCGCTACACAATGACCCAGCTGATTAAGGCATGACAAAATTACACATAAAAAGGTTGGTAGTAGTGGTAAGGGGGGGGGGGGTTATTCCCCCCCCCCCCCCCCCCCTTCCCCTCAGCAGGCCCTCTTTACCCCGTCAACACTACCTCATTCAACCTTAGGGGAAGTGGGGGCCCCGCTAGCATGGGGTATTTTGTACAACTGATATAAGACAGCTTGGTCATAAGACATTAATACTGACCTATTATGGGAGGTCGAACAGCATAAAAAACGTTCGATTTGGAAAATTAGGTTAACAGAAACAATAATAAATAAATAATAAGAAAGGAGATAACATAGCTTCGAAAACCTAAATTCAGCAATAATGTCTTTCAAGTGTTTAATCGCTTACAGTGATTTTATATATATATATATATATATATATATATATATATATATATATATATATATATATATATATAATTTTTTTTTTTTTTTTTAAGCATTCCCTTGAGCCACTAAACCCAGGTCATTATATACAGTCAACCTGTGTGCGCGGTCTCTAGTTTATCATAAAATAATGTACTTCGTGCGGGCAACTTTATATATGGTTACACCGATAATACAGTACAGTAGATGTAAATGTAACCTTAACCCATTCAGTACCGGTGACGTCCTTTTCATTATATTCTGGCAACTATTTGACGATGTTATTCAGGATAGGAAGGATGTTTACCCATTAACAAGCTGCAGACTAACTCATTTAACCCTTTTAGCTACCACATATTCTTCCTAAGCTTCATAAAATGGTCTAAATGTAGCTGGTATCAACTATAAAAGACGTCGCCGGTACGGAAGAGGTTAACTAAAAAGTAATCAGATTAAAATTAGTCTAACCAATTCCCTACTTTGTAAAATGTAGCAAATGTATTGGACTAACGAGTTCTGCATGTATACATTTTCACATATATAAGGATCCAATCAGATGAGAAGCAGTCACCACATGTAGGCTACTCAAATTTGGTTGTATTAAAAAAACATGTGACCCCGCTCTGGGCAGCCCGACATTCGTTCTATTTTCATGCAAATCCCCTCAGAAGCGAACCTCATTGTCGGGGCGCCATGAAAAATGTGAATAAATCGGGAGAAACAGACTCCTGGGTGCCGTGGGAGGTGTACAGGCTCGCTCAAACGTTCAGTTCTGCCTTCATAATTTCAACTATCAATAGTTTCTTTTCTTGTTACTTGAAGAAAAAAAATTCAAAGCTTTAATTTAGTTTCCTTTACTGATGCAAGCAAAACATATCCCCGATTCCCTCAATAAAACTGAACAAAGCTTGACATATTTAGGTTTTGTTTGTGTGTGTTTGGGACGATCTAATTATCGAGGTAAGTTAGTGACGGAGGTATAGTATAGGACACGGATTGAACACAGGTCTATATAAAAAAAATACGTATTTACGGCGGCACAGAACATGACATTTGAAGGTAACTGTACGGGCAGGACGTGATGGTGGTAGAATGACAAGGTTTGGGTGGACGATCTCCTCTTCCGGTCAATTTAGGGTTACGATAATAGTCTGTGATCGGAAAATAATATACACGGAAGCAAGCAAGCATTTCTAGCTCTACATAAATATATTTGTTTTCCCAGCGGCAACATGTAGGGGGTAACGAGGTAGATGTCTCCTTCTCTCGTTCTTTCTCTCTCTCCCTTTTTCCAGAATTGTGAAAGCGGACGCGCTGAATTCGACAGCCACACAACCCCCCGTTTTTTTGGATGGAATTACCCACGTTTATCAATGGGGCAGATGCCGGCCTAGGGTAGGGGTTGCCAGGGGTCGCTATACTTTCGCTCGCTACCGTACATCTATTTTGTACCTTTACATTTTCCTAGTTGATATATCTTCATGAATGCACAGACGGATTCAATAGTTTGCCGACAAGCTAGATGAGAATAAAATTGCTTAAATATGAAGCTCATTGTCTTGACAGTCCTTCGTCTTTTTATCTTGTAGTGTTGTTCCTTGCTTTCGCTCGTAATATTATCAGATTAATGTGTTTCTTGCTTGGAATATACACGATTCCTCACAAAGATTATAAAGATAGCCGACGAGCTTGCACATTACAGTACTGACAAGTAACGGAGAGATATTATTGGAACGGATGTGAGTGTATGGCAACTCTGACGTCCTCGTGCCCAGAACCCCGGTTAACTGGACACACCATTGGGGAGCCATTGGAGCGGGCGGTAAAAAAGGGGTCTTGCGGAAGGGGTGGTGGTTGGGTTAGGGGTTAAAGCCAAGTCACACAGGGGCTCGTACTGGCATCTTTTATCGGCAAGTCTGAGGTCTGGTAGCATCTGCATTGAAATTTAGGTAAGAATTCAGCCAACTATTTAAGTCTACATGTTCAGTCGAGTCACCAATAATAATGAAATGAAGCCAAGATAAAGTTGCCCATCCGAACACGATGGTAAGCTGTTGGAATAAGCGTGCGTGTGAATCCTCGTCTTAGGGGGAAGGGAAGGGGTGGCAGGGGTATGGGGGTAAGGGGGACAAGAAGGGGTGGTTGGGTTAAGGGGGGGAAGGGTAGAGAGACCAAGCCCTATAGACAACCCGTGCCCGTCGCGTGGTCAGAACGAGGAAGGCCCCACGGCGTCACAATGCTGCTATGCCCACCCGTCACCTTTGTCCTACGGTAGGCCGGTCCTGCTAGGCTCCCGCGGTCTCTCAAATAACAATCTTCTATAGTCGCATAAACGTTTTTCATTCCCGGCAACTCTTCTACATGTTTATCGACAGCTATATTCTGGAAAATTTTCGAGGGTCCTTTGGTAGGCTATTGGTGCTGGATACTAGACTGAAACTAGATTTGTTTTAGTTGGCTGTAGTCTGATAAAACTTGTATTTATGCTAAAGGCTTGAAGACCAGAGTTGCCGAAGAAAAGATAGGCCACCGGTAAAAATCCCCATGTGACTTATCGACGGGAGATGAAGGGCTCAACCAGGGGCTCAACTCTTCCCCAGCCTTTCCTTCCCATACCCTCACCCTTCCCTCCCTTGTCCTGGGATAGAAAGGCTTTAATTGGGCGGCTTCCACGCCCCTCCCCCTGGGGTGGCTGAGAGACCTCAGGATAGGGTCAGCTGCGGGCGGGGCGGGGCCTGGTGGGGTAGGGTTCGCTACTCGACACCCTGCTCCCCGTTTTTTATATCATTCGTGTAGTGGTAGCGGCAGGTCGCGTGCTACACCTCTCAACCCGACAGTTTTTTGTATACACTATCAGACGGCCATTGAGGCGGTCATGGCACGCGCTGACCGGATCTGACAACCCTTGGACCTGTTCCTGACCTTTTTGTGCTCCCACGGACGATAATACAGTGTTTGGCAGGATATATTGGCCGGCAAAATACAGTGTGTATGTGGTTGCATTGGCTTATGACAGAATAGCCACCTCTCGATTCCGTTTGTGTACGAATATATCCCTACAGTGCTTTCCTTTTTGCATTGGAAAAGTGTAACTAGCTTACAGGCTCCCCTTTCCCGTGTGTCAATCTCTGTATGCACTAAAGGAAGAACATACATTGACCTATACATTTAGTGTCAACTAGCCTAACATTGGTGTTAGCCTATGTCTGAAGATTACCCTATAGGCTCGCCTCGTTTCGTGCTTGAACTTGTGTGTGCAAGAAAATAGTGCTTGCCTTGTTGCATTGGGTTACTCGGGGTGAACATAAAGTGCTTACGTGGTTGTATTTAGTAGTGCAGGTGTCTATTGTTACTGATCTTGTGTTTACTGAGGAACAAATACAGTGCTTGCAATTAGGCTACGAACCATTAAGTTTCCATCACAAATTATAACCATTAATACTTAAATCAAGGTCCAATGGCCTTGAAATGGTAGTGGCTAATTATGGTGACGAAACGGGTTGGTAACGAAACGTCCTGTATCCTTGTTTGTGTATGGGTATAATAATTACCCATGAACCAAGTATCGTGTAGCCTAACTATTAGTGCAACTGTGACGTTGGATTTACAATTGCTGTGCACTGCAGAACAAAAAACATGCATAGGCTATTCGGTACAGTGCTACAATAAAGGATGCTTTTTTGTTGGCACTAGGCTATCTAGTCAACAAGTGGTGTATGGTAACAATGTGAGCTTCGTTAATGCTGTCAAATGTAAACAATGGAAACCTTATCAAGAGTTTGCTTGTGGTTATTGTTCTGCAAAGTTAAGGGTATAAATAAAGAGTTCCACGTGCTATTTTAAAAAGTGAGCCTACTATCGGAGACGGGAACACAGATTATAATTGCATCTACTAGGCCTATAAAAGATTCAAGATCATATACGTAATAGTTGCACCTATTACCAAAAAAATAATAACACAAAGAAGCAATAGGCTAGTTGGCCTAGGCTACTAATGTGTGTTTGATGGTGGAGGCGTGTGTACTCCTCCCTCCCCTCCACCTCATGGCAGTGGAGGACCACGTGGAAGTGGAGGCTCCATGTTCCACCATAACAGGTAGGGACGCACGTTTTACAGCTTACCACTATAGGCTAATACTGTTTTATCTCTGTAATGCTTTCTATCTAGGCCTATCTATTTCTATCTATTGACTCGGGCCCAATCTTTAGTTTTATTAATTCTAGTTGTTATCTTTATTCTTTAGTTTTATTCATTCTAGTTGTTATCAGACGATTTTATTAAGCTTAGAAAGGGAATGGGAGTCGACGTATCGGCTAAGATAGATTGTTATCGTTATATATCCATGATCCATCTCAAGCTATATAGAATCATCCAATGTTAAAAATACCGGTAATTAATTAGAAAGGATGGGCAGTGTCAACTATTGCACTACTCTATCTTATTAATTATGGCTAGCCATCGTGAACCTTATAAGGCCTTATTTTCTTGTAACGAGGGGGGGGGGGGGGTTATGAGCAAGCATGCTGAACATTTGAACAACCACTTCCTGATTGACTTCCCAAATAATACAAATATCGGCTCGATTGTTCTAGTCTTTTTTAAGTTAGCAGTGGTTGGGGTTGGAATTTCCAAACTGCTTAATGAATAGACTATAATTGATGTGTAGCCTACTACTAATATAGGCTATATGCCATAATAGTCTTAATAGATGAGTTGAATGGTCTGGTGGGATACGGCAACTTAGTTTATATATATATTATATACTTTAATTAATTTCATTGGGGGTGTTTGGTGTTGTGGTGAAATTAATAAAATATAGATTAGTAGGCCTAGTTTTGATTCACGAACCTCTACTGTACCGGTGACGTCCTTTGTGTTATATTCTGGCAACTATGAAGCGATATTATGCTTAGGAAGGACGTCTACCCATTAAAAGGCTACAGTTTATCTCATTTAATCCTTTTAGCTACCAAATATCCTTCCTAAGCTTACGGTAATAAAATTGTCAAAGTGTAGCTGTAATCAAATTAAACAGACGTCGCCGGTACAGGTACCATACCGTACATTAGCCTACGTGCCGAACAACGGAACAAACCTAGCGTTAATTAATTATTTGTCTTTCTAATGCATCTTTATATCTTAACTATCTAATGCTATATCAATCTATGTGGTACCGATATTAGGTGATATAAACCTAATATTTATTAATTAGCTATGTCTCGAATATATATATATATATATATATATATATATATATATATATATATATATATATATATATATATATATATATATATATATATATATATGTGTGTAACTTAATATTAATTATGTCTTTCTAATTATCTTTATCCCTGTCTATATTTCTATCTAATAATATAACAATCTATATAATTATTAGGTGATACATTACTAAACCTCGTTATAATCGTATATTGGGCTCAAATCAACAGTGGCCCGATATTACCGGATATCAGCATATTTTAAGATAGGATTACAGTAGGTAACTTAATACGGTACTTATTATTTGCATTTGATCAAATTTCGTTACTTTAACCATCAGGTATTCTGAGTCAGGTGTATTATGCAATCATTAATTATATCCACTTGTGGATATTTTGTGGTCCAATGAAGGTGTGTGTGTCTGTCATCAATATTTATCTGTAACAAGATAGTTAGTTGCTTGATTTTACTTAAATTTGCGCGAGGAAATGTGTGTGTGTGTTACTCAGTTACTTGTTCGTCAAGGGGACGTGTGTGTGTGTGTGTAGGTGCGGGGGGGGGGGGGGGGGGGGGGGTGATAAGCAAACACAAGTACCGTACCGGTACTCCACAAACCTCTTGTGAAATTGCTCATCAGCCTTATTATTACCGGTAATGATTTATTAATGTACCGGTATTCGTTTTTATATTCTTATTTTGATGATAAAGAAGAATAATCAATGGTAATGTACAGTGTCTGTCAAACTTTCTTGTGTATTTCATCAATCCATCATACGTTCATACATACGACGTTGGCTAATTTAAAATAGGTGAATCCAACTTTGTGAAAGTACATGTTGAACGCATATACATTTTGGTAATGCATAGTACCGGTAGTTTATTTGGAACAACTCCGCGTTAATGTCCTGTCTGCTGTATTAGCGGAATAGTATATATATATATATATATATATCTATATATATATATATATCTATATATATATATATATATCTGTATGTATATAATATATATATATATATATATATCTATATATATATATATATCTATATATATATATATATCTGTATTCTTCCACCTTATGTATTATATTGGCCTTATCGCTAGGTCTAGTTATTAATATGGAACCCTCCATCGGCTTCAAAACACTACTGTATAAATCGCACATTTCTGATAAGCACGTCCCATGAGAAATCAGTAGAAATATTGATATGATCCAACAATAAGATGAGTATATAAATTATAATATTTGTACCGGTATATATATATTTATATACCGGTATATAATATCGTATAATTTGGATAGTATTAAATCAATGTTGAAATACATTCAGCTGAATGGGGAAACAGATAGACTATTTAAATTTGTATGATAGCCATTGTACTGGTACCGTATACTATATAATTAAGTACCAGTACTCCGACATGAATATATTTGGTGAAACTGCTTATGTACCGGTATATAGTACGTCTAGTCCGAATGGGTTTGCAGATGTGAGTAAGCATTTAATTCCTATAACGAATTATATTTACATATGTGTTAACATTGAACGATTTTATTCTAATTATCAAGGGTTTGCTGGAATGTTAGAGTTAATGTACAGGTAAATTGTGGGAAACGGGTTAGCAACAGGATTTTTTTAATATACTGTAATTATTGATATATGAAGACTAATGACTAAATGGAACACATTTAATCGATCAATTAATGTTGATTGCTGATTGGTGGTAATAATCCGGTAACATTATGTTACGGTATGAACAAGGGGAATTTAAGGGGAGGTTTATATTTATTTACTTTATATTTTTTGTTTGTATCCTCCCTAGACGTCTGCCATGTATTGTGCAATAGTTTTGTAGATTAGGTTAATACCGTATCTCACGAGCGCCTTTTCTCATTCTCCCCACTTTTATCAACAACACTGGTCTGGCAGCTTATGAGGCAAACTTTGAAAATATATCTGCCACTTAAGCTAATCGTAAGTCCAACTTCTGATACTAGTTAACCCCTTCAGACTCATATGACGCAGAGGTTGCCAGATTAGCAATAAGAAATAGTTCTCTCACTCTTATAATTACCTCTCCAAAATTAGTTTTCTGCCCACTGCTAACTCAAACTGCAGAGGTTGAAGTAACTAAACTAAAGGTTTATAAATATCCCTGATGGTAACAAAGGCTGTAAAGTATCCCTAATCGGCTCAAAATCGCGTCATATGTCGGAGAGGGTTAACCTTTCAGTACCGGTGCCATCCGTTTAACTTTATTCTGGCTACGATTAGACGATTTTATTTACTTTAAAATATAGCCTACCTCCAGCAATTAACAAGCTTCAAACTATCTCGCTTAACTCTTTTTACAACCAGAGATCCCTCTTAAACTACACAAAATCGCCTCTTGAACTATACAAAATCGTCTAAATATAGCTAGACTAAAATTAAAAAGACGTCGCCGGTACAGTAGGGGTAAAAAGTTCCCAGATATGTTGCTGGAAATTTTTTGACCATCCAAAATTGACGGCGAAAGCTTTAGTGTGATATCCTAGTAACCTAGCCAATTTAGGTTAGCAGTAATAATATGAAAGTGATACTTTAGTGGAGTTAACCATCTCAGTATTCGTGGGCGTTTCTCTCTTTTATTTCAGCTATCATTAGACGATTTTATTCAGTTTAGGAAGGAATTTTGGATACCAGAGGGTTAATTAAGATATTTTAAACCCTTTTGATTCCTAGAGAACCTTCCTAAACTGCCTGGAATCGTCTACTAATAGTCAGATTATAATTAAGAAACTCGTCATTATATTAAATGGGTTTATTGTGGATGGATCATGGATGAATGAATGAGTGTAAAGCCGGTGTCACACGAGCGATTTTTTGCGGCAGGTTTTTGAGTCAATTGTGGTCTGGCATTTTGTAAAGTAAAGTTATGTTATTTCAGTCTCTTAAGGAGGTAATGCTTGTTTTTTTGGTCTACATATGTATTTAGGCCTATTTGGTATATGTTTTAGTTTCCTCGCTAGACATCCGTCAAAATTTAAAAAACACCCCCTAGACCCCCTTTCAAGGTAAATTAATACCGGTACCGGTACATTTGCGGTAGACAAATTTCCCGGCCGAAGGCCACTTCCTTCTAAAATTACAGGCTCGATATCGCTCGCTAGAAAAAAATCGACACCTAAATGGCACGAAAGGTCTTAATATTGACAAAGAAATGAGGCGAAAAATCTCAAAATTACCAAACTAACGGAACGAACGTCTTAACCCTCAAAACATAATATGCTAATCACGAGGGAGAAGGGGGTCCAGAAAAAGCGACTACCTCCCCCTTAAAATCGTATGCATTCGATTTAATTGGCGATTCCAATGTGAAAATATCAAAAGGTAGTAAGAGAAATAAATAAAAACTTGCTCGTCGAAAATTGCCGGACAAATCGCTCGTGTGACACCACCTGTAAGTCCAGTGGTTGAAGTGGACGAATCAGGTGACAATGAATGAGGCGGGAATGAAATAATCAGGCATTCACGTGGAAAGAATTGTGGCCTTTGTGGATTCAACTGAGTATGGATGAAAGGAATGCGATGAGATATAATAGGCTATTATATCTCGTATTATTGGCTATTAATTAAACTGTCTTGATAGAGTAATGCATAGGTCCTCGGAATTTCGATGCGAGTGTCCTAGGTTCGAATCCTTGGAGTGCCACATGTGTTTGTTGATTTCATTAATTGAGTTTAGAAATAAAGTTGGTTGGTGACAACAAATATATAATCAATAATAGCCAAAGCACTCTTGGGAAAGGAATGGCTGGATTTCGTACATTCATCTGGGTTTTTGGATAGGCCTATAGTGATTTAAGAGTAAATTAATTGAGTACATGAATTAACTGATTGAATTGAATTACATGGAACATTATATGGCTGAAATGAATGAGGAGAATGCATGGGGAAAATTAAGGAAATTAATTATGCTTATTAAATTAAATCAATGGACTAAATGAATGAAGAAAATGCATGTCGGCTTAAAGAATGAAGTACATTAGCCATTAGCCCACCGCAATACAATTAATGAAATACACGAATAGGCCTACAGTGGATGAAGTGATTAAATGAAATAGATATATGATTGTGAATGAATGAAGTAAATTAATGAATGAAATGTACATAATTGAGTTAATGAGGGAATTAATTAAATGAATAAAATTGAGTAAATTATATGAGTGAATAAAATTACTGGTACACGAATTAAACTGTTTTGATAGGCCTACAGTTATTGCGCGAGATAAATTATTGGATTGAGTGAAAATTGAGTAAATTAAATAATGAGTGAATAACATTACTGGTACACGAATTAAACTGATTTGATAAAGTAATTGTTCGAGAAATTATTGGATTGAGTGAAAATGAGTGATGCTTGCCAACATGACCATTCTGTAGACGACTTGCGTGAAAGCCATAGGTCTCTCTCTCTCTGTCTCATATCGATCCTCATGTCCGCCCCCGCATACCTCCTCTCTTTCCTTTCTTATATTTCCTCTCTCTCTCTCTCGATCCATGTCCTCTTTCGCCATTTTATTTCTCCTCCATCTGTGCATCTCTTGTTTTTTGTTTTATATATTTAGTATTCCTTGCGTCTCCTTTCATCTCAACTACCATCACACAAACACACACACACTCTCTCTCTCTCGTCGATCCTCATCCCCCCCCCCCCTTCCCTACCGTAGGCCTCTCTCTCTCGTCCCCCTTTTCCACTTCTCTTCTCTTGTCTCATATTCCGTATTTAATTTTCCTTCCCTCTGCTCTTTTCTCATCTCTCACTCTGCTCATGTTTCTCTTATCTTCTCATCTTCCATCTAATTTCCCTTCTCAACTTCCATCTCTCTCTCTCTCCTTTCGTATTATCCTATATTTCTCCAGGTGTCTTCGTTCTCGTTTTCCCTGCTCTTCTGCATCTTTCCACATCTCTTAACTTCCCTTTACTCCTAGTATCGTTCTCCCCCCCTTTACATTAATTTTGTTTAGCCCCTACCCCTTCAGACTAATTATACATACCTGGTTTAGCCTATATCTACCCTAGAATACCCCCTCCTCCCCCAGACAGCTTGACCCCCCTCCCTTACACACACACACACCCTACTCGCACATAATTCTGATACAAGGTCATAGTAGAGAGAGGGCCGTACTTGTGTTGAACGGGTTAAATATTGACTTCCTACGTCGTCAACCACGTACGTGCACACTTCTTGAAATAACGGGCGTGGAATTAGTGGGTGTGGCTGGTGTGAGTAGGTGTGGGCGTGCGGGTGGGGCAGGTATGGTGGTGGTGGTGTGTAGGAAGGGGGTGAAGCAAGTGTGTAATTAGTCGCAAGGATGGGATGTCGGTCCGCGGGATATGTATGTGTCCAAGAAAAGGGCGGGAACGGAAGCTGGGTGACATGCGCAGTGCGGGCGAGCGGTTGGCGGGAAGGGCGCTCATTGGTCCAGCTGAATCTAGGGGTGGTGCCGCGCAGGTCAGGTAGGGTCGGGATGGCGGTGTTGTCGGTGGTCGTTGGGGGTGATCGGGAGTGTGAGTGTGACGGTCGGGGAGTGAGTGGGAGGGTGTGAGGAGCGGGCGCCAACACCATCACCACCACCACCACCATAACTAGTACCACCGTAGGCGCCACCATGATTGTGTGACGCCCGCCTAGGCCCACCCGCGCGGCATGAAGCTCAAACTGCTCACTCAAGGTAGGTCAGGGAGCAATCAGGAGAGGGTCAGGTCACGTGACGTGTTAGAATTGACCTCCCACCGGCGCCACTGTGTTGAAGGCCACCACAGCATCACTTGTACCCAATGACCCGGTGTGTTGTGGGGAGTGGTCCCCCCCCCCCCTTTCCTTCATCCCTCCTGTTACTCCTGCCTGTACCACATGACCCCTCTACCACCGCCTCCACTACACTTCCACCTGGTGTAAGGAGTGGAGGTGGAAGATTGGCATGCCACTCAGCTTATTGCTTTCCTTTTTCCACTTCCACCACTACCATCATGTCACCTCCTCCACTACCGGTACCATTCTCCTCCACCACACTTCCACCTGGTGTAAGGGGTGGTGGTGGAAGGTTAACATGCCACTCAGCTGATCGCCTTCCACTTCCACCACTACCAGCATATCGCCTCCTCCACCACACTTCCACCTTGTGTAAGGGGTGGTGAAAGACAGTTAATAATGCACTCAGCTGATCGCCTTCCCTTTTCCACTTCCACCACTACCAGCATATCACATCCTCCACTACCACCCTCATCCACCACACTTCCACCTGTAGCACCTGTTGTTGTAAAGGATGGTGGAAGGAGGTTAGAGTGCCACACACATGATCCCTTCCACCTCCACCACCTACTCTTAACACCTCATCCTTCACCACCACTTCCACTTCATCCACCCACAATTCCACCTGTAGCACCTAGTGGACGGAGATATACATGCTACGCAGCTGACCGTTCCCCTTCCTCCACCACCACCTACACTAACACCCCATCCTTCACCACCACTTACACTTCCACTTCATCCACCACCAAAATTCTACCTGTAGCACCTAGTGGAGGGAGATATACATGCCACACAGCTGACCGCCCCCTTCCTCCTCCACCACCACCTACACTACCACCTCATCCTTCACCACCAACTTACAGTACCACTACATCCACCACAATTCCACCTGTAGCACCTAGTGGAGGGAGATACACATGCCACACATCTGACCGCCCCTCATCCACCTCTGTCCCTAGCTTCACCACCACTTACACTTTATCATCCACCAGTACAATTCCACCCGTAGCACCTAGTGGAGGGAGCTATACATGCCACACAGCTGACCGTCCCCCTTCTTCCCTCCCTCCACCACCACCAGTCACACCCAAGGTCAAGAGGATCGAATCCCCGTGTCAATGTCAGGTTGCCGCGCCGGCAACCTGACACACAGTGCATTGCCGATTCACACGGTTCTTTCGGCAACTTTATTCTGTGGACATTTCCGGCGGACTAGGCTATACGTTGATATACAGTAGGCTAAACAACTGTATAGCCTATGTACTGGTAGATTGTTTTAGGTGACGTAAATCATATAATGGTGCAATTCAGAAGTTGTCAAGCTAGAGTTGCTGAAAATGACGTTGGTGGATTAAGCGTTGGTGTTTATCCACCTTGACATGGGTTCTGGGTACAGGGCCGGTACAGTTGGGGACAAATGTTCTGCTTTATTTGGACTGGATATTGTGGACGCAAAATATCATCTCGAAACATCCTTTATATTGGAAAGACGCTTTAGTGAAGGGATGGCCCTTGTTATGTTATGATTTCTTTATAGCCTGTTTCAAGGCAAACCACAATGAGGTATTCTCAGTACCGAAAATGTTTTAGGAAAACTGGTGACTAGTGAATTGTACAATTTCGTAAAATTAACATCAGTAACAAACCCAAACGTGTTGCTGCTGCATTTCACTAAAACTAGTAACTGCAGGCATCAGTTATAACTAAGACTGGCACTACAACGACAATGCCATAAGTATGCACGATAGCCTATGGTACCGGTACTTTTTCTTAGTTATTTCAAACTGTCCCGCTACTCACTTGCACCTAAGTTTTGAAACACCATCCTTCTCTATAATATTTGTATATATGCTCTTTATCATCACAAACACTTGACAATCCTCTGGATATTCAAATGTTCCCTTACTATATACCGGTACTTCATTGTTTGTATAGTTAGTACAAACGGAGTGAGTAGTGCATTGCTTGTTTGGTTGTGTAGGCCTAAAGAATTTACCCTGTTATCTACGTGTGGGATTTCCGAAACCAGCGACAATCTCCTGTAACCATTCACCATAGTGCCACAACACTTTAACCTGGATAATCTCGGAGTCACAGTATCCAAGTCAATTTTTATGCTGAAGCAAAGACTAATTTCCGACAATTTTAACCTCTATTATGACAGAAGTGCGAGTCTTGTGGTTCATCTTAAATAATCAAATTGGATAAGTTTAAATTACAAATAACTCAATCTTATGTGTCGACTCTTACTGTAATTCAGGCCAGTGTCACACCAGCACTTTCCGGCAATTTTCGATGAGCAAGGTTATTTTCTCCGTAGTATTGTGAGGCTCTTTCCCGTTGGATTTAGGAACTAGACTTGATGTAGATTATGTTAGGTGGCCGAGATTTAACCGCTTAAATGTTGAAGCTGCCCGACTTCAATTGCTCCTAAAAATTGACGGATAAAGTGCTCGTGTGACATCCTTCAGATTCTCACACCAATTGACCACTTGCGAGTTTCAGGCTATAAGGAAGTTGGAGTTATTTATATCGATCGTTCGCAGAATTACTATCTAAAATATGACTGTATTGCTTATATAAATACATAAAACCAAATTGATCATACTTTCTATCTATCAGAAACCTACATTATTATTGTATTCCTGTTTTGCATTGATGTTTACGGATCTAACTTCCTTATAGCCTAAAACGCGCAAGTGGTCAAATTACTCCCTACATTTACACATATCCGCTTCAGAATGAGGTCTATGTATATATATATATATATATATATATATATATATATATTGTTGAATTTATGATAATACGCATCAGGTTGGGTATATTAATGTACGGTAGGTTGGGTTAGTTAGCTAGGGTGATTTGGATTGGTATTGTATTTTGTATTGTGTAATGTCTACGTTCATTAACATTAAAAACAGAGTTAGCCTACACGCAAGGCTCCTCACATATTTCTTATTGCCACTTTATAGCTTGTGTACTTCCTTGTTGTATAGTTTCAAATTGTATAACACTCATTTAGCCTACACCGGCAACTTAATCACACACACACACGTATATATATATATATATATATATATATATATATATATATATATATATATATATATATATATATATATATATATATACACACCCTATATTTATATATATATATATATATATATATATATATATATATATATATATATATATATATACGGTATATATATATTGTTAGTCTTCACCCCCACTTAACTCTATCTTTGTTTATCCCGTGGGTTTAACCCCTTCACCACTATTACGTAATTTTCATCATATTCTGGTTACGATTAGACGATTTTCTTTAGTTTGTAATCTACCTATACGACTAAAATGGGTAAATAGTCTCAATAAAGCCTCTTGTAACAACATAGGTCCTTCTTGACCTGCATACAACCATAAAATTTTAGCCAGAATCAAAGGTAAAGAAGCTCATGGTGCTAAATGGGTTAATACCAAAACGGCCATAGTTTGCTTACCTAACCCCACCGTACTATAATTAACCTACTATAAATAACGTACAGGTACCGTAACTTGATCTTTCCCAATCTAAGTTAACCCCTTCTGTACCGGCGACGTCTTTTTTATTATTTATATTCTAGCTATAGTTAGGCGATTGCATGCACATAAAGAAGGATCTGTGGTAGTAAAAAGGGTTAAGTTATTGGGGGGGGGGGGGGGGGGGGTGAAGAAAAGGGATAGGATCATAACAAAACCACAACACAGCTCATTGGCTCTTCATTTCAATTTCACCCGCCCAGTATTAATACAAGTTGGACGAAGATTAGGAATGGATAATCATATTGACAATTACTACACAAATTGGTTTGGTGGATGTACTTTATATCCAACCTATTCTTGGCTCAAGTCAAGCCTGTTCTAGTCCGAATAGCCTATCCATTAATAACAAAATACAATAACTGAAGCATTCAGTTAAGCATTCCTGAGTTGTACATATAGGTACCGGTATATATTATAAACATTTGTGTTGTAATTGTAAAATCTGAGTTTTACGGAAACACTTCTGCAAGGTATACTTGCTGCTGGTTATATATCATGGCCTTATTGGAAACTACATTTACGGACTACGGTTTTCAATGCTATGCCTTTTATGTATTTATTTATTATAACTTTTATAGTTTATAATTTTAGTGGCATTGAAAATTAAAGATTCCGTCTACCCTTTAATATTGTATTCTGTTTGCAAGTTAATTTTGTGCATATTATCGGTATGCTATTCATTCGATTTCATCACAGATTATTTTTTAATTATTTTAAACAAATTAGACTAGAGTAATTTTATTTTTGCAGACCTCAATTGTTTATTAGTCATGTTTATATTTGTACTCCCTGTCTATATGGTTATCAGAGCCAGGTGTAGGTTTCATCAGTGCCAAACAGGAGTGGAGTTCAATAGTACATTATGTTTAGTCTTTAATTGTAATGTGAAGATAGGACTAATGGTATATTCTATATACATATAGTTCAAAATATGTCATTGGAAGTGATAAAATAGCCAAAACAATGCTATTTCATGTTAATGTATATCTTTGGAAGTGTTAAAGTAACCAAAGCAATGCTACGTTATGTTATTTTCTTGTAGCTGTTCCTTCTCATATTCATTTAAGTCTTCAAACTAAATTGATCTGGTTTGACACCCTGCGTCCTTGCATGTTGCTTCCTTGAGATCCATGTATTGCTTCATTCACGATATTTCCATCATCATGCTGCCGTCATGTAAGATCGATCACCAGCAAAACAGACAGGATCTATAGTCTATTCGCTGTAAGTAGGCGATAAATCATGACCTCTATCTTCTGTAACTCAAAAAGGGCTATCGCAAATGGGCTGTAAATTTCCACATCTATTCCTTGACTGACTCTTCCCAAATGGTAGAAATATTAGCTCGATTACTGGAGTCATTATTGAGTTACAGAGGTTAGAGTTCATGATTTCTCGCCTACTTACAGCGAATAGACTATAGTAGCCAGTAGCGGACCGACTGGTGAGGGTTTTCAAGGTCAGGACCATCATCAGGTAGCCTACAACTCAAACACTCTCGCTGCCACCGTACTTGCTCCACCTGGTCCGTTTACATGCTCGCACCCTCGACGTCGTATTGAGACTAATAACACGCACACCAAAGCCACTCCAACAGCTTCCTCTCTCTCCAACCCCTTCTCCCCTCTCAACACTATTCGAAAAGTAGATACGAGGTGCCGTTGTTACTAAAGGCTTATCGATATCCTCAATATCTTCACCTGACCCTTAACAAACCAAAACCGAATTCCTTTTATTTAATCTTTATTAATTAATATGCACTGTCAAAATTATGGTTCACAGTTTGTAGTATATGTTTGAGTGATAAAATGGCCTTATTTTTAGTTTTGTAGGCCTACTACAAAAGTTGAAATTGTGGTTTACAATTGTTAGTAGGCTATGCCCTTGAGAGTGATAAAATGGCCAAAATAATGCAGTTCCCAGTTTCTTTCCCTGTATTGCTTCTCATAATCTTTCCACTTTTAAAACAATACTGGCCCGGTTTGACACCCCGTTGCCCGATCCGTCCCCAACATGCTTGTACCCGTAATCTGCGTACAGTCGTCCACATTAGCTCCGGACCTCTCTTAATTTTCGAGTTATATCTCATACATTTTGAAATCGAATAGGTTTTAGGAATTTAAGTATGAGTGAACTGATTGTAAACGATGTATCGTGCATTTCATAAAGTTATTTTTGTGTAATTATATATTGCTTGTAGCAAGTTGAAAGATGAATACATAACCGAATTCTATCTATCTATCTATTGCCTGACGCCGTGATCCCCGAAGGGGTGGCCACGAACGAACCGCCCCCATGCACCTCTGTCCCCAGTCAGTCGACGCCCCTCCCCCCAACCAGCACCGCCTTCGTTCATGTAGTTCCTCACTCCATCCTTCCACCTCATATTCGGTCTACCTCTCCCCCTCTGTCCCTCCACCTCGCTCTCGTACACCCTCTTAGTCATTCTCTCGCTTTCCATACGTTCCATATGGCCGAACCATCTCAAGTTGTTCCTTTTCACACTTTCCAGCACATCTACCTCCACACCACACCTCCTTCTTACTTCCTCATTAGTCTGTCTATCCCTCCATGTAACTCCGCACGCACTCCTTAAGTAATTCATTTCCACTGCTCTCACTCTTGGTCTGAGTCTCTCAACCAACGTCCATGCTTCGCTTCCGTAAGTCAGTGTCGGGATTACCACACTGTCATGCAAGGACTTCTTCACTTCCATACTGACCACCCTATTTCTTGTTACTGCTTTTAGCGTTCCTACAACCCTCTTCCCCTGTTGTACCCTCTCCCGCACCTCTTCATCCATAGTCCCATCTTTACTCAACCACACTGCCCAGATACTTAAAAGAGTTGACGATCTCCATAGCCTGACCGTTCAGCTTCACCTCACACTCTGTGACTTCACCCCTTTCGAAGACCATAACCTTGCTCTTCCCCGTATTTACCTTCAAATTCCGTTTTTCGCACACTGTTCCAAATCATTTACCAGACCCTGCAACTCCCATTCATTATCACTCATCAGAACTGTATCATCCGCAAACAGCAGTATAGGTAGCTTCCACTCAATTCCCTCCCTTTTCAGCGATACACCAACATCCACTGCTCTTGATAGTATTTCTTTCATAACTCCAGCCATATATACAGTAAACAACCACAGAGACATCACACACCCCTGTTTCAAACCAACATTCAGGTCAAAGAACTCGCTCTGCTCACTCTCCACACGTACTGCCGCCTTTGCACCCTCATACATGCTCTTCACCTGCTTTCAGCAACTTGCCCTCTACTCCGTATATTCTAAGTACTTTCCACAAACCTTCTCTATCCACTCTGTCATAGGCCTTCTCCAAGTTCATAAAGGCAACATACACCTTTTGTTTCTTCTCCAGATACTTCTCCACAACACAATTCAGGGTAAAAATCTGATCTACACATCCTCTTCCCTTCCTAAAACCTCCCTGCTCGTCGCCTATCCATTTCTCCGTTCTCACTCTCACTCTCTCAATCACTACCCTACTGTATACCTTCCCTACTACGCTTAGAAGACATATTCCTCGGTGGTTACCCCACACTCCTCTTTCCCCTTTGCCCTTATATAGGGGGACTATTATGCCAGTCTTCCAGTCATCGGGTGCACTCCCCTTCTCCCATGCTAGTTTGCACATTTTCCATACCCATTCTATCACTATCTCACCACCATACCTCAACATTTCCCCACACACTCCATCTGTTCCTGGTGCTTTCCCCAACTTCACTCTTTTCATGGCTTCCCACACTTCTGACCTGATCCCCACCTCCTCCTCCACTACTTCTCTTCTTCTCCCTCCCATACCATATCCAGCTATGTTTGCTGGCTCTTCATTCCTTTCATTTAGCAACTCACTGAAGTACTCCCTCCATCTTTCGACTCTCTTCTAGCATTCTCCCATTCTTATCTTTCACACCCTTACTGTTTCCCTTGCTACCTTCCCTAACTTTCTTGACTTCTTTCCAGAACAGTTTCTTACTCTCCCTCCATTTTACACTCAGATTCCTTCCAAATTCCTCATCTACTCTTCACTTACTTTCCTTCACTACTCTCTTCACCACCCTCTTACTCTCCACGTACCTCGCTCGTTTCTGTCTCTCGGAATCTTCATTCCCTCTACTACCCAACCACTCTCTATATGCTTTCTTCTTTTCTTCCACAGCTATTCTTACCTCTTCTGTCCACCATGCTGTACCTTTCACTCCCCTCCCTCTTCTCCTCACTCCACACACCTCCTCACATGCTGCACAGATCTCATCCTTAAACACCTTGCTCATCTCCTCCACTTCCTCCATAACTTCCAGGTCGAACCCACCTAGTCGTCTTTCCACTTGATCTGTCATAATTTATTACCGGTAAGCTATATACTGAACAGTGTCACCGTATTCACCAGTGTCATATTATATATTCATCAGTGTCATATATTCACCAGTGTCCTATAGCCTACTGTATTCACCAGTGTCATATATTCACGAGTGCCACATTTTCACATGTGTCATGTTCACCAGTGTCATATAGGCCTTGGCTATATTCACCAGTGTCATATATTCATTTGTGTCATACATTCACCAGTGTCATGTATATATGGAGTGTCATATATTCATCAGTGTCATTATGATATAGTCACCAGTGTCTTATAGTTACCAGTGTCATAATATATTCATTAGTGTCATGTATATTTTCCAGTATTATATATTAATTTGTGTCATACATTCACCGGTGTCCTATACAGTATATTCACTAGTGTCATATATTTTCCAGTGTCATGTATTCATCTGTGTCATACATTTACCAGTATCTTATATATTCATCACTGTCATATGTTCTCCAGTATCATATATTCACCAGTGTCATATAGGCCTACTCCCATGTCAAATATTCACCAGTGTCATATATATTCACCAGTGTCATATACAGTATAATCATTACCATATACGGTATTCACCTGTTATATATATATATATATATATATATATATATATATATATATATATATATATATATATATATATATATATATATATATATATATATATATATATGTTCACCAGTGTCATACCGGTATACATTCAGTGCCATAAACTACATATATGTCAGTGTTTTATATTCGCCTCTGTCATAGTTCATTACAGATATTCACTTTACTCCATTCATCATAAGTAGGCCAGGCATTGTAACCCCTAATCTCTTTAACTCAAACATTTACAAATTCGAATCCCCGGAGTATCATGTGCATTCATTAATTTCATTGGGAGTTACCTGTATTGGTGTTAAGTACGATATTAGTTCAAATTTTGGTGGAAGGGGGTCTGGGTGGGCATTTTTAGTTTGAAGGAAGTCTGGGAAGGCGTGTGTTGTTAGCCTAGGGAACAAACTAAAATCATTGTTTGAAAATGGAATACCGGTAGCTTATTGGCCCAGGGTACAATTGAAATCATATCGTGGAGATTAATATAAACACAAATTATGTTTGCCTTCACTGCAACATACAACCTTCCTTAGCTTAAGGGGGGGGGGGGGGGTTGGAGAGAGAGAGAGAGAAAGAGATATTAAGTTTGTAAGTACCGGTAATTTATTTTATATTTACGTCCATACATCAACGAACTGGTGTGCATTTCTGTGGGTGGTTGTTCATTGTCGGTGCCACTAGAGTGAGGGACAGTCCTAGCCAGTCCCTTAATTAAGGGGAGATGAGTCGTTTTTCTGGGTCCCCTTCTCCCTCATATTAAGCCCCATTAGTTTTCAGATATTAAGACGTTCGCCCCATTAGTTTGTTGATTTTAAAAGCGTTCGTCCCATTTATATATCAATATCAAGACCTTAACCCTGGTCCTAGCCTAGCCACCCCCTGCAACTAGGCCTATAGGCCTAGAGCCCTAGACGGACCCACCAGACACTATAGGAAATGTTACTCCTTGTATTCACTCTTATACTCTCTCTTTCACACACACACACACACACACACACACACACACACACACACACACATACACACACACACACACACTTTCTCACACACACATGCACACTTTCCCTCACACACATGCACACTTTCCCTCACACACACACTCACTCTCACACTCATATATACAGTATATATATATATATATATATATATATATATATATATATATATATATATATATATATATATATATATATATATATATATATATATATATATATATATATAATTATATATATATATATATATATATATATATATATATTTATATTCCCTGTATATACCTACGCCAGATCTCAGACATAGCCGAGGCAAGAACAAGGCGCCACTGCAACTATAGGCCTAGCAGATAGATGAGACAGTGGAAGTTTGGCTGTTTTTATATAGATTTCAGTGTTGGCTACAGACCCACGATCAATCTCAGACCTAGCTAAGTCCACCAGAAGGCGCCACTGCAACCATAGGCGTAGAGGATATGGAGGGGCTGGTGGTTATTCTTCTGTTTAATGTTTTAGTGTTGGCTATAGACCTACGCCCAGTTTTCAGAGATTGCCAACACAACAAGAAACAGCCTAATCAATAGCACTCGCCGCTAAAGGCCAGAAATCGATGCATTGGAGAGAGAGAGAGAGAGAGAGAGAGAGAGAGACAGAGACAGAGACAGAGAGCAGTGGAGGGGATTCAACACACACACACACACACACACACACACACACACACAGGGTTGCTGGGTTCCATAGGCCTAAGTCGGAACCGGCACCCTCCCCTCCCTCCCTCCCCCCTCGCTCACTCCCCTCTCTTGTTGAAATCGATCAAGTGCAGTGTAGGGGCGGAGGGGAGAGAGAGAGGGGAAAAATTAGAAAGGGAATAGGTAAAAAAATGAGAGAGAGAGGGAGAGAAGGGAACAAGAAAGAGGAATAGGTACACAATGAGAGAGAGAGAAACAAAAAAGAAGGAGAGGAAATAAGAGGAGAGGGGAAAATAGAAAGGGAATAGGTACACAATAAGAAGAGAGAGAGAGAAGGGAACACACAAGGGGAATAGGCCTAGGTAAAAGGAAGCGGGAGGGATACTAGTTGGGAAAAGAAGAAAGCAATGGCAAGGAAGAGAGAAAGAAGAAGGGAGGTAGGATAGATGGAATTATGAAGGAGAGGTGCTAAAAGATAATGGATGGGGGAAGATATACTGTAGGTGGGAAAGATGGAACAGGTAACAGTGTGAATTAATCTATAGCTATCCATACCTTACCTAATACTGCTATGTAACTAACCCACACCTCTACCTAGCACCAGTCAGAGCTATTATACCTTCCTTGTTCTTACCCTAACCCATAACTTCACCAGTCAGAGCTATTAAACCTTACCTGGTCTTATAGCTAAACCACACCCCCTACCTATCATCAGTCAGAGCTCTGATCCTTGCTAACTCACACTTCCTACCAATCACCAGTCAGAGCTATTATACCTTACTTGATATGTAGCTTACTCACACCTCCTACCTATCACCAGTTAGAGCTATTATACCTTACCTGATCTTATAGCTAACTCACACCTACCTATAACCAGTCAGAGCTATTATACCTTACCTGATCTTATAGCTAACTCACACCTACCTATAACCAGTCAGAGCTATTATACCTTACCTGATCTTATAGCTAACTCACACCTCCTACCTATAACCAGTCAGAGCTATTATACCTCACCTGATCTTATAGCTAACTCACACCTACCTATAACCAGTCAGAGCTATTACAACACACCTCTTCCTATTACGAAATGGGTATACTATATCCTACTTGTTATGATGAATCGATAAGACACCAAACCAATGGAAATGTGATACGTATTGAATGTGAAATTTAAAGGGGGGAAAACAAGAGAGAGTGAGTGAGTAGTGTGTATGTGTGTGTGTGTGGAAGAGAGAGAGCGAGAAAAAATAAGTGTGGGTGTAAAATTTAAGCAAAGATTATACGGTAAGCGAGCAAAAAAACTAACAGTAAGGTATAAGGGCAATTGAGATGGGGGAACCAAGTTGAGAGAGAGAGAGAGAGAGAGAGAGAGAGAGAGAGAGAGAGAGAGAATGTGTGAGATAGATACGAGTGTGTTTATGTGTGTGTAAAATGTAAACAATGAAAATACAGTAAGGGGAGTGAGAGCGAGAGATGAATGGGTGACCGGACAACTCAACCAGTAGACCATTTCAACCAGTACCAAATCAACCAATACGGTTAGGTTAGGTTAGTACTATATTTTGGCACTGGTTTGGTTGGTCTTGGTTGATTTGGCACTGGTTGAAAGCTACTGGTTGAGATGTCCGGGAACCAGATGAATGAATGTATCCGAGGGAAACAAAATTGAATACAGAATAAAACACTTTTAAGTGGAAAGAAGTGGAAAAACCGAGTAGTAAGGATCGGGGGGAGTATTAAGGCAGGTTAGGGTTGGGTGAGGTAGTAAGATAAGATAATAGGAGGGGCCGGTATAGATAGCTGAGCCCTGGTGGTGGTGGTGGACCTTCAGGGATATTAGACAGTTACAACACTGGACATTACTCCTTGTACACTCGGATACAATAGTCTGTAGCCCACTCATAATATTCTTGGACTTCACCTATTTCGATTTAGGGAAGTATACCCTTGGACACGTATTTATGAATATAATTTATATACATCAACTATAAAATAATATACTGTATACCGTACTATTTAGTGAAAAGCTACTTCTGTCCAAAAATCAATCCAGATAGTTATATTTGCATAACGAAAACACATAGGGGGTCCACGAATTCTTACGAGTGGGCTAGAGATTATGGCATCCGAGTGTACCATGAGGGATACAGTAGTTATAACATCACACTGTATTATTCATTGTACAGTTGTAGACAGGTGAAACTGATGCACGAGTTTTGGAGATGTGGCTGAATAAATTGTCTTTGCGAATATATTTTTAGTTCGAAGAGGAAAGGAAGAGCTTACCTGTTGCATTAACCCCTTCTGTACCGGCGACGTCTTTTTAACTGTTGTAGCAATATTTAGACGATTGTGTGCTGATTAGGTAGGATCTATGGTAGCAAAAAGGATTACACGAGATAGTTCGAAGCCTGTTAATTGCTGGAGGTCCTTTTTAAACTGAATACAATCGTCTAATAGTAGCCAGAATAAAATTAAAAGGACGTCACTGGTACTGGACGGGTTAAAGTTGTAGATAGCGTTGATAAAAATAAACTTTGAGACATCGACAGAATTAATATCAACACCACATAAAGGAGGAGCACTTTATTGACAACGTTTCGCATATAGCTTCATCTGGAATTCATTGTCCTGATGAAGCTATATGCGAAACGTTGTCAATTAAGGGTTCTTCCTCATATGGTGTATATACTCAAAAAATCCTTCGCACCTTTGTTCCTTGGGTCACAGTAGATTCAGTAGTCCATTTAGAGTTCTGATGAAAACAGGTTAACCCCTTCAGCACCGTTATGCCTTTTTGCCTTTGATTCTGGCTACAATTAGACGATTTTATGCAGTTTATGAAGGACTTATGTAATAAAGAGGGTTAATTCAGATCGTATTCACTCATAGATCGTATTTACTCATTTGAGTCATGTAGGTAGATTATAAACTAAAGAAAATCGTCTAATGGTATCCAGCATATCATGAACATTGTGTAATGGTGGTGAAGGGGCTAAATATTTTTTTCTTGGCCCTTTTCATGTGTCTTAGCCCTATTTTTGTCCGAGAGGATTTTCTGGACCTTCCCTGTTGCGCTCTATTAGTTTGGAAATTTTAAGACGTTTCACCTCATTAGTTTGGCGATAATAAGAGGCTTCTCCCCCAAGCAGGTGTTGAGTTTTCTCTGGGCTAGCGATAACAAGTCTGTAACTTAGAAGAAATTGGCCTTGGACTGAGACCGAGGACATCAGTCTATAAAACTGATTATACAAATTTAGCTTGAAGGGGACTGATTAGGGTTTTTGCTCTTTAAACCCTCATTTAAATTAAAACCAAATATCATCATAACCCACAAGACACAAGACCAAATAGGTTTTATTTGTAGACCTTTACATACCCCCTTCCCGTTTTCGTTTCCCTTCCCCCTTCCCATTTCGATCCCCCCGTCACCCCTTTCCCATTTTCGTGTCCTTCCCATTTTCTTTTCCCTCCCCCTTCCTGTTTTCTTTTCCCTCCCCCCTTCCCGTTTTCGTTTCCCTCCCCTTTCCGTTTTCGTTTCCCACCCCTCTTTCCGTTTTCGTTTCCCTGCCCCCTTCCCGTTTTCGTTTCCCTTCCCCTTCCCGTTTTCGTTTCCCTCTCCCCTTCCCGTTTTCGTTTCCCTACCCCTTCCCGTTTTAGTTTCTCTGCCCCCTTCCCGTTTCGTTTCCCTGCCCCCTTCCCGTTTTCGTTTCCCTCCCCCTTCCCGTTTTCGTTTCCCTCTCCTTTTCCCGTGTTCTTTTCCTTCCACCTTCCCATTTTCGTTGCCCTCCCCCCTTCCCGTTTTCGTTTCCCTCCCCCCTTCCCGATTTCGTTTCACTCCCCCTTCCCGTTTTCGCTTCCTTCCCCCCTTCCCATTTTCGTTGCCCTCGCCCCTTCCCATTTTCGTTGCCCTCCCCCCTTCCCATTTTCGTTGCCCTCCCCCCTTCCCACTTTCTTTTCCCTCCCCCCTTTCTTTTTTTGTTGCCCTCCCCCCTTCCCATTTTCGTGTCCCTCCCCCTTCCCGTTTTCGTTTCCCTCCCCCCTTGCCGTTTTCGTTTCCCTCCACACTTCCCGTTTTCGATTTTTTTTTATCTTTACTTCCATTCTCGTCACTTTTGCTTCACGTTATTTTGTTTATTGTGTGTCTTTTTGGGATTTTATATTTTTGTTTTATTTTGTTCCTTTTACTCTTAGCCAATTTAGTCTCTCTCTCTCACTGTCTCACTGTCTCTCCCCACCCCATCTTCCTCTCTCTCTCTCTCCCCACCCCACCTTCGAATGCACATCCCTCCCCCCTCCCCAGTTCCTCCCCTCAGAAACCAGCCAGCCAGACCTAACCCACCTCCCCTTCCTCTCCCCTTGAATTAATCCCCCCCCCCCTCCCCTCACTGCAGTATTGATAAGAGGGGGAGGGAGGGGGGGGGGATATTCCAAATGTCACTCCCACTCCACTCACCGTCATCTGTTTTTTTTTTTTTTTTTTTTTTTTTTTTTTCCTCCAATCTTCTCATTCGGTCCAGTCTAGCGGAGGAAATCGGAACTCTCGTCCGAATACAGTTTTCGGGCCCATGCAGTATTTGTGTATGGACAGTAACTCCCTAGTAACCTAGGCAGTTGTTTTCTTTCAATATAACCAATGGATATACGGTACCGAATAATTAAAACTAATAATTTAACTTCAATTTGCTACTGCATTAAAGTCGCTATCTGTCTTATAAATCGAAATGTCATTACAATCATTATGTCCACTAGGCTTTACGTTTACATTACGGTAATAATAGAACAATTTGTTGTTGTTAGTTATTGTATATGTTTATGATATGTAGGTACTTTAATGAAGTGGTAAGCTGGGTGTTATTGACGTTAGGTAAATTATTTGATGGTGCGAGACTAACCAAAGGAAAAGAGGACCCTGACCCTGACCCTGACCCTGACCCTGACCCTGACCCTGACCCTGACCTTCTAGGCCGCGGGTACACTACTATACTGTCCTCTATGACAACACTGTGTGGATAACTTGTAACACCTATTCAACACAGCAAAAGAAACCCTATTGATTAATTATTTTTGCATTGCTTTAATTAGCGGTGTAAGAACCCTCTTAAATAGTAACACATTTATTAACATCAGATTAACCCTTACACGCACATATGACGCAGAGGTTGCCAGATTAGCAATGAGAAATAGAGTTCTCTCACTCTTATAATTACCTCTCCAAAATTAGTTTTCTGCCCACAGCTAACTCAAAGACAACTGCAGAGGTTGAAGTAACTAAACTAAAGGTTTCTAAATACCCTGAAGAGGGAGTTACTTATTATATCAAAGTTTATTTTAACAATGGCATTTATTTAAATTAATGTGACAACATATTGTCCCATGATCCTCCCATGGACCCGAATCTCAAAATGAAGCGGAGAAGGAAATGTAGGAGAAGGTGGAGGAGGAGAAGGAAATTGAGGAGGAAAAGGGGAAGTAGGAGAGAGGAGGAGAAGGGAAGGAGGGAGGACAAGGAGAAAGAGGAAAGGGAGGAGGTGACAGAGAAGAACGAAAAGGAAAGTAGGCGAAGAAAGGAAAGAGCGGAGGAAGAGGAAGAGAAGGTGAAGGAAAATGAGGAAGGCAGAAGGCAAGAAGGAAAGGTGGGAGGAGAAAAAAACAAAAAACAAAGGAAAGGGAGGAGGAGAAATATGGAAAAGGAGATGATACTGTAAAAGTGGGTGCTGGCGGCGTAGAGTTTGTCACGAGCCAAAGTCGAATATGGGAAATTACAGTACGTTAAATTCACGACAATATAATAACAATGCTACAAATTTTCGTATGTTGCTAATACATTATTATACCTTATTTTGTATTATCTTGCAGTGTATACATTATTTTGTTATTTAACTTAATCCAGTATTTAATTGCTCTCTACGTATGGGAATTTGTATGTTGACAGTATAGTTTATTTGTAAGTTGACAGTCTATAGTTTATTTGTAAGTTGACAGTCTATAGTTTATTTGTAAGTTGACAGTCTATTGTTTATTTGTAAGTTGACAGTCTATAGTTTATTTGTAAGTTGACAGTCTATAGTTTATTTGTAAGTTGACAGTATTGTTTATTTGTAAGTTGACAGTCTATAGTTTATTTGTAAATTGACAGTCTATAGTTTATTTGTAAGTTGACAGTCTATTGTTTATTTGTAAGTTGACAGTCTATAGTCTATTTGTAAGTTGACAGTCTATAGTTTATTTGTAAGTTGACAGTCTATAGGCTATTCACTAGGATTAGGCCAGAAATATTGACCAATAACCTCTGTACCGGTAACTCAAAAAGGGCTAGAGCAAACGGGCTGTAAATTTCCACACCTATTCACAGGTGGACTCTTCCCAAATGGTACCGTAGACATATTAGCTCGTTTGTTCTAGTCCTTTTTTAGTTATAGATATTAGTGGTCAAAATGTTTGGCCTCCTTATAGTGAATACTCTATAGTTGAGAATTGAATGCTGTATAAACTGGATATTAGAATGGGCTACACACTGAGTTATTCCCTGGGTACACTGGACTAACAGATTGATAGATACCGGTATACTGTGCAGTGTAAAGCAAATCTGGAAACTTTAAGGTTATCGTAATAGCCATAATATATTTATCACTAGGCCCTATAAATAGCCTTATTCAAGTCACACACACACACACACACTAAATACTATATATATATATATATGTTTCTAGTCTCTCAGTGGGGATCGAACCATCGACCATCAGAACGATAGCCGACGCTTAATCAATTACACCACGGCAGTCTAAAACACTGAGAGACTAGAAACATTTAGTGGCTCACGTGTATTTGTGATATATTCTCAATATTTGTAACTCTCATGCTTTGTGGGTTAGAATTAAATGAAATCAATTTCAACCCGAGTTGCGTCGGGACACTCAAAAATCCGTGTATGGTATTCTGGAAATATGGATCCTACAACTAGGTTTGAATTTAAATATATTCGCCTAGTGGGTTTCCCTTCTCCCTAACATAAATAGGATAGAAGGCTGAGTGTCTTTTAGACTGCCGTGGTGTAATTGATTAAGCGTCGGCTATCGTTCTGATGGTCGATGGTTCGATCCCCACTGAGAGACTAGAAACATTTAGTGGCTCACGTGTATTTGTGATATATTCTCAATATATATATTCGGGTATATTTTTTTATTTATTTATTTATTTATTTATTTATTTATTTATTTATTTATGTGTTCACCTAAAACATGTGAAAACATCGCCATTCTTTTTTATTATGGTGTATGGCTATATGTTTTCCCATGTCCAGCAGTCTCCCACACAACCATCTCTCTCTCTCACTGTACTGTATATGAGGGACACCGGGACCTAATTTAACATTCAAAGGACGCCCGACTGAAAATGACCCACTGGTTTTGAGAAGAGGGGGGGGGGGCGGTGGTCAGAGGGGCAGAAAAGAAAAAAGGAGGGGGTAGGGAAATGAGATGGGAAGGGGAAGAAAGGGAGGCGAAGAGGTTAGGGAAATGAGACGGTGGATTGGATGGGTGGGGGTGAAAGAGAGAGAGAGGGGGGGGGGTGCTACATGGAATTACATAGATGCACTGACCACACAGACCTTGCGATTTAAGGGAGATGGTCAGGACTTTATTTTAGTGGGCATAGCAGAACCAAAATCTAACAAAGTGGGAGGAAAGGATAGCGAGAGAGAGAGAGAGAGAGTGAGTGTGTGTATCCTACAGACCGTGTTCTCATGGAATGGCTTACTCTAGTATAAAATAAGAGAGCTTGTGTAATTCAGCACACTCATTGCGAGGTGTGCAAAATATTATCTACTCTGTGCCTATGCTATTCTACTGAAGAACTAATTGTTATACTATACAATGCCTGTTATATATATTCTTGAGTACAGTAGCCTTCTATAATGGACTGCAAGGTCTTGGAAATACTTGTTCATAAAACCAGGGTGTCAAACCAGAGCAATTTAGTGTGAAGACTTGAATGAATGTGAGAAGGAACACAGGAAAATTAACCGCTCGCCAGGAAAATATTGACACCTGGATGGGGGTAAACGTCTTAAAACAGTAGGCCGAATGGATACAAGCCAAAGAGAGAGGGAGATAAAGAGAAAAAAAAAGCGAGGTGGGCTCCCTTAAAACTTTCTCACTGTCTGACGGCTTTCCCAACATGGAGGGGGTGGAAAGGGGGTATAGGCTAGGGGTGTAAGGGATTTAAGGGTGGGGTAGTAGATGGGGGATTCTCTTTGGGGGGGGGGGGGTTAAGGGGGGTGTAAATCCAGTGGAATATCTCATGGGCCTCCGGAGTTTCTTTGGGGGTTTCAATTCAAGTTTTAAATTTCTTCTGGATGACCCTCCCCCCCCCCCCCCCCCCCCCCCCCTTCCATCCCCCTCCCTCCCTTACACCCTGGACAGACCTTCTCTTCCCACACTCTTTCTCTCTTTCCCTTCCATATATTCTTGATTTTGCATATTCTGTTCTATTCATGTGTGTGTTGTTTTTTTTTTTTTTTTTTTTTTTTTTGTTTTTTGTTTTTTTTTGTGTATCCTTACAGCTAATTATTTGTTCACTCCATTTCTCACTGTTTGTTCATGTCTTGTATTATGACGTTTGGTATTCATTATTTGCGTGCTATTTTTGTAGGCTATATATTTATTACGGTATTATTTTTTTGTAGTAGCCTACCCTACATTATATTATTATTTGACTCATTTCTCAGTTTTTGTTCATGTCTTTATTTTGACGTTTGGTATTCTTTATTTGCGTGCTTTATATTGTATTCTGGTATATTATTGTCTCCCCCTTATCTGTGTGCATAGCCTACTTATACAGTTTAGCCTTGATATCTTTCAATGCCGTATATAATAATTGTTTAATTTCATATTTTCTTTATATTGTTTTTATAATATATTAAGTACCGTATACTATAATATTCCCTCTCGTGTTCAGTGCATGTATTTTGTATAAACGTGTTTTATGTAAATATTGTAGCATCAGTTTGTCTTTATAATGTATGTATGTTGAATCAATATGTCATTCATGTTTGAGACGTGTATTGTGCCGAGTTGTGTCTAGTTTTGTGTATACAGTGGATGTGTTTTGTCCTTCTCTTGTGTTCATAATATGGTTCTTTTGTCCCATTGTACTCGTATCTTATTTTATTTTGGTCATGTATCAAATCGCTCTTCCCTCTATTTTATCTGTCCTTAAGGCGGTGACACAGGATCGATTTGTCCGTCAATTTTTATGGGAAATTGTAGTCTGGCAGCTTCCAAGTTTATGTTTTATAAGAATTAAACTACTGAACATAATCTACCTTCGATCTAGTTTCCGAGTCCTATGCGAAAGAGCCTCTATATTGTTAGATAAAAACTTACTCCTCGGATATTGACGGAAAGTGCGCTCGTGTGACACCACCTTCAATTTAACCTTTGATCGTAAGCCTATGCTGTCCATTTCTCTCTTTCTCCTCTATATTTTCCTCCTCCTCTTCTTCTTTATCCTCCCTCTCTTTCTCCTATCCGTTTCTGTACATATACCCTGTTTCTGTTCACCTAACGATAAATTGAATCCCTTAGCAGCTAATGTATCGATACTTAAATAAACACATATGAAACTACTATGTTTCTGCATCATATTAAGACAAAGAGTTTATATAATTAACACCATATTTCACAACAAAATCGTCAAAACTACTGAGAAATCTTGATGGGAACCTTGCAATTTACCGTCAGTTGAAAAGAAACAGACATAGTTGTAGGTAGCTTAGCAGTGTAGATATATAAACTGCCCCGTAAGGACCATTAGGTCTGTTACAGTGTTAAGTTTTTTGTATTCCCTATTCTCCTTTATTTACCTCCTCCATTTCTGCCCTTTTTATTCCTTCTTATTCTCCTTTATTCTCCTCTTCCTCTGTCCCCTTTCCTCCTCACCTTCTACTGTATATCCCTTTTTTTCTAATTTTTACATCTTTCTTCATTCTCATCTTATTTCTCCTCTTCCTCCTAATTAGTTTTCTTCTTCTTCCTGTCTTTCCTCTTCTGTTTTTGTCCTTCCTCTTCCTCCTAATCCTTTCTGTCCTTCCTTCTTCCTATGCTACTGTTCCTTTTTGTCCATGATAATCCGCCTTATTTCTCCTTATCCCTCGCTCTCCTATCTTATTCACATTTTCTTTCACCTCTTTCTCCTTATTGTCTTATTGCCAGTGGTAATGAATATCATATTTTATATGCACGTACTAATATTTATTTTGCTTTGATAAAATGCTAATTAATTACTCTTCTCGTTTTCCAGGTAAGCGAACGTGTATCTGCTGGTCGACTGAGAGACGTGTGACTGTGGTAAGTGCATTGTGTTCCTTTTTATTTAAAGAAGCTAATGTAGCTTAGATGGTTGTGTTTTATGTATGGTATGTAATTATTGCGTTGCTCCTGATAGATTTATGCTAACTAATTAATTCGTTTTTATTTAGGAAATTAACTTATCAAATAATAAATGGTTATATATGTTTTGTATCAAATTAGCATATTGTAGATATTGAATATATAGAACATATTAAAGGATAGAATATAATGCCAGAGAATCTGCATCTCATTACATAATGAACATGTTACTACTTACAGAAGTTACAGTACCGTATGCACTTTTTCAATCACTAGATATGTTGTTGCTCGTTTTTCTTTGTACTGCTTGGCACTAGGCGGAGTGAAGCAAGTAGAAGAATGGGGTCCATGAAGTTAAGAAAGGAGTTGGGTAATGGGCTGGGGGTGATCTGAGGAGGGGGGTGGGGGATAGTATGGTAGGTAAATAAGGTGGGGGGGGGGGCCCCATGGGGGGTTATGGAAGGTAAATATGGGGGGCATAGGGGGAGGGGGGGGTTACCGGAAGTATGTCACGAGCGTTTCCAGCACCATGCATATTCATCTGACAAGACCTGTGGTGGCCCCTCTTACTCTTATATACCCCACCTCTCTCTCTCTCTCTCTCTCAGATTTAGAGGAACTAGTGTTTACAGAAAATTATGATGTGATTGGCATAACAGAATCTTGGCTCAATACACAAGATAGAGACTTTTTAGCAGAGTATTCACTTCCCGGTTATGTAATGTTTGAGAACAGCCGAATAAATAAAAATGGAGGTGGCGTTTTATTTTATATCAAAGAAAGTCTTAACCCGACCCTCGTGTCAAAACCTCAAATTGTGAACGTCGACACATCTTTTGTGCTAATAAAGAATAATAAAGGTACCAAAATAATACTTGCGTTAATATACAGACCTCCAGCTCAATCAGTGCAAACTGACCGAGAAATTTAGGAACAAAATGCAGAAGTAAGTAACTCACAAGATACCGTAATTTTTGGCGACTTTAATTTACCTGTGACCAAGTGGGGCGAGACTCTTACTTCACACTCCGGACATGACTTGTATACGAACTTGCAAGACAGTTCCCTTTATCAATTTGTTCGAATGCCGACCCGTGGTAATAAAACGTTCTTGACATTGTACTTGCAACAAAAGAAGAAATGATAGAGAAGTTGAATGTTGGTGATGGAATTCAGTAACAGCGACCATCGTACGATAACTTTCACTTTAACAGTTTACTAGTAACGAACCAATAGTAGCATCGAAAAAAGTCCCTAATTTCAAGAAAGCAAACTTCCATAAACTTAGAGCTATGTTTAAAGAAACTGACTGGAGCTTTTTAATTAACAATAACGACATAAATACATCTTGGAAGTTATCCGAAACCATTACCTAAAAGCAGTGCAAGACTGCATACCATCGAAAATACGGCGTCCAGGCCATAATAATAAGCCCAAATGGTGGAATAAAAGATATTTCAAACTGCCTGCTTGCTAAAAAATTGCTAATGATAGGTAAAATACCTCACAAAATGACGAAGAACGGGTGTAATTTGTAGAGCTACGACGCCAAGCCAAAAAGTTAATTAAGCAAAGTAAAAAGACCTTAGAGTTACATATTGCGAATCAAAGTAAAACAAACCCGAAAGAATTCTATAGTTATATCAGAAAGAAAAAAGTAGTTACTTCAACTGTTGGACCGTTAGTCGATGAAAAAGGAGAATACACCAAAGACGAAGTACAAATGAGTAATGCCCTCAATACCTTCTTTGCATCAGTTTTTACAACAGAAGACCTCAGTGATATCCTACACCATCGCCGATTCAGATTGATAATTCAGATGTTCTAAGCAATATCACCGTTACAGAGAGAGAAGTATTGAATTGTTTAGATAAACTCAAGGTAAATAAAACGCCAGGACCTGATACACTCTCGCCTAGAGTTCTAAAGGAAGCTAAGAATGAGCTCTCCAAACCACTGACATTACTATTCAATAAATCCTTGCAGTCTGGAACTATGCCTGATCAGTGGAAGCTAGCCAACGTAACACCGATATTCAAAAAAGGCAGCAAATCCCTACCCAGTAACTATCGTCCATTAGCTTAACCTCAGTTGTATGTAAAATGCTAGAAACGGTCATACGAGACAGACTCGTAAATCACTTGGAGGAAAATAACATACTTAAAGATACTCAACACGGCTTTCGTAAAAAACGTTCCTGTTTAACAAACCTCTTAGACTTCTTCCACGATATCCTCAACCTCTACGATGAGAGTAAAGCTGTAGATATTATATACCTTGATTTTCAAAAGGCCTTTGACAAAGTTCCCCACAAACGTTACTGCTAAAACTAAAAGCGCATGGAAGACAAGACGGTGTGTTGAAATAGAGAGAAAAATTGGCTCAGCAACAGAAAGCAAAGGGTAGTCATAAACGGTAAGGCATCTAAATGGACCAATGTAAGTAGCGGGGTAACCAGGGATCGGTACTAGGACCAATTCTCTTTCTAATTTACATCAACGACATAGATGAGGGTCTCACCTGCACAATCTCAAAAAAATTCTGACGATACAAAAATTGCAAATAGCGTACTCTCAAAAGAACAAGTTGACGCTATGCAACACAATCTAGATAAATTGTCATGTTGGGCCCAAATTTGGCAAATGAGTTTCAATGCGGATAAATGTAAAGTACTACATGTCGGATACCTAAATGAGAAAGCAAACTATTCGATGAATGGCACTCAGCCTAAGAATGTAAACAGAGAAACTGATCTGGGAGTAACAATATCGAGTAACCTAAAACCGAGTCAACAATGTTCAGAAGTTGTTAAGAAGGCAAACAAAATAATTGGCTGTATAGGCAGGTCATTTGAGCATAAATCCAAAGAAGTTATCATAACCCTTTACAATTCCTTAGTCCGCCCTCTTCTGGGATACTGCGTTCAATCCTGGTGCCCTTATTACCAAAAAGATATAAACAAGCTAGAACGAGTTCAACGTAGAGTTACCAAAATGATACCTAGCCTAAAGAACAAACCATACGAAGAGCGTCTTAGAGAATTAAATCTATTTCCTTTAACCCAGCGCAGATTAAGAGGCGACTTAATTCAAGTGTTCAAAATCATCAAAGGCATCGACAATATGAACTGTAGTAAGTACTTCACTATCGACCAATCTAATTACACGCGGGGAAAACGGTTGCAAAATTATTGGTAAATCTTTTAACTCGCACGAATCTAAGAATTTCTTCTTCAATCGAGTTGTCAACTTGTGGAATGGGCTTCCCCGAGGACGTTATAGACTGCAGCACCGTTGATTCATTTAAATTCCGCCTAGACAAATATCTCGCATCAAACCCGCGACTGACTGCGTTTGTAAATGAATAACTTTATCCTCCCCTCAGTTACTAACCCATATGTCCCCTACTAACTTCCTAGTCCTGCCACGTTAGTGGCAGGGCAGTAGTTCCCTTTCCAATGTTCCCTTACCCACTCTAAACCACTGTTTGGACACTTGATCCTCAGTGTTTTGGAGGACAAGCAACCTAGAAGGGTCACTAGATCTGTTGTTGCTTGATTTCCTTTGTACTCTTTGTACTTTGTACTCTCTCTCTCTCTCTCTCTCTCTCTCTCTCTCTCTCTCTCTCTCTCTCTCTCTCGCTCTCTCTCTCCCTCTCTCTCTCTCTCTCTCTCTCTCTCTCTCTCTCTCTCTCTCTCTCTCTCTCTCTCTCTCTCTCTCTCTCTCTCTCTCTCTCTCTCTCTCTCTCATATACACACAATAGGTAGGATTAAATAGAACTAGGGTTATAGGTTGGGACAGGGCAGGAGAAGGGCCAATATGGCACAATACGAATGTTTGTGCGCAAGATAAGACGCATTACATAGAGCAGGGTATGTGGTATAGGACATAAGTTAAAGCTAAGATATCGAGATAAACTCTATATATCTTGGGATAGGATAGGGTTGGCCATAGGGGTAGGCTATACAGGCCGGGGTGGTGGTGGTGGTGGGGGTGGGTATATATAACGGGAAGGGACATATTCTTGTGTCGCATGATTAAAAAAAGGCATATTCATCATCCCAACACAGCTGTTCGTTCGTGCGCGCACGTGTTCTGTGTGTGTGTGTGTGTGTGTGTGTGTGTGTGTGTGTGTGTGTGTGTGTGTGTGTGTGAGTGAAGAAAGCAAAGCTTTCACAGGATCCTGTGATTGAACAACGTAAGGTGGATCCGGAAGCAAATGACAACATTTAGGGAAAAAAACATTGCAATACTGTAAAAATAACGATGACAAAATAAATGAATGTGATAGTTTTGTTTTGTGCCAGGTTTATCTGTATGTATTTACATTTAATGTTATGTATCTATATTTTTGTCTCACCTCAGCATCCATAATAAGTTTGTCAGTCACCCCTACCTCAGCCTAACCCCACGTCACCTAACCTAACCTAGCCCCCACGTCACCTACCATTGTATTGTTTAGGTTAGGTTGGTTTGAGTTCGGATAAATGACCTCGCTCATCGTAGAAAACTAACAGAAAAGTGCTGGTAGGATTTAAGATAGATTACCTTGTTCGCCGTAGAAACATTACAGAAAAATGGTGGTAAAAGTTAGACTAGAGTACCTTGTTCGTCTTGGTAACCTAAATGAAAAGTATGGTTGTTTTAAGAGTACGAACCTCTCCAAGATTAGGAAAATATGCATCCGGACATTGTCTTGTTTTGTTATATGTTTACCACCTAGTGTACCCCCACCCGCCTTAATGACCGTATGCTTCTTCCCTTCATAATAGACCTTACTTCCACCCAAAACCTTCCTCCGTGCCATCTTCCTTCCTTCCTTTCTTCCCTCCCCCCCCCTTATATGTGTTGCCTTCTACCCTTCTTCCTTACATTCTTTCTTTCTTTCTTTTTTTCTTTCTTCCTTCCTTCCTTCCTTCTTTCCTTCCTTACATCCTTTTTTCCTGCCTGCCTGCCTGTCGTCCTTCCTTACATCCTTGCTTTCTTTCTTTCTTTCTTTCTTTCTTTCTTTCTTTCCTTCCTTACATCCTTTCTTCCTGCCTGTCGTCCTTCCTTCCATCCTTCCTTCCTTCTTTCCTTCCTTACATCCTTTCTTCCTGCCTGCCTGCCTGCCTGTCGTCCTTCCTTCCATCCTTCCTTTCCTTTCTTCTTATATTTGTTACCTTCTACCCTTCTTCCTTACATCCTTCCGCCTTACCTTCCTTCAGTCCTTTATTTCTTCCATCCTTCCTTCCTTCTTCCTTACATCCTTCCTCCTCTTCCCCTCCCTCCCTTCTTTCTTATATTTGTTACCTCCTACTCTCATCAACTCCCGCCATTCCATTCGTATTTTATCAATCCTTCCATCATCCCCCACCAACTCCTCCTGCCTGTTCGTCCCCAGCTCTCTTTATCCCCCTTTCAAACCCCCGTCAACTCCTGGATCAGCCCCCGTCAACCCCACCGCTTCACCACAATAGAAGGGGGGAGGAGGGGGTCGATGGGGGGAGAGGCGTGGGGGTTCTCAATCAATCGTACATTTTTTTTTTTTTTTTATTAATTTATTTATTTTATTTTTTTTTCTGTCGTTCTATGTTCGGTGCACTATATTATCCGACGAACGATTTTCATGTCCCTATTTTGACTATTACAGAACCGTGGCTATATTTTAACAATGCATATATATCGGTAATAAATTATGAACTTTAATTATTATTATTATGAGGCAAATATGTAGTAGTTATATATTCGGTAATTTGGTGTCCGGAAATTAACTGTTAGAGGTTGACATTTCTGGCCGTGACAATTATACTCCTCTCCTTGATATGCGCTCGCTTCGGCCCGTGTTTCCCTATGACGTCACTCTAAATCGGCTCTATAGAGGAGAGTCGGATGACCAGCGTAGATGTACAGAACGTCAGCATAGAGAGAGAGAGCCTATTTAGGATTTTTTTTTTTTTTCCTAGAGAGAAAACCACATTTGACATTATCATTGGGCTAATACACGAATTTTATTGTGAATATGTATAAATTAAGTTCGTTCCCGACTTTTATGTTTATTACTAGACATGACCAAAGATAAACTACGAGCCTATAGTCTATATATATACAGCTGAGGGTAAATTGGCATGTCCTTATCATGATTACTCGGCTATTACAGAGATTTTGTACCGAAATATATTAATAAATGTTTTAATAAATGTTTGGTATTTATATGACGCAGAGACATACTCGGTAGTAGTTTTATATATTTCCATTAAGTCTCGATATATCAGTTGCTAAGGGGTTTAATTTCCCATCAGCCGAGAACAGACTATAGTACACCCCATTTGATTACAGCAGTACACATCAATCGGTACCCCTAAGAATATGGTAGCTGCTATGAATGGAAGGTAAAGGGGGTGGGGGGTAACTGTGAGATCTCCCCCCTCCCCCCTCCCTCATTCCCCCACCCCGCCCTTGCCCTTCCCCCTTCCCCCCTTCAAGGCTACTATCACCCTGCCATCTGTCCACTGTCTAACCCTCCCCCTCCCCCACCCTTCCTTCTCCTGCTCTTCCTCCTTCCTCTTCCTCCTTACTTTTCTTCCTGTTTCTTCTCCTCTTCCTTACTCTTTGTAGTCCCTCCTTCTCCTCCTCCCCATTCTCTCTCCTCCCTACTTTTTTTTCTTCCTCACACTTCCTCCTACTCCAACTACTCTTCCTCCTCATACTTCCTCCTCCTCCCAACTACTCTTCCTTCTCCCAACTACTCTTCCTCATCATACTTTCTCCTCCTCCTCCCAGCTCCTCTTCCTCCTCCCAACTCCTCTTCTCCTCCTTCCTCCCAAATGACCACCAACCTGTGAGACTCTTCGCCCGGTGGTTTTAGCTCATCCTCACAGATTCACCTTTCATCATCGTGTCCATGCCAATAGACGGGGAATAACTCTACACTGGAACTTTGAAACACGAACGTTGACCTTGAAATATCCCTGACTTTCTCTGCCTTTATTCATTCTTCTTATTGTCTTTTTACTTAGGATATACATGGCTGAGTTCTTTGTTTCATGTGAAATAATAATTATATGAAAATGTTCATTAAAATGATTAATGCTGACAACAATATAATGGACCTCAGTAAGAGCCTCACCAAAGACTACAGTTTTGCAATTTGATTAACCCCTTGAGGATCATGACGCGTTTTGAAATTTTGTTCTGGCTATCAATATGCAATTTTATACAGCTTTGGAAGGATCTGTGGGTGTTGAAAGGGCAAAAACAGTCTCGATCAACCCTCTGACTTCCATATACCTTTCCTAATCTGCATAAAATCGTCTAATGATAGCCAGTAAGCTATAAACTGTCATAATGCGTCAAGCAACTTGCTTATATACGGTACCGTAATATTGTAAAGTTATAGTTGTCCGAATGAATGTTGTGGCTATGATTGATCTATGAGTACCGGTATGTATGGTATGTATGGTATGAATGTTGTGGCTATGATTGATCTATGAGTACCGGTATGTATGGTATGTATGTATGGTATGTTGTGGTTATGATTGATCTATGAGTACCGGTATGTATGGTATGTATTTGTATATATGTATATATGTATATTTGTATATTTGTATCTTACGCATCAAATCAACCAAGCTACAGACCAACATGGTGAAACACATACAATAGCACTGGATATATCAAAGGCATTTGATAGAGTCTGGCATCAATCCTTATTGTCGAAGATGTCACACTACGGCCTTGCATCATTAGTTCCACTAATTTCTTCTTATCTTCATAACAGAAAAATACGTGTAATGGTAGATGGCCTTTATTCTCAATTTCACTCAATAAATGCTGGTGTTTCCCAGGGATCAGTTTTGGCCCCAACTCTGTTCCTCATTCATATCAATGATCTCATATCTACCACTCATAATCCAATACATTCCTACGCAGATGACTCAACACTCCACAGTTCCTTCACATTTACCAATTCTTTCCACCCAACCCGATCTTATAAATTCAAAAATAAACACTGCAATTTCTCTGAACCAGGACCTTTCTAGAATTAATGAATGGGGACAAGAGAATCTAGTTTCCTTTAATGCACAGAAAACCAAGTACATTCAATTTTCTAACCGACAGAATCTCACTGACTCCCATATATTTTTTAATGATGTAAATATTCCCACTTCCCCTAGTATTGACATTCGCGGTGTAACATTAACTACTAACTTGAGCTGGACACATTATGTTAGAAGCATTGCTAAGAATGCCTCTAAAAAACTGGGACTCCTGTACAGAGTTCGAGAATTCTTCACTGACGAGCAGTTGGCCGTAATATATAAAAGTCATGTGCGCTCTCAGATGGATTACTGTTCACCTCTGTGGGGTGGAAGTGGGAGTGGTTGCATTGAGGCAGTTGGACAAAATTCAAAATAAAGCTATTAGATTAATCAATAACCCTGCAATCACACAGGACCTTCCTACATTAGCCATACGAAGAAACGTTGCATCCCTTGCATTATTCTACAGATATTTTCACAGCAATTGTTCCGAGGAACTTGCTTCAATTGTGCCGCCTCTCCACATCTTTCCCCGTAGAACTAGGGCAGCTGAGAGCGCCCATGAATTTACACTTTCTCCTCCACAATGCAGAACTTCTGCTTATCAGAATTCATTTATCCCCAGAGCTACTACTCTTTGGAATTCACTTCCCTCGAATTGCTTTCCACAAACTTACAATCTACAAATGTTTAAATCCAGTTGTTACAAACATTTTATGAATGGAGGATGCCTTTAGGCACATGGACCTTTTTGTTTTATCTGTGTTTTTCCTTCCTCCATTCATTGTCTCTTAAAAAAAAAAAAAAAAAAAAAATACCGTATATAAACAGGCAATTGATTTATATATTTATTTTTATTTTTTGTATTTGATATTGTTTTGTTATGCATTTAATTGTCTATTTTATTAATTGTTTATACTCTATATTTATTATGTTATTTATTATTTTTTTTTTATTATGTTTTTTTTCTTTCTATCTATCTATCTATCTATCTATATGCTCAGGCCCAATCCCCATTTTGGGGGTAGCCGACTCAAGACAGAGCAAGAACAGGGAAAACACAAAAACAACATAAAACAAAAAATAAACACAGATAAAAAAACACAAACTCACACACATCCAGGTCACCCAGGAGAAGACCCAGAGACCAGTGTTACCAAGGTCGCTCCAGCACTCCCCCGGCCCCTGACCACCCGGAGAGGTTCCGATCTCGGCAGGCAGACATGCAGCGGAGCCAAAGCGACAAGCCCTCCCACCACACTTCCAGGCACACCCTTCATATTAATCGTCTCCCCGGGCCAGGCGCTGATGGAATATTATCTAGTCGAACTTGCGCCCGACCCCTTACTCCAAATGACCACGTGTTCACTCAACTATTCACAAGCATTATCCATTCACTCCTGTCCACCACCACTTCCCCTGCCTGATCTATAGTCATTCCTCTATCATCCAAAGCCTCCTCTTACACAGTCTCTCCATCTCAATGGGGGTCTTCCTGCCCTTCTATCTCCCCTTGTACCTGACTCACATATTCTCTTTGTAAGCCTTTCATCTCCCATTCGTTCAACATGACCATACCAGCTCAGCACCCTTCTGTCCACTCTGGCTGACAAATGTTCCTGCTGCCCCACTCTCCTACGATCTCTTCATTCCTCAATCTGTCTCTACGAGTAACTCCACACATACTCCTCAAGCAGCTCATCTCCATCACATCCAGCCCTCTTTTCGCCTTTTTCTTCAGAGCCCATGTCTCAGCCCCATACATCACTGTTTGCACAACAATTCCTTGATACAGTGCACTTTTTACTTCACTCCGAGATTCTCGTCTTCCACATACTTCCCATTGCTCCGAAAACCTTCCTTCCTTCACACACTCTCTGTTTTACCTCCACTTCCATACCTCCACTCAGGCTTATCGTTCCTCCTTGATATTTAAATCGCTCTAGTTCTTCTAATATTTCCCCATCCAGCCTCACATCTAGATTCACCCTATGCTCGCCTATTACACACCATTACTAGACTTTTATTGACGTTCACCTTCAGTTTCCTCCTTCCACAAACCACACCAAACTCTTTGAATACCAGCTGCAGTTTCTCATCAGAATCCGCCACCAATGCTGTGTCATCAGCGAAC
>CM064527.1:46763904-46776778 GCA_032716605.1 Paralithodes platypus | reverse complement strand
CATGTTTTTTATTAAGTTAACTCTGGCGCGCGGTGTCCTAAGATTTTATTAGCTGATCCCGTTTTTTACCGGTGGGAATGGGAAAGGCTCGGACCGTTTTTTACGGTGGGAACTGGGGAAAGGCTCGGACCGTTTTTTACGGTGGGAACTGGGAAAGGCTCGGGACCGTTTTTACGGTGGGAACTGGGAAAGGCTCGGACCGTTTTTTACGGTAGGAAACTGGGAAAGGCTCGGACCGTTGTTACGGTGGGAACTGGGAAAGGCTCGGACCGTTTTTTACGGTAGGAACTGGGAAAGGCTCGGACCGTTTGTTACGGTGGGAACTGGGAAAGGCTCGGACCGTTTTTTACGGTGGGAACTGGGAAAGGCTCGGACCGTTTTTAGCGTGGGAACTGGGAAAGGCTCGGACCGTTTTTACGGTGGGGAACTGGGAAAGGCTCGGACCGTTTTTTACGGTGGGAACTGGGAAAGGCTCGGACCGTTTTTTACGGTGGGAACTGGGAAAGGCTCGGACCGTTTTTTACGGTGGGAACTGGGAAAGGCTCGGACCGTTTTTTACGGTGGGAACTGGGAAAGGCTCGGACCGTTTTTTGTTCATGGTTTGTTTATATTCTTTTTTATATGCGATTTATTTGATTACATATTAAAATATTACATATTAAAATATTAAACTTGTAAGCGAACTCAAAAGTTACTGCTTAATATAACGAACTCGTTAAAATTGAAAACTATCGAAACGACAACACACTAAACACAATCTACAGTATATGTGGACAAATGCATTTAAGGGGAGGGTTTTAGGTTGTTCCCTAGACCTCTATCAAGCTAAAAACTACACCCCCTAGACCCCCTTTTAAGATAAATTTGTACATTTTTCGGTAGAAAAATGTCCCGGCCGAAGGCCGGTTCCTCTTAAATTACAGGCTCGCGCTATCGCTCGCCAGGAAAAAATCGACACCTAAATTGCACGAACGGTCTTAAAATTGACAGAAATTGAGCGAAAGTTCTTCAGATCGCCTAACTTCATCTCCAAATCTTAAAAGCATGGGGCTAAACATGAGGGAGAAAGATGTCCAGAAAAAAATCCCTCAAGTGGAAATCTCCCCTTAAATTTATTGGAAATTAAACTTTAAAAACAACAAACTTATAATATCTATATTAATGATATTATTGTTGTCACAATCTTATCATAATGTTTGCTTATCGTTTCGTCTCTGTCTGATAACTAACAATTTGTTTATTTTCCACTCAAGCAAGACTTCTTTTTACTAGCTCTTTCGCTCTCTCGCTCTCTCTATCTCGCTCTCTCTCTATCTCGCTCTCTCTCTATCTCGCTCTCTCTATCTCGCTCTCTCTATATCGCTCTCGCTCTCTCTCTCTCTCTCTCTCGCTCTCGCGCTCTCGCTCTCGCTCTCTCTCTCGCTCTCTCTTTCTCTCTCTCTCTCACACACAAGATCTTTTATCCAGGAGGCCTTTGAAGCTTGTCATAGCATTACCCTTCCTGGAACTCCTTCTCGCCCCCCCTCCTTCAGAGAGAGAAGGGGGCGGAGGAGGAAGAAGAAGAAGAAGAAGAATAGGAGCATTAAAAAGATAGGTTATATTATGTCAGACAATTTAATATAGGTAAAATACAGCGGGAGAGAGAGAGAGAGAGGGGGGGGGGGGGTTACGGAGGGATAAGAAGAAGAAGAAGAATGGGAACATTAAAAAGATAGGTTATGTATTAAGTCGGTAAATTTAATACTGGTAAAATACAGTGGGAGAGAGAGACAGAGAGAGAGAGAGAGGGGGGGAGGGGGATAGGAAGAAGAACGAATAGGAGCATTAAAAAGATAGGATGTATTATGTCAGAACATCTAATAAAGGTAAACATACAGTGAGATATATTTACATATATTTACATAGATACACTGGCCACACAGATCTTACGATCCTGCGAGGTGGCCAGGATTTAATCCTAGTAGCGATAGCAACCCTAAGAGAAAGTGGAAGGAAAGGGTAGCAAAGATGAAAGGTCTCTCCCCACCCTCCGCTCCCTCCGGCAAATTAGGCCTACATGAAAACAGTTTGAAGTGACTAACCTTGCAGGGCTAGGAAATCGCCTGAAATAATTTAGAGTATAGTTAGAAATTGAAAGGAAAATGCATGAACACCTTCATTACTGCCAGGTTATCTTGGCAGTGATCAGTTGCTATTGCAGACCAATTCCTCTGTGATATGAGAGAGAGAAAGATAATATGTTTTTCTGTATGTGTGTGCGTGTTATGCATTTTAAATACAGTAGCCATCTGTCTTGTTATATTTGGATTCAATCTCATGTTTATATAATATGCTGTCTCTTAATAACTAGACTCTCTCACACACACATACTCTCTCTCTATCTCTCTCACACACACACACACACACACACACACACACACACACACACACACACACACACACACACACACACACACACACACACACACACACACACACACCTACCTTTCTATCAATAAGACCAAGTTATAGCTATAGACCTCAAATAAGAGCATTTTAGGGAGCCCTTTTATATATTTTATCTCTCCTACTCCCAGGTATCGGAATGGAGGGACTAACCTAATTGACCTCTTGCGATTTCCAGGTTATATGGAAGTTCAAGCTGATATTTTATTATATTTTAGTCGAGTTCCAATATTTACGCTAAATATATTTAAATGTGCCCCCAATATGAACTGGCATACGCTATTTTCTAATATGGCTCTAATAGAAACGGTATATTCATTTAAATATGGTGTAGACAACGACATTTGACTAGACATGTTATATATAATATTGTGGGTTTGTGATGGGTAGAAATTGTTGAGTTTATTTGTAATACACTTATACATAATTATAGGCTAGTTTTGCGTATGTGTTAAAGGGAGATTTCCACTTGAGGGATTTTTTCTTGACTCCTTTCTCCCTCATGTTTAGCCCCATTGTTTTTCTAATTTTAAGACGTTTGCCCCATTATTTTGGCGATTCGAAAGAACTTTCAACCCATTTCTGTCAATTTTAAGACCTTTCGTGCCATTTAGGTGTCGATTTTTTCCTGGCGAGCGATAGCGAGCCTGTAATTTAAGAGGAACCGGCTTTCAGCCGGGACATTTTTCTACCGAAAAATTTACAAATTTATCTTGACAGGGGCTCAAGGGGGTGTAATTTTAAGCTTGATGGAGGTCTAGGGAACAAACTAAATACCTCCCCTTAACCCCTTCACCACCATGATGTAATTTCCATCACATTCTGGTTACCATTAGTCGATTTCTTCTGTCAATACTTGTAGTGACCATATATCCATCCAATACTGTTAGTGACCATATATCCATCCAATACTGTTAGTGACCATATATCCATCCAATACTTGTAGTGACCATATATCCATCCAATACTGTTAGTGACCATATATCCATCCAATACTTGTAGTGACCATATATCCATCCAATACTTGTAGTGACCATATATCCATCCAATACTGTTAGTGACCATATATCCATCCAATACTTGTAGTGACCATATATCCATCCAATACTTGTAGTGACCATATATTCCAATACTGTTAGTGACCATATATCCATCCAATACTGTTAGTGACCATATATCCATCCAATACTGTTAGTGACCATATATCCATCCAATACTGTTAGTGACCATATATCCATCCAATACTTGTAGTGACCATATATCCATCCAATACTTGTAGTGACCATATATCCATCCAATACTGTTAGTGACCATATATCCATCCAATACTGTTAGTGACCATATATCCATCCAATACTTGTAGTGACCATATATCCATCCAATACTTTTAGTGACCATATATCCATCCAATACTTGTAGTGACCATATATCCATCCAATACTTGTAGTGACCATATATCCATCCAATAGCAAAACTATTCGATGAATGGCACTCCGCTTAAGAATGTAAACAGAGAAACTGATCTGGGAGTAACAATATCGAGTAACCTAAAACCGAGTCAACAATGTTCAGAAGTTGTTAAGAAGGCAAACAAAATAATTGGCTTTATAGGCAGGTCATTTGAGCATAAATCCAAAGAAGTTATCCTAACCCTTTACAATTCCTTAGTCCGCCCTCTTCTGGAATACTGCGTTCAATCCTGGTGCCCTTATTACCAAAAAGATATAAACAAGCTAGAACGAGTTCAACGTAGAGTTACCAAAAATGATACCTAGCCTAAAGAACAAAACCATACGAAGAGCGTCTTAGAGAATTAAATCTATTTCCTTTAACCCAGCGCAGATTAAGAGGCGACTTAATTCAAGTGTTCAAAATCATCAAAGGCATCGACAATATGAACTGTAGTAAGTACTTCACATCGACCAATCTAATTACACGCGGGGAAACGGTTGCAAAATTATTGGTAAATCTTTTAACTCGCACGAATCTAAGAATTTCTTCTTCAATCGAGTTGTCAACTTGTGGAATGGGCTTCCCCGAGACGTTATAGACTGCAGCACCGTTGATTCATTTAAATTCCGCCTAGACAAATATCTCGCATCAAACCCGCGACTGACTGCGTTTGTAAATGAATAACTTTATCCCCCCCTCAGTTACTAACCCATCTGTCCCCTACTAACTTCCTAGTCCTGCCACGTTAGTGGCAGGGCAGTAGTTCCCTTTCCAAATGTTCCCTTACCCACTCTAAACCACTGTTTGGACACTTGATCCTCAGTGTTTTGGAGGACAAGCAACCTAGAAGGGTCACTAGATCTGTTGTTGCTTGATTTCCTTTGTACTCCTTTGTACTCCTTTGTACTCCTTAATACTGTTAGTGACCATATATCCATCCAATACTTTTAGTGACCATATATCCATCCAATACTTGTAGTGACCATATATCCATCCAATACTGTTAGTAACCATATATCCATCCAATACTGTTAGTGACCATATATCCATCCAATACTTTTAGTGACTATATATCCATCCAATACTTTTAGTGACCATATATCCATCCAATACTTTTAGTGACCATATATCCATCCAATACTTGTAGTGACCATATATCCATCCAATACTTTTAGTGACCATATATCCATCCAATACTTGTAGTGACCATATATCCATCCAATACTTTTAGTGACCATATATCCATCCAATACTTTTAGTGACTATATATCCATCCAATACTTTTAGTGACCATATATCCATCCAATACTTGTAGTGACCATATATCCATCCAATACTGTTAGTAACCATATATCCATCCAATACTGTTAGTGACCATATATCCATCCAATACTTTTAGTGACTATATATCCATCCAATACTTTTAGTGACCATATATCCATCCAATACTTTTAGTGACCATATATCCATCCAATACTTGTAGTGACCATATATCCATCCAATACTTTTAGTGACCATATATCCATCCAATACTTTTAGTGACCATATATCCATCCAATACTGTTAGTGACCATATATCCATCCAATACTTTTAGTGACCATATATCCATCCAATACTTTTAGTGACCATATATCCATCCAATACTGTTAGTGACCATATATCCATCCAATACTTGTAGTGACCATATATCCATCCAATACTTTTAGTGACCATATATCCATCCAATACTGTTAGTGACCATATATCCATCCAATACTGTTAGTGACTATATATCCATCCAATACTTCATAAAATCGTATAATTATAGCTTAAATATAAACATATTATCAGTACAGTGCTAAAACGGTTAAAACAAACTGGTACAATAGGAATGATGCTAGTATATCGGTAGCATGTATAGTTCCTGTACCGAAATACCCTAACACACACACACACACTCACTCTCTCTCTCTCTCTCTCTCTCTCTCTCTCTCTCTCTCTCTCTCTCTCTCTCTCACATACACACTAATCTCATAATCACCTCTTTCAAACATCGACAATTTTTCCGTGAATTATCCACTTTGAACCCCCCCCCCCTCCTTCCTTTTTATATAACAAGCTTTTCCCTTATGTTCTTTGTTCACTTTGTCCACTTTCCAAAGACTACCACTTTATATAACAGGCTCTTAATATGTTTGTCCACTTTCCAAAGACTACCACTTTATATAACAGGCTCTTAATATGTTTGTCCACTTTCCAAAGACTACCACTTTATATAACAGGCTTCTTAATATGTTTGTCCACTTTCCAAAGACTACCACTTTATATAACAGGCTCTTAATATGTTTGTCCACTTTCCAAAGACTACCACTTTATATAACAGGCTCTTAATATGTTTGTCCACTTTCCAAAGACTACCACTTTATATAACAGGCTCTTAATATGTTTGTCCACTTTCCAAAGACTACCACTTTATATAACAGGCTCTTAATATGTTTGTCCACTTTCCAAAGACTACCACTCTATATAACAGGCTCTTAATATGTTTGTCTACTTTCCAAAGACTACCACTTTATATAACAGGCTCTTAATATGTTTGTCCCATTAGTTTGTCGATGTTAAGACCTTTCGCCCCACTTCTTTGTCAATATTAAGACCTTTCGTGCAATTTAGGTGTCGATTTTTTCCCTGGCGAATAATAGTGAGCCTGTTATGTTGGAAGAACCGGCCGAATTTTTCTACCGAAAAATGTACAAAAGGGGGATCTAATGGAAGTTTTTTTTTTTTAAAGTTTAATGGAGGTCAAGGGAGGAAACTAAAAATATAATAAATATGTGCAATAATCGACCAATAAATATACCCTTTACCCCTTATCCCTTTCAATATACCGACGATCTCTTCTTTCATATTAAAAAGTACTTCTAGGGGCCCGAGTTAAAAACATCTCTTTTAAAAGCTTTTTCAATTAACTTTGACCGTTCTCTCTCTCTCTCTCTCTCTCTCTCTCTCTCTCTCTCTCTCTCTCTCTCTCTCTCATCCTCTCTCTCTCTCTCTCTCTCTCTCTCTCTCTCTCTCTCTCTCTCTCTCTCTCTCTCTCTCTCTCTCTCTCTCTCTCTCTCTCTCTCTCTCTCTCTCTCTCTCTCTCTCTCTCTCATATTCTTCCACACTATTGGTAATCTATTTTTAATCTCCTCTCTAGTTTTATTTATCTTCCACTCCTTCACGCGCATTCGTACTCCTCTGTTGGCCTTCCCTTCAAGACAATGACGCTATCGGTAGCGCCAACGAACTTAACCCCTTAACTTCTTATAACTCGAAATTAATAAAGGCAATTGGGCTGACACTTATATAATTTGGGAAAAGTCCACCAGTAAATAGGTGTGGAAATTGACAGCCAGTTTGCTCAAGTTCCTGTTGAGTTATGAAGAGGTCAGGGATCGAGATAATTGTCAAGTTCGTTGACTCTACATATAGCTTCATTATCGTCTGGCAAACAATAGATGATTATATGCAACTTAGAAAGGACCTCTAGATATTTACCCTTTCTGTACCGGCAACGTGTTTTTCATCTTATTATAGCTATATTTAGACGATAGTGAGCAGTTTACGAAGGTTCTGTGGTAGTAAGAGGAGTGAGTGTGATAGTTCGAAGCCTTTTAATTGCTGGAGGCCTGCTCTTCCTTTTTCCACTCTGATCAACTTCACTCCACTATAGTGACTGTTCTTTTCTTCCACATTCTCCGCCATTTAACTGGCTTGGCCTTTAAGTGTCGGATCAACCGCCATTCCACTGTTGATCCATCCTTGCCTAACACTTACTCTGATCGGCCTTCTCTCTCTCTCTCTCTCTCTCTCTCTCTCTCTCTCTCTCTCTCTCTCTCTCTCTCTCTCTCTCTCTCTCTCTCTCTCTCTCTCTCTCTCTCTCTCTCTCTCTCTCTCTCTCTCTCTCTCTCTCTCTTCTCTACCACTTTTACCACCACCACTATCACATGTACCACAATCACCATACCCTCCTGATCAGCATCCAACGATCCCTTTAGTCTTATAGGCTCGTCCTTGACATTGTACCTAACTCCCCCACCCCCTCCCTCTCCAAGGTACACCCCCCCCCCCCCTCCTCCTCCCCCCATGTCTTGAAGTGCCTGGGGGGAGGGGGTTGTGATAAGGAGTCATCTAGAGGTAAACATCCGCCATCTTGTTTTCATAGAGACGTCATGTTATAACCTCTGCATGTGTGCCTCCCCATTGTGTATGTTATATTTCTGGAGTATAAGCCTTCCTTGCAGGGGGCGATGTTGTTGAAGGGGTCATGTATTGGGGGTGGGAGTGAAGGGAAGGGGGGGGGGGGGGTTCAGTGAGAGAGCCTGGAAATGTGGGAAACAAGAAGAAACAGATGAGCTGGGAGATTTGGAGGAGATAAGATGATGAAGATGATAATGATGAAACAGAAGAGGATGTGTGTGTGTGTGTGTGTGTGGGTGGAAGGGTGAATGATCAGTACCGTATATAAACAGCCTTAACCCATTCAGTACCGGCGCCGCCTTTTTAACTTTGTTCTGGTTACCATTACACGAGTATAGTCAGTTTATAACGGGCCTCCGGCAAGTAACAGACCTCGAACTATCTCACTGAACCCATTTCTCTACCACAGATCCTTCTTATACTGAACAAAATCGTCTAAACATAGCTAGAATAAAGTTAAAAAGACGTCGCCGGTACAGAAGGGGTTAAGAATGGTGGGGGTACAGCACATGAAGAGGGGTGTAGGAGGGGGTCTCTGGTAGTCTGAAGAACGAGAAAAGAAGGGGTGGGGGGTGTCAGTGGTAGTGCCTGATGGAGGGGGTGAAGGAGTATAAGAAAATGGAGGAGGAGGATGATAGGCGACTTATGGGATGGGGGGCTGTGATAAAAAACCTGGGGGGAAGAGAAAGGAGAGGGGTAGGGTCGTACAGTGAGTGCGGGGGGAGAGAGAAGAGGGGTCATCGCGTATAGAACTTGATAGGGGTGGGGGTGGAGGAGGAGAGGTGGTGGTAGGGGAGGGAGAAGAGAAGGGGTGGTGGTCAGACATACAGATTGCATATAGAAGAAGAAGATGAATACTAAGGAATTACAAACTCCAACAGGCCTATTAATCCTTACTCGATAGTTTAGATATCTACACTGCTAAGCTACTAACTACTAGGTAGAGGAATAGTAAAGCTGAAGGCTCCTCCCCACCCACCACTCCCTCCAGCTTACGCTGGCGTGGAAACAGTTGGAAACATTTATAGTATGCTGTATGGAAAAACTTATTCGAATTTCGGATAGGATAGGATGAAAGGAGGTTAATTGGTAGTCTATGTTAATTCTACATCTAAGATCTTGGAAAGAAGACCCATAGAAACATGGCCATGGCTAAACAAGTATGCAGAATGTTTGTTTACATTGCGATTGTGGTATTTCTTCATTAAGAGTTATTTTGAAAGAAATGTGTTGAGGGTTAGTGTCCAAGTGTTTATCTAGACGGTTCTTAATAAAAGTCTCAACTCGCTTAAAGAAATGGGGAAGACAAGTCACAAATATATAGAAGGGGGATGTAGAGGAAGAGAGGGTTAGTGAAAGAACCTGTGCCATGGATGAAGAGGGGGTAGAAAAAGGTAGATAAGGGGTAGGGGGTAGAGTTGGATATAGAGAAGGGGTTTAGTATTAGAACCTGTACAATGGAAGAAGGCGGGATAGAGTGGTATACTGATATAGAGAAAGGTTGGGGCTAAGGGGTAGGAGGGGGGTAGTGTGGTAGAGAGAGCAAAGGGGGTTAGTGATAGAACATGTCAAATGGAAGAAGAGGGGGGGGGGGTAGATTGATATATAGAAAAGGGGGGAGGGTAAGGGGTAGGATGGAGTTAGAGACGCATACAGAGAAAGGAGGGGTTGAGTGGCATATAGAAAAGTGGGGGTGGTTAGGGTCAGATTGATATATAGAGAAAGGGGGGTTGGAGGGCAAGGGGGTAGAGAAGTGGGGGATGAGGGGGCGGGGGGGGGGGTCAGCGATAGGAGAGCTACTAGGGTGCCGCCAGTGCCAAGACACCCCCCCACCCCTCCCCTCGCTCCTACTGATAGGCTTAAGGCTATTGCTAGGCCTACTGTCTGTGTACCCCCCTTAACCCCCTATCTCCCCCTCCCCCCCCCCCCTCTATCTCTCTCACTCACTTTCGCTTTCTCTCTCACAACACACTTTTCTCACTCACTCGCACTCTCTCACTTTCTCCCTCACTCACACACACTCTCTCTCTCTCACACACACACTGCCAGTCTTGGATATCATGGCGGTGAACTTGCTGAAGGTTATAATGATAAGATTGATAGTAATGGTCATAGGGGTAGTGAGGAGGATGATAGATGTATATTTATATATCTATACATCTGGTTAATTACTGTATATATTACTGTATATTTATATATCTATACATCTGGTTAATTACTGTAGATAGCTATTAAGGGGGGGCACCGGCTTATTTTTATCTTTCTATCCTTTTCTCTCTTTCCCTGGCTTGTATCCATTCGGCCCCATTCAGCCAACTGTTTTAAGACGTTTATCCCCATCCAGGTGTCGATGCTTCCTGGCGAGCGATAGCGAGCCAGCATTGTATGGAGAAATCCGGCTTCGCCGGAGACATTTTTCTATCGAAAAATGTACAAATTTAGCTTGCAGTCAAAACAAAAATATATAAATGCCGGCTCGCTACCGCTCGCCAGGAAAATATTGACACCTGGATGAGGGTAAGCGTCTTAAAACAGTTGGCTGAATGGGGCCGAATGGATACAAGCCAAAGAGAGAGGGAGAGAAAGATAAAACAGAAGCGAGGTGGGCTCCCTTAAGTTTATTTGCTATGCCTTCTTTACAAGTTATGCAGGATGTCCTTCAACACAAATATTCAGATTAGGACGAATGTGTGGTAGCTTAAAGGGAGGTTTTTAGTTTGTTTCCTAACTCCTCCAGGAATCTTAAAATTTCACCCCTTTGACCCCCTTTCAAGATAAATTTGTACATTTTTCGGTAGAAAAAAAATCCCGGCCGAAGGCCGGTTACTCTTAAATTACAGGCTCGCTATCGCTCGCCAGGGTAAAATCGACACCTAAATGGACAGAATGGGGCGGACATTCTTAAAATCACCAAACTAATGGGGCAAGCATCTTAAAATATCAAAAGCAATGGAGCTTAGACATGAGGGAGAAAGGGGTCAAGAAAAAAGTCCCTCAAGTGGAGATCTGCCCTTAAAAGGTTACTTGGGATAGGGGGTAGCCTTTAATTGCTAGAGATCCCTTTTCAGCTTAATAAAGTTGTCTATTCGTATCAACTATAAAATTAATATAGAGGAATAATGAATGAATGGGTATTATTAGTATTAGTATTATTATTATTATTATTATTATTATTATTATTTTAATTTTTATTATTATTATTATTATTTTTATTATTTTTATTTTTATTATTATTATTTATTTTTTATTATTATTATTATTTTTTGTTTTATTATTATTATTATTATTATTATTATTATTATTATATCAACAACTATAACGACGAACCTCGCGACACCCCTCATCAATTGACCACCTGCGAGTTTCGTTCTATAAGGAAGTTGGAGCTGTAGTCAACGATATTTAATAGTATTTACAGCTAAAATACGGTCGTAGTACATTTATAAATACATAAAACCCAATTCAACGCACCTTTTATCCATCAGAAACGTACATTATTATTGCCTTTCTGTTTAATATCGATGTTCACGGCTCCAACTTCCTTATAGCCTGCAACTCGCAAGTGGTCAATTTGTACCACTTACATATCATATATATGCAATATGTAGAGATTCCCTCCTCGTTCCCCTTAAGGGAGCCCACCTCGCTTTGTTTTCTCTTTCTCTCCCTCTCTCTTTGGCTTGCATCCATTTGGCCCCATTCAGCCTACTGTTTTAAGACGTTTACCCCCATCCAGGTGTCAATATTTTCCTGGCGAGCGGTAGCGAACCAGTATATATATATTTTTGTTTTGACAACAAGCGAAATTTGTACATTTTTCGATAGAAAAGTGTCTCCGGCAAAGACGGATTTTCTCCATACAATGCTGGCTCGCTATCGCTCGCCAGGAAGAAATCGACACCTGGATGGAGATAATTGTCTTAAAACAGTTGGCTGAATGGGGCCGAATGGATACAAGCCAGGGAAAGAGAAAAGAAGAGAAAGATAAAAGAAAGCCGGTGACCCCCCTTAATTCCATAAAAGTCTCATCATTTGTAGATCTTATAGCGTCGCGAGTGGGTGGCCCTGTCTCCTAGGGCATTAATGTTATGATGACTAACACACACACACACACACACACACGCGTACACACAAATACACACATACTCACACGTACCCACACACACACACACACACACACACGCACGCACGCATATCCTCACACACACACACACACACACTCACACGTACCCACACACGTACCCACACACACAAGCACGCATATCCACACACACTCTCACACACACACACGTCCAGATCCCTGCAGTACCATACATATCTTCATTTTTTTCTGGCTAACAGTAATAGATTTTAGTCAGCTTTGGAATTACCCCCAGATAGAATTATATTGGTAAACAACATCGCAATAATTAGCCTTTGAATTTTGCAAGTCCATCCTACCCCCCCCCCCCTTTCTCTCTCTCTCTCTCTCTCTCTCTCTCTCTCTCTCTCTCTCTCTCTCTCTCTCTCTCTCTCTCTCTCTCTCTCTCTCTCTCTCTCTCTCTCTCTCTCTCTCTCTCTCTCTCTCTCTCAGCAGGGGCCTCCTCACTCCTGATTGGCTCCTCTAACTTATGAAAATTAAGGCTAAAAAAATCTCGTCCTGTGATTGGCTCCTTTTGCTTATGAAAGTCAAGGCAGAAAATATCCGGCTCGTGATTGGCTAACGGAAGCTTGATAGACGGAAGAGGAAAGGGCGAGATTTGTATATTTATTATT